>OZ005746.1:22786903-23202700 GCA_963930835.1 Spongia lamella | reverse complement strand
TTACGATATCTCAGGTATGCCTCAAGGTATTCCCATGCAATTTTTTCCTCAACAGCGGTGAAAGTCATGTTGTTGTGACCAGTTTTACACATATTCACAGTGGTTTGCAGCAAATTTTATTTTTCAAAAATTTCAATAGCTGTAAAATGCTCAAAATGCTTAAAATAGGCGGTTTGAAGCTGATTTAAGCAAAATTACTGTATCTCAGGCATGCCTCAAAGTATTTCCATGCAATTTTTCGCTAAACAGCTGTGAAAGTCATGTTGTGGTGACCAGTTTTACACATATTCACAGTAGTTTTCAGCAAATTTTATTTTTTCAAAAATTTCAATAGCTGGAAAATACTCAAAATGCTTAAAACAGGTTGTTTTAAGCTGTTTTAAGCAAAATCACTGTATCTAAGGTGTAACTCAAGGTATTCTCATGCAATTTTTTTCTCAAAGGTGGTTAAAGTCATGTTGTTGTTACCAGTTTCTCACATATTCATAGTGGTTTGCAGCAAAATTTGTTGTTTTAAATTTTTCAATAGCTGCGAAATGCTCAAAATGCTTAAAATAGGCTGATTTAAGCAAAATTACTGTATCTCAGGTATGCCTCAAGGTATTCCCATGCTATTTTTTGCTCAACAGCGGTGAAAGTCATGTTGTTGTGACCAGTTTTACATAAACTCACAGTGGTTTGCAATAAATTTTATTTTTTCAAAAATTTGAAAAGCTGGAAAATACTCAAAATGCTTAAAATAGGCTGTTTTAAGCTGTTTTAAGCAAAATCACTGTATCTCAGGTGTACCTCAAGGTATTCCCATGCAATTTTTTTCTCAACAGTGGTAAAAGTCATGTAGTTGTGATTAGTTACACACATATTCACAGTGGTATGAAGCAAAACTTGTTGTTTTAAATTTTTCAATAGCTGCAAAAGGCTCAAAATGCTTAAAATAGGCTGTTTTAAGCAAAATTACTGTATCTCAGGTATGCCACAAGGTATTCCCATTCAATTTTTTGCTCAACAGTGGTGAAAGTCATGTTGTTGAGACCAGTTTTACACATATTCATAGTGGTTTGCAGCAAATTTTATTTTTTTAAAATTTCAAAAGCCAGAAAATGCTCAAATTGCTTAAAATAGGCTGAATTAAGCTGTTTTAAGCAAAATCACTGTACCTCAGGTGTACCTCAAGGTATTCCCATGCAATTTTTTTCTCAACGGTGGTGAAAGTCATGTTGTTGTGACCACTTTCACACATATTCACAGTGTTTTGTAGCAAAATTTGTTGTTTTAAATTTTTCAATAGCTGCAAAATGCTCAAAATGCTTAAAATAATCACTGTATCTCAGGTGTACCTCAAGGTATTCCCATGCAATTTTTTTCTCATCGGTGGTGAAAGTCATGTTGTTGTGACCAGTTTCACACATATTCACAGTGGCTTGCAGCAAAATTTGTTGTCTTAAATTTTCAATATTTGCAAACTGCTCAAAATGCTTAAAATAGGCTGATTTAAGCAAAATTACTGTATCTCAGGTATTCCTCAAGGTATTCCCATGCAATTTTTTGCTCAACAGTGGTGAAAGTCATGTTGTTGTAACCAGTTTTACACATATTCACAGTGGTTTGCAGCTAATTTTATTTTTCAAAAATTTCAATAGCTCGAAAATGCTCAAAATGATTAAAAAAAAGGCTGTTTTAAGCTGTTTTAAGCAAAATCACTGTATCTCAGGTGTACCTCAAGGTATTCCCATGCACATTTTTTCTCAACGGTGGTGAAAGTCATGTTGTTGTGACCAGTTTCACGTATATTCTCAGTGTTTTGCAGCAAAATTTGTTGTTTTAAATTTTTCAATATTTGCAAACTGCTCAAAATGCTTAAAATAAGCTGATTTAAACAAAATTACTGTATCTCAGGTAAGCCTAAAGGTATTCCCATGCAATTTTTTGCTCAACAGTGGTGAAAGTCATGTTGTTGTGACCAGTTTCACACATATTCACAGTGGTTTGCAGCAAAATTTGTTGTTTTAAATTTTTCAATAGTTGCAAAATGTTAAAAATGCTTAAAATAGGCTGATTTAAGCAAAACTACTGTATCTCAGGTATGCCTCATGGTATTCCCATGCAATTTGTTGCTCAAAAGCCGTGAAAGTCATGTTGTTGTGACCAGTTTTACACATATTCACAGTGGTTTGCAGCAAATTTGATTTTTATGTATTTTGAGCAATTTACAGCTATTGAAATTTTTGAAAAAATATAATTTGCTACAAACCACTGTGAATATGTGTAAAACTGGTCACAACAACATGACTTTCACTGCTGTTGAGCAAAAAATTGCATGGGAATACCTTGAGGCATACATGAGATAAAGTAATTTTGCTTAAATCAGCCTATTATAAGCATTTTGAGCATTTTGCAGCTATTGATAAATTTAAAACAGCAAATTTTGCTGCAAACCACTGTGAATATGTGTGAAAATGGTCACAACAAGACTTTCACCACCATTGAGAAAAAAATTGCATGGGAATACCTTGAGGTACACCTGAGATACAGTGATTTTGCTTAAAACAACTTAAAACCGCGTGTTTTAAGTATTTTGCGCATTTTCCAGCTATTGAAATTTTTGAAAAAATAAAATTTGCTGCAAACCACTGTGAATATGTATAAAACTGGTCACAACAACATGACTTTCACCGCTGTTGAGCAAAAATTGCATTGGAATACCTTGAGGTACACCTGAGGTACAGTGATTTTGCTTAAAACAGCTTAAAACAGCCTATTTTAAGCATTTTGAGCCTTTTCCACCTATTGAAATATTTAAAACAACAAATTTTACTGCTTACCACTGTGAATATGTGTGTAAGTGGTCACAACTACATGACTTTCACCACCGTTGAGAAAAAAATTGCATGGGAATACCTTGAGGTACACCTGAGATACAGTGATTTTGCTTAACACAGCTTAAAACAGCCTGTTTTAAGCATTTTGAGCATTTTCCAGCTGTTCAAATTTTTGAAAAAATAAAATTTGCTGCAAACCACTGTGAATATGTGTAAAACTGGTCACAACACCATGACTTTCACCGTTGTTGAGCAAAAATTTGCATTGGAATATCTTGAGGCATTCCTGAGATACAGTAATTTTGCTTAAATCACCCTATTTTAAGCATTTTGAGTATTTCCACCTATTGAAATTTTTGAAAAAATAAAATTTGCTGCAAACCACTGTGAATATGTGTAAAACTGGTCACAACAACATGACTTTCACCGCTATTGAGCAAAAATTTGCATTGGAATACCTTGAGGCATACCTGAGATACAGTAATTTTGCTTAAATCAGCCTATTTTAAGCATTTTGAGCATTTTGCAGCTATTGAAAAATTTAAAACAACAAATTTTTCTGCAAACCACAGTGAATATGTGTAAAACTGGTCACAACAACATGACTTTCACCACCGTTGAGAAAAAAATTGCATGAGAATACCTTGAGGTACACCTGAGATACAGTGATTTTGCTTAACACAGCTTAAAACAGCCTATTTTAAGCATTTTGATCATTTTCCAGCTATTGAAATTTTTGAAAAAATAAAATTTGCTGCAAACCACTGGAATATGTGTAAAACTGGTCACAACAACATGACTTTCACCACCGTTCAGAAAAAAATTGCATGGGAATACCTTGAGGTACACCTGAGATATCGTGATTTTGTTTAACACAGCTTAAAACAACCTATTTTAAGCATTTTGAGCATTTTCCAACTATTGAAATTTTTGAAAAAATAAAAGTTGCTGTAAACCACTGTGAATATGTGTAAAACTGGTCACAACAACATGACTTTCACCGCTGTTGAGCAAAAAATTGCATGGGAAACCCTGAGCCATACCTGAGATACATTAATTTTGATTAAATCAGCCTATTGTAAGCATTTTGAGCATTTTGAGCATTTTGAAGCTATTGAAAAATTAAAATAACAAATTTTGCTGCAAACCACTGTGAATATGTGTGAAACTGGTCACAACAACATGACTTTCACCGCTGTTGAGCAAAAAATTGCATGGGAATACCTTGAGGCATACCTGAGATACAGTAATTTTGCTTAAATCAGCCTATTTTAAGCATTTTGAGCAATTTGCAGCTATTGAAAAATTTAAAACAACAAATTTTGCTGCAAACCACTGTGAATATGTGTGAAACTGTTCACAAAAACATGACTTTCACCACCGTTGAGAAAAAAATTGCGTGGGAATACCTTGAGGTACACCTGAAGTACAGTGATTTTGCTTAAAACAGCTTAAACAGCCTATTTTAAGCATTTTGAGCATTTTCCAGCTATTGAAATTTTTGAAAAAATAACATTTGCTGCAAACCACTGTGAATATGTGTAAAACTGGTCACAACATCATGACTTTCACCGCTGTTGAGCAAAGAATTGCATGGGAATACCTTGAGGAATACCTGAGATACAGTAATTTTGCTTAAATCAGACTATTTTAAGCATTTTGAGCATTTTGCAGCTATTGAAAAATTTAAAACAACAAATTTTGCTGCAAACCACTGTGAATATGTGTGAAACTGATCACAACAACATGACTTTTACCACCGTTGAAAAAAAATTGCATGGGAATACCTTGAGGTACACCTGAGATACAGTGATTTTGCTTAAAACAGCTTAAAACAGCCTATTTTAAGCATTTTGAGAATTTTCCAGCTATTGAAATTTTTGAAAAAATAAAATTTTCTGCAAGCCACTGTGAACATGTGTAAAATTGGTCACAACAAAATGACTTTCACTGCTTTTGAGCAAAAAATTGCATGGGGAATACCTTGAGGCATACCTGAGATACAGTAATTTTGCTTAAATTAGCCTATTTTAAGCATTTTCAACATTTTGCAGCTATTGAAATATTTAAAATAACAAATTTTGCTGCAAACCACTGTGAATATGTGTGAAACTGGTCACAACAACATGACTTTCACCACCGTTTTGAAAAAAATTGCATGGGAATACCTTGAAGTATACCTGAGGTACAGTGATTTTGCTTAAAACAGCTTAAAACAGCCTATTTTAAGCATTTTGAGCATTTTCCAGCTATTGAAATTTTTGAAAAAATAAAATTTGCTGCAAACCACTATGAATATGTGTAAAACTGGTCACAACAAAATGACTTTCACCACTGTTGAGCAAAAAATTTGTATGGCAATACCTTGTGGCATACCTGAGATACAGTAATTTTGCTTAAAACAGCCTATTTTAAACATTTTGAGCCTTTTGCAGCCATTGAAAAATTTAAAACAACAAATTTTGCTGCATACCACTGTCAATATGTGTGTAACTGATCACAACTATATGAATTTCACCACCGTTGAGAAAAAAATTGCATGGGAATACCTTGAGGTACACCTGAGATACAGTGATTTTGCTTAACACAGCTTAAAACAACCTATTTTAAGCATTTTGAGCATTTTCCAGCGGTTCAAATTTTTGAAAAAATAAAATTTGCTGCAAACCACGGTGAATATGTGTAAAACTGGTCACAACACCATGACTTTCACCGTTGTTGAGCAAAAATTTGCATTGGAATATCTTGAGGCATACCTGAGATACAGTAATTTTGCTTAATCAGCCTATTTTAAGCATTTTGAGCATTTTGCAGCTATTGAAAAATTTAAAACAACAAATTTTCCTGCAAACCACTGTGAATATGTGTGAAACAGGTTATAACAACATGACTTTCACCACCGTTGAGAAAAAAATTGCATGGCAATACCGTGAGGTACACCTGATATACAGTGATTTTGCTTAAAACAGCTTAAAACAGCCTATTTTAAGCATTTTGATCTTTTTCCAGCTTTTTAAATTTTTGAAAAAATAAAATTTGCTGCAAACCACTATGAATATGTGTAAAACTGGTCACAACAACACGACTTACACCACTGTTGAGCAAAAAATTGTATGGGAATACCTTGTGGCATACCTGAGATACAGTAATTTTGCTTAAAACAGCCTATTTTAAGCATTTTGAGCATTTTGCAACTATTGAAAAATTTAAAACAACAAATTTTGCCGCAAACCACTGTGAATATGTGTGAAACTGGTCACAACAACATGACTTTCACCACCGTTGAGAAAAAAATTGCATGAGAATACCTTGAGGTACACATGAGATACAATGATTTTGCTTAAAACAGCTTAAAACAGCTTATTTTAAGCATTTTGAGCATTTTCCAGCTATTGAAATTTTTGAAAAAATAAAATTTTCTGCAAACCACTGTGAATATGTGTAAAACTGGTTACAACAACATGACTTTCACCACCGTTGAGAAAAAAATTGCATGGGAATACCTTGAGGTACACCTGAGGTTCAGTGATTTTGCTTAAAACAGCTTCAAACAGCCTATTTTAAGCATTTTGAGCATTTTACAGCTATTGAAATTTTTCAAAAAATAAAATTTGCTGCAAACCACTATGAATATGTGTAAAACTGGTCACAACAACATGACTTTCACCACTGTTGAGCAAAAAATTGTATGGTTGTGGCATACCTGAGATACAGTAATTTTGCTTAAAACAGCCTATTTTAAGCATTTTGAGCCTTTTGCAGCTATTGAAAAATTTAAAACAACAAATTTTGCTGCATACCACTGTGAATATGTGTGTAACTGGTCACAACTACATGATTTTCACCACCGTTGAGAAAAAAATTGCATGGGAATACCTTGAGGGACACCTGAGATACAGTGATTTTGCTTAACACAGCTTAAAACAGCGTATTTTAAGCATTTTGAGCATTTTCCAGCTATTGAAGTTTTTGAAAAAATAAAATTTGCTGCAAACCACTGTGAATATGTGTAAAACTGGTTACAACAACATGACTTTCACCGCTGTTGAGCAAAAATTTGCATTGGAATACCTTGAGGCATACCTGAGATACATTAATTTTGCTTAAATCAGCCTAATTTAAGCATTTTGAGCATTTTGCAGCTATTGAAAAATTTAAAACAACAAATTTTTCTGCAAACCACTGTGAACCTGTGTGAAACTGGTCACAACAACATGACTTTCACCACCGTTGAGAAAAAAATTGCATGGGAATACCTTGAGGTACACCTGAGATATCGTGATTTTGCTTAACACAGCTTAAAACAGCCTATTTTAAGCATTTTGAGCATTTTCCAACTATTGAAATTTTTGAAAAAATAAAAGTTGCTGCAAACCACTGTGAATATGTGTAAAACTGGTCACAACAACATGACTTTCACCACTGTTGAGCAAAAAATTGCATGGGAATACCTTGAGGCATACTTGAGATACAGTAATTTTGATTAAATCAGCCTATTTTAAGCATTTTGAGCATTTTGAGCATTATGCAGCTATTGAAAAATTTAAAATAACAAATTTTGCTGCAAGCCACTGTGAATATGTGTGAAACTGGTCACAACAACATGACTTTCACCACCGTTGAAAAAAATTGCATCGGAATACCTTGAGGTAAACCTGAGATACAGTGATTTTGCTTAAAACAGCTTAAAACAGCTTATTTTAAGCATTTTGAGCATTTTCCAGCTATTGAAATTTTTGAAAAAATAAAATTTGCTGCAAACCGCTGTGAATATGTGTAAATCTGGTCACAACAACATGACTTTCACCGCTGTTGAGCATAAAATTGCATGGGAATACCTTGAGGCATACCTGAGATACAGTAATTTTGCTTAAATCAGCCTATTTTAAGCATTTTGAGCATTTTGCAACTTTTTAAAAATTTAAAACAACAAATTTTGCAGCAAACCACTATAAATATGTGTGAAACTGGTCACAAAAACATGACTTTCACCACCGTTGAGAAAAAAATTGCATGAGAATACGTTGAGGTACACCTGAGATACAGTGATTTTGCTTAAAATAAACATTTTGAGCATTTTCCAGCTATTGAAATTTTTGAAAAAATAAAATTTTCTGCAAACCACTATGAATATGTGTAAAACTGGTCACAACAACATGACTTTCACCGCTGTTGAGCAAAAAATTGCATGGGAATACCTTGAGGCATACCTGAGATACAGTAATTTTGCTTAAATCAGCCTATTTTAAGCATTTTGAGCATTTTGCAGCTATTGAAAAATTTAAAACAACAAATTTTGCTGCAAACCACTGTGAATATGTGTGAAACTGGTCACAAAAACATGACTTTCACCACCGTTGAGAAAAAAATTGCATAGGAATACCTTGAGGTACACCTGAGGAACAGTGATTTTGCTTAAAACAGCTTAAAACAGCCTATTTTAAGCATTTTGAGCATTTTCCAGCTATTGAAATTTTTGAAAAAATAACATTTGCTGCAAACCACTATGAATATGTGTAAAACTGGTCACAACAACATGACTTACACCGCTTTAGAGCAAAAAATTGTATGGGAATACTTTGTGGCATACCTGAGATACAGTAATTTTGCTTAAAACAGCCTATTTTAAGCATTTTGAGCCTTTTGCAGCTATTGAAAAATTTAAAACACCAAATTTTGCTGCATAACACTATGAATATGTGTGTAACTGGTCACAACTACATGATTTTCACCACCGTTGAGAAAAAAATTGCATGGGAATACCTTGAGGTACACCTGAGATACAGTGATTTTGCTTAAAACAGCTTAAAACAGGCTATTTTAAGCATTTTGGGTATATTCCAGCTATTGAAATTTTAGAAAAATAAAATTTGCTGCAAACCACTGTGAATATGTGTAAAACTGGTCACAACATCATGACTTTCACCGCTGTTGAGCAAAGAATTGCATGGGAATACCTTGAGGCATACCTGAGATACAGTAATTTTGCTTAAATCAGTATATTTTAAGCATTTTGAGCATTTTGCAGCTATTGAAAAATTTAAAACAACAAATTTTGCTGCAAAACACTGTGAATATGTGTGAAACTGGTCACAACAACATGACTTTCACAGCTGTTGAGCAAAAAATTGCATGGGAATACCTTGAGGCATACCTGAGATACAGTAATTTTGCTTAAATCAGCCTATTTTAAGTATTTTGAGCATTTTGCAGTTATTGAAAAATTTAAAACAACAAATTTTGCTGCAAACCACTGTGAATATGTGTGAAACTGGTCACAACTACATGACTTTCACCACCGTTGAAAAAAAATTGCATGGGAATAACTTGAGGTACACCTGAGATACAGTGATTTTGCTTAAAACACCTTAAAACAGCCTATTTTAAGCATTTTAAGCATTTTCCAGCTATTGAAATTTTTGAAAAAATAAAATTTGCTGCAAGACACTGTGAACATGTATAAAATTGGTCACAACAACATGACTTTCACCGCTTTTGAGCAAAAAATTGCACGGGGAATACCTTGAGGCATACCTGAGATACAGTAATTTTGCTTAAATTAGCCTATTTTAAGCATTTTGCAGCTATTTAAAAATTTAAAACAACAAATTTTGATGCAAACCACTGTGAAACTGGTCATAACAACATGACTTTCATGACCGTTGAGAAAAAATTGCATGGGAATACCTTGAGGTACACCTGAGGTACAGTGATTTTGCTTAAAACAGCTTAAAACAGCCTATTTTAAGCATTTTGAGCATTTTCCAGCTATTGAAATTTTTGAAAAAATAAAATTTGCTGCAACCACTATGAATATGTGTAAAACTGGTCACAACAACATGACTTTCACCACTGTTGAGCAAAAAATTTATATGGCAATACCTTGTGGCATACCTGAGATACAGTAATTTTGCTTAAAACAGCCTATTTTAAGCATTTTGAGCCATTTGCAGCTATTGAAAAATTTAAAACAACAAATTTTGCTGTATACCACTGTCAATATGTGTGTAACTGGTCACAACTATATGAATTTCACCACCGTTGAGAAAACAATTGCATGGGAATACCTTGAGGTACACCTTAGAAACAATGATTTTGCTTAACACAGCTTAAAACAGCCTATTTTAAGCATTTTGAGCATTTTCCAGCTGTTCAAATTTTTGAAAAAATAAAATTTGCTGCAAACCACTGTGAATATGTGTAAAACTGGTCACAACACCATGACTTTCACCGTTGTTGAGCAAAAATTTGCATTGTAATATCTTGAGGCATACCTGAGATACAGTAACTTTGCTTAAATCAGCCTATTTTAAGCATTTTGAGCATTTTGCAGCTATTAAAAAATTTAAAACAACAAATTTTTCTGCAAACCACTGTGAATATGTGTGAAACAGGTCACAACAACATGACTTTCACCACCGTTGAGAAAAAAATTTCATGGGAATACCGTGAGGTACACATGATATACAGTGATTTTGCTTAAAACAGCTTAAAACAGCCTATTTTAAGCATTTTGAGCATTTTCCAGCTTTTGAAATTTTTGAAAAAATAAAATTTGCTGCAAACCACTATGAATATGTGTAAAACTGGTCACAACAACACGACTTACACCACTGTTGAGATAAAAAATTGTATGGGAATACCTTGTGGTATACCTGAGATACAGTAATTTTGCTTAAAACAGCCTATTTTAAGCATTTTGAGCATTTTGCAACTATTGAAAAATTTAAAACAACAAATTTTGCTGCAAGCCACTGTGAATATGTGTGAAACTGGTCACAACAACATGACTTTCACCACCGTTGAGAAAAAAATTGCATGGGAATACCTTGAGGTACACCTGAGGTACAGTAATTTTGCTTAAAACAGCTTAAAACAGCATATTTTAAGCATTTTCAGCATTTTCCAGCTATTGAAATTTTTGAAAAAATAAAATTTGCTGCAAACCACTATGAATATGTGTAAAACTGGTCACAACAACATGACTTTCACCACTGTTGAGCAAAAAATTTATATGGCAATACCTTGTGGCATACCTGAGATACAGTAATTTTGCTTAAAACAGCCTATTTTAAGCATTTTGAGCCTTTGGCAGCTATTGAAAAATTTAAAACAACAAATTTTGCTGTATACCACTGTCAATATGTGTGTAACTGGTCACAACTATATGAATTTCACCACCGTTGAGAAAAAAATTGCATGGGAATACCTTGAGGTACACCTGAGAAACAATGATTTTGCTTAACACAGCTTAAAACAGCCTATTTTAAGCATTTTGAGCATTTTCCAGCTGTTCAAATTTTTGAAAAAATAAAATTTGCTGCAAACCACTGTGAATATGTGTAAAACTGGTCACAACACCATGACTTTCACCGTTGTTGAGCAAAAATTTGCATTGGAATATCTTGAGGCATACCTGAGATACAGTAATTTTGCTTAAATCAGCCTATTTTAAGCATTTTGAGCATTTTGCAGCTATTAAAAAATTTAAAACAACAAATTTTTCTGCAAACCACTGTGAATATGTGTGAAACAGGTCACAACAACATGACTTTCACCACCGTTGAGAAAAAAATTTCATGGGAATACCGTGAGGTACACATGATATACAGTGATTTTGCTTAAAACAGCTTAAAACAGCTTATTTAAAGCATTTTGAGCATTTTCCAGCTTTTGAAATTTTTAAAAAAATAAAATTTGCTGCAAACCACTATGAATATGTGTAAAACTGGTCACAACAACACGACTTACACCACTGTTGATATAAAAAATTGTATGGGAATACCTTGTGGCATACCTGAGATACAGTAATTTTGCTTAAAACAGCCTATTTTAAGCATTTTGAGCATTTTGCAACTATTGAAAAATTTAAAACAACAAATTTTGCTGCAAACCACTGTGAATATGTGTGAAACTGGTCACAACAACATGACTTTCACCACCGTTGAGAAAAAAATTGCATGGGAATACCTTGAGGTACACCTGAGGTACAGTGATTTTGCTTAAAACAGCTTAAAACAGCCTATTTTAAGCATTTTGAGCATTTTCCAGCTATTGAAATTTTTCAAAAAATAAAATTTGCTGCAAACCACTATGAATATGTGTAAAACTGGTCACAACAACATGACTTTCACCACTGTTGAGCAAAAAATTGTATGGTTGTGGCATACCTGAGATACAGTAATTTTGCTTTAAACAGCCTATTTTAAGCATTTTGAGTCTTTTGCAGCTATTGAAAAATTTAAAACAACAAATTTTGCTGCATACCACTGTGAATATGTGTGTAACTGGTCACAACTACATGATTTTCACCACCGTTGAGAAAAAAATTGCATGGGAATACCTTGAGGTACACCTGAGATACAGTGATTTTGCTTAACACAGCTTAAAACAGCATATTTTAAGCATTTTCAGCATTTTCCAGCTATTGAAATTTTTGAAAAAATAAAATTTGCTGCAAACCACTGTGAATATGTGTAAAACTGGTCACAACAACATGACTTTCACCGCTGTTGAGCAAAAATTTGCATTGGAATACCTTGAGGCATACCTGAGATACAGTAATTTTGCTTAAATCAGCCTATTTTAATCATTTTGAGCATTTTGCAGCTATTGAAAAATTTAAAACAACAAATTTTTCTGCAAACCACTGTGAATATGTGTGAAACTGGTCACAACAACATGACTTTCACCACCGTTGAGAAAAAAATTGCATTGGAATACCTTGAGGTACACCTGAGATACAGTGATTTTGCTTAACACAGCTTAAAACAGCCTATTTTAAGCATTTTGAGCATTTTCCAACTATTGAAATTTTTGAAAAAATAAAATTTGCTGCAAACCACTGTGAATATGTGTAAAACTGGTCACAACAACATGACTTTCACCGCTGTTGAGCAAAAAATTGCATGGGAATACCTTTAGGCATACCTGAGAAACAGTTATTTTGCTTAAATCAGCCTATTTTAAGCATTTTGAGCATTTTGCAGCTATTGAAAAATTTAAAACAACAAATTTTGCTGCAAACCACTGTGAATATGTGTGAAACTGGTCACAACAACATGACTTTCACCGCTGTTGAGCTAAAAATTGCATGGGAATACCTTGAGGCATACCTGAGATACAGTAATTTTGCTAAAATCAGCCTATTTTAAGCATTTTGAGCATTTTGCAGCTATTGAAAATTTAAAACAACAAATTTTGCTGCAAACCACTGTGAATGTGTGTGAAACTGGTCACAACAACATGACTTTCACCACCGTTGAAAAAAAATTGCATGGGAATACCTTGAGGTACACCTGGGATACAGTGATTTTGCTGTAAACAGCTTAAAACAGCCTATTTTAAGCATTTTGAGCATTTTCCAGCTATTGAAATTTTTGAAAAAATAAAATTTGCTGCAAACCACTGTCAATATGTGTAAAACTGGTCACAACAACATGACTTTCACCGCTGTTGAGCAAAAAATTGCATGGGAATACCTTGAGCCATACCTGAGATACAGTAATATTGCTTAAATCAGCCTATTTTAAGCATTTTGAGCATTTTGTAACTATTTAAAAATTTAAAAGAACAAATTTTGCTACAAACCACTATGAATATGTGTGAAACTGGTCACAAAAACATGACTTTCACCACCGTTGAGAAAAAAATTGCATGAGAATACCTTGAGGTACACCTGAGATACAGTGATTTTGCTTAAAACAGCTTAAAACAGCCTATTTTAAACATTTTGAGCATTTTCCAGCTATTGAAATTTTTGAAAAAATAAAATTTGCTGCAAAACACTGTGAATATGTGTAAAACTGGTCACAACAAAATGACTTTCACCGCTGTTGAGCAAAAAATTGCATGGGAATACCTTGAGGCATACCTAAGATATAGTAATTTTGCTTAAATCAGCCTATTTTAAGCATTTTGAGCGTTTTGCAGCTATTGAAAAATTTAAAACAACAAATTTTGCTGCAAACCACTGTAAATATGTGTCAAACTGGTCACAACAACATAACTTTCACCACCGTTGATACAAAAATTGCATGGGAATACCTTGAGGTACACCTGAGGTACAGTGATTTTACTTAAAACAGCTTAAAACCGCATATTTTAAGCATTTTGAGCATTTTCCAGCTATTGAAATTTTTGAAAAAATAAAATTTGCTGCAAACCACTATGAATATGTGTAAAACTGGTCACAACAACATGACTTACACCACTGTTGAGCAAAAAATTGTATGGGAATACTTTGTGGCATACCTGAGATACAGTAATTTTGCTTAAAACAGACCATTTTAAGCATTTTGAGCCTTTTGCAGCTATTGAAAAATTTAAAACACCAAATTTTACTGTATAACACTGTGAATATGTGTGTAACTGGTCACAACTACATGATTTTCACCACCGTTGAGAAAAAAATTGCATGGGAATACCTTGAGGTACACCTGAGATACAGTGATTTTGCTTAAAACAGCTTAAAACAGCCTATTTTAAGCATTTTGAGCATTTTCCAGCTATTGAAATTTTTGAAAAAATGAAATTTGCTGCAAACCACTGTGAATATGTGTGAAACTGGTCACAACAACATGACTTTCACTGCTGTTGAGCAAAAAATTGCATTGGAATACCTTGAGGCATACCTGAGATACTGTAATTTTGCTTAAATCAGCCTATTTTAAGCATTTTGAGCATTTTGCAGCGATTGAAAAATTTAAAACAACAAATTTTGCTGCAAACCACTGTGAATATGTGTGAAACTGGTCACAACAACATGACTTTCACGACCGTTGAAAAAAAATTGCATGGGAATACCTTGAGGTGAGATACAGTGATTTTGCTTAAAACAGCTTAAAACAGCCTATTTTATGCATTTTGAGCATTTTCCAGCAATTGAAATTTTTGAAAAAATTAAATTTGCTGCAAACCACTGTGAATATGTGTAAAACTGGACACAACAACATGACTTTCACCGCTGTTGAGCATAAAATTGCATGTGAATACCTTGAGGCATACCTGAGATACGGTAATTTTGCTTAAATCAGCCTATTTTAAGCATTTTGAGCATTTTGCAGCTATTGAAAAATTTAACACAACAAATTTTGCTGCAAACCACTGTGAATATGTGTGAAACTGGTCACAACAACTTGACTGTCACCACCGTTGAGAAAAAAATTGTATGGGAATACCTTGAGGTACACCTGAGGTACAGTGATTTTGCTTAAAACAGCTTAAAACAGCCTATTTTAAGCATTTTGAGCATTTCCAGCTATTGAAATTTTTGAAAAAATTAAATTTGCTGCAAACCACTGTGAAAATGTGTAATACTTGTCACAACAATATGACTTTCACCACTGTTGAGCAAAAAATTGCATGGGAATACCTTGAGGCCTACCAGAGATACAGTAATTTTGCTTAAATCAGCCTATTTTAAGCATTTTGAGCATTTCGCAGTCATTGAAAAATTTAAAACAACAAATTTTGCTGCAAACCACTGTGAATATGTGTGAAACTGGTCACAACAACATGACTTTCACCACCGTTGAGAAAAAAATTGCATGGGAATACCTTGAGGTACACCTGAGATACAGTGATTTTACTTAAAACAGCTTAAAACAGCCTATTTTAAGCATTTTGAGCATTTTGCAGTCATTGAAAAATTTAAAACAGCAAATTTTGCTGCAAACCCCTGTGAATATGTGTGAAACTGGTCACAACAACATGACTTTCACCACCGTTGAGAAAAAAATTGCATGGGAATACCTTGAGGTACACCTGAGATACAGTGATTTTGCTTAAAACAGCTTAAAACCGCCTATTTTAAGCATTTTGAGCATTTTCCAGCTATTGAAATTTTAAAAAAAATAAAATTTGCAGCAAACCACTGTGAATATGTGTAAAACTGGTCAGAACAACATGACTTTCACGACTGTTGAGCAAAAAATTGCATGGGAATACCTTGAGGCATACCTGAGATACAGTAATTTTGCTTAAAACAGCCTATTTTAAGTATTTTGAGCATTATGCAGCTATTGAAAAATTTAAAACAACAAATTTTGCTGCAAACCACTGTGAAAATGTGTGAAACTGGTGACAACAACATGACTTTCACCACCGTTGAGAAAAAAATAGAATGGGAATACCTTGAGGTACACCTGAGATACAGTGATTTTGCTTAAAACAGCTTAAAACAGCCTATTTTAAGCATTTTGAGCATTTTCCAGCTATTGAAATTTTTGAAAAAATAAAATTTGCTGCAAACCACTGTGAATATGTGTAAAACTGGTCACAACAACATGACTTTCACCACTGTTGAGCAAAAAATTGCATGGGAATACCTTGAGGCATACCTGAGATACAGTAATTTTGATGAAAACAGCCTATTTTAAGCATTTTGAGCACTTTGAGATATTGAAAAATTAAAACAACAAATTTTGCTGCAAACCACTGTAAATATGCGTGAAACTGGTCACAACAACATAACTTTCAGCAAGGTTGAGAAAAAAATTGCATGGGAATACCTTGAGGTACACCTGAGATACAGTGATTTTGCTTAAAACAGCTTAAAACAGCATATTTTAAGCATTTTGAGCATTTTACAGCTATTTAAATTTTTGAAAAAATAAAATTTGCTGCAAACCACTGTGAATATGTGTAAAATTGGTCACAACAACATGACTTTCACCGCTATTGAGCAAAAAATTGCATGGGAATACCTTGAGGCATACCTGAGATACAGTAATTTTGCTTAAATCAGCCTATTTTAAGCATTTTGAGCATTGTGCAGCTATTGAAAAATTTAAAACAACAAATTTTGCTGCAAACCACTGTGAATATGTGTGTAACTGGTCACAACAACATGACTTTCACCACCGTTGAGAAAAAAATTGCATGGGAATACCTTGAGGTACACCTGAGATACAGTGATTTTGCTTAAAACAGCTTAAAACAGCCTATTTTAAGCATTTTGAGCATTTTACAGCTATTGAAATTTTTGAAAAAATAAAATTTGCTGCAAACCACTGTGAATATGTGTAAAACTGGTCACAACAACATGACTTTCACCACTGTTGAGCAAAAAATTGCATGGTAATACCTTGAGGCATACCTGAGATACAGTAATTTTGCTTATTTTAAGCATTTTGAGCATTTTGCAGCTATTGAAAAATTTAAAACAACAAATTTTGCTGCAAACCACTGTGAATATGTGTGTAACTGGTCACAACAACATGACTTTCACCACCGTTGAGAAAAAAATTGCATGGGAATACCTTGAGGTACACCTGAGATACAGTGATTTTGCTTAAATCAGCCTATTTTAAGCATTTTGAGCATTTTCCAGCTATTGAAATTTTTGAAAAAATAAAATTTGCTGCAAACCACTGTGAATATGTGTAAAACTGGTCACAACAACATGACTTTCACCACTGTTGAGCAAAAAATTGCATGGGAATACCTTGAGGCATACCTGAGATACAGTAATTTTGCTTATTTTAAGCATTTTGAGGATTTTGCAGCTATTGAAAAATTTAAAACAACAAATTTTGCTGCAAACCACTGTGAATATGTGTGTAACTGGTCACAACAACATGACTTTCACCACCGTTGAGAAAAAAATTGCATGGGAATACCTTGAGGTACACCTGAGATACAGTGATTTTGCTTAAATCAGCCTATTTTAAGCATTTTGAGCATTTTCCAGCTATTGAAATTTTTGAAAAAATAAAATTTGCTGCAAACCACTGTGAATATGTGTAAAACTGGTCACAACAACATGACTTTCACCACTGTTGAGCAAAAAATTGCATGGGAATACCTTGAGGCATACCTGAGATACAGTAATTTTGCTTATTTTAAGCATTTTGAGGATTTTGCAGCTATTGAAAAATTTAAAACAACAAATTTTGCTGCAAACCACTGTGAATATGTGTGTCACTGGTCACAACAACATGACTTTCACCACCGTTGAGAAAAAAATTGCATGGGAATACCTTGAGGCATACCTGAGATACTGTAATTTTGCTTAAAACAGCCTATTTTAAGCATTTTGAGCACTTTGCATCTATTGAAAAATTTAAAACAACAAATTTTGCTGCAAACCACTGTGAATATGTGTGTCACTGGTTACAACAAGATGACTTTCACCACCATTGAGAAAAAAATTGCATGGGAATACCTTGAGGTACACTTGAGATACAGTGATTTTACTTAAAAGAGCTTAAAACAGCCTATTTTAAGCATTTGAGCATTTTCCAGGTATTGAAATTTTTGAAAAAATAAAATTTGATGCAAACCACTGTGAATATGTGTAAAACTGGTCACAACAACATGACTTTCACCACTGTTGAGCAAAAAATTGCATGGTAATACCTTGAGGTATACGAGAGATACAGTAATTTTGCTTAAAACAGCTTAAAATAGCCTATTTTAAGCATTTTGAGCATTTTCCAGCTATTAAAATTTTGGAAAAAATAAAATTTGCTGCAAACCACTGTGAATATGTGTAAAACTGGTCACAACAACATGAGTTTCACCACCGTTGAGAAAAAAATTGCATGGGAATTCCTTGAGGTACACCTGAGATACAGTGATTTTGCTTTAAACAGCTTAAAACAGCCTATTTTAAGCATTTTGAGCACTTTCCAGCTATTTACAAATTTTTGTAAAAAATAAAATTTGATGCAAACCACTGTGAATATGTGTAAAACTGGTCACAACAACACAACTTTCACCACCGTTGAAAAAAAAATTGCATGGGAATACCTTGAGGTAAACCTGAGGTACAGTGATTTTGCTTAAGGTTACGGGATACTCATGAATTAATTTTACAGGCGCTAAATTTCGTTACCTGTAAAAGCATCCATACTTTGGTTTTTATCTTTCAGTCTTGTTACCTCCCTAATAAGAAGTATATAAATATTATTGATAGACCATCAAGCAGATCTCGATCGAAGCGACACTTGATGGCAACGACATTACTTGCGTACAAAATTTTCTAACCAAAAATCAGACCAACAACGCGCTACACTTGGCGAAGTGCCCATCCATGTAGGAAATAATAACCTTACCTAAAGACCGAGAAACAAAGTTATCAATTTAACAATTACTTTGCTGGATATGAAGAATAAAGTGTGCGTTGCCATGGTTTGAAATCCCCGGATAGTGATTCACGGCGCTCGATGAACCACAACGGTACATTGATTTCCCCAATCAACTAGCTCTGTCTTTAACTGACATTCTTATTCCTTTATCAAACAATATCATAATAAATACTTCCTTAGTTAGCTTTATTTTTGGTTAGAAAATTTGTAGTCAAGTGAAAAACGTACGCATGCGTACTCCGACTAGCGCTAATTAACCTTGACTACACGTACTTCTATAGCTTTCATTTTTGTGGTTACACGTAGCAGCTGTAAAGAGTAAGTGCTAATTTGTTGACATAAGGCAAAAACGTTTATTATACTTATCACAGTATGGGTGATTTTAAAATTCTAATTTAACGCATGTAAAATTAATTCATGGGTATCCCGTAACCTTAAAACAGCTTAAAGCAGCCTATTTTAAGCCTTTTGAGCATTTTCCAGCTATTGAACTTTTGAAAAAATAAAATTTGCTGCAAACCACTGTGAATATGTAAAACTGGTCACAACAACATGACTTTCACCACCGTTGAGAAAAAAATTGCATGGGAATACCTTGAGGTACACCTGAAATACAGTGATTTTTCTTAAAACAGCTTAAAACAGCCTATTTTAAGCATTTTGAGCACTTTCTAGCTATTTGAAAATTTTGAAAAAAAAATTTGATGCAAACCACTCACAACAACATGACTTTCACCACCGTTGAGAAAAAAATTGCATGGGAATACCTTGAGGTAAACCTGAGATACAGCGATTTTGCTTAAAACAGCTTAAAACAGCCTATTTTAAGCATTTTGAGCACTTTCCAGCTATTTAACAAAAATTGAAAAAATAAAATTTGATGCAAACCACTGTGAATATGTGTAAAACTGGTCACAACAACATGACTTTCACTATTGTTGAGCAAAAAATTGCATGGGAATACCTTGAGGTATACCCGAGATACACTGATTTTGCTTAAAACAGCATAAAACAGCCTATTTTAAGCATTTTGAGCATTTTCCAGCTATTGCAATTTTTGAAAAAATTAAATTTGCTGCAAACCACTGTGAATATGTGTAAAACTGGTCACAACAACATGACTTTCACCACTGTTGAGCAAAAAATTGCATGGTAATACCTTGAGGTATACGAGAGATACAGTAATTTTGCTTAAAACAGCTTAAAACAGCCTATTTTAAGCATTTTGAGCATTTTCCAGCTATTAAAATTTTGGAAAAATAAAATTTGCTGCAAACCACTGTGAATATGTGTAAAACTGGTCACAACAACATGACTTTCACCACCGTTGAGAAAAAAATTGCATGGGAATTCCTTACCTGAGATACAGTGATTTTGCTTAAAACAGCTTAAAACAGCCTATTTTAAGCATTTTGAGCATTTTCCAGCTATTGAAATATTGGAAAAAATAAAATTTGCTGTAAACCACTGTGAATATGTGTAAAACTGGTCATAATAACATGACTTTCACCACCTTTGAGAAAAAAATTGAATGGGAATACCTTGAGGAATACCCGAGATACAGTAATTTAGCATTTTGAGCATTTTCCAGCTATTGAAATTTTTGAAAAAATAAAATTTGCTGCAAACCACTGCGAATATGTGTAAAACTGGTCGCAACAACATGACTTTCATCACTGTTGAGCAAATAATTGCATGGGAATGTCTTGAGGCATACCTGAGACACACTGATTTCCCTTAAAACAGCTTATTTTAAGCATTTTGAGCACTTTGAAATTTTAAAAAAAATATGCTGCAAACCACTGTGAATATGTGTAAAACTGGTCACAACAACATGACTTTCACCACTGTTGAGCAAAAAATTGCATGAGAATGCCTTTAGGCATACCTGAGATACAATAAGTTTGCTTAAAACAGCTTAAAACAGCCTATTTTAAGCATTTTGAGCATTTTCCAGCTATTGAAATTTTTGAGAATAAAATTTGCTGCAAACCACTGTGAATATATCACAACAACATGACTTTCACCACTGTTGAGCTAAAAATTGCATTGGAATAGCTTGAGGCATACCTGAGATACACTGATTTTGCTTAAAACAGCTTATTTTAAGCATTTTGAGCATTTTACAGTTATTGAAATTTTTGAAAAATAACATCTGCTGTAAACCACTGTGAATATGTGTAAAACTGGTCACAACAACATGACTTTCATCACTGTTGAGCAAAAAATTGCATGGGAATACCTTAAGGCATACCTGAGATACATTGATTTTGCTTAAAACAATGTCAAGCAATTCGTCAAAGGTGATTTGTCAAAGTTTCCCAGTGCACAGTACAATGTCAAGTTTGAAATGATCATGATCTATTTATCTATGCATTTACAGAATTATCCTTTTGATCTCTGGCTGCTTCTGCTTCAACAAACCTGACGATTGGCCTGGATGGAAGTGTAGATTTGAACTGTTTCGTGTTGCCTCAGAATTTGCTGAGAAAAGTGAAGAAAGGCAAGTTATCATGCTTCTTTACTGTTTAGCTGCATATGCAGAAGACATTTTGTCGACTACAAACATTTCCACAGAGCACCGACAGCAGTACCAGAAGGTTACTGAAAATTTTGATGATTTTTTGCTGTGTGACGAAATGTGATATTCAAGAGGGCACGCTTTAACAGACGCAGTCAGCAAAAAGGCAAGTCAGCGGAAGACTACATTACAGTTTTACACCAGCTAGCAGAAACTTGCGATTATGAAGACATAAAACAAGAGATGATCCGTAACCGTCTTGTAGTAGTCATCAGAGACAAATCACTCTCTGAGAGGTGACAAATGGAGTCAGACCTTACCCTCGAGAAGGCAAAGAAATTGATAAGACAGAGTGAAGCGGTACAACAATAGCAGGGAATACTAAAAAGTAGTAGTGATCATGAGACACTGGATTCTGTGAACAAAAAGAAAGCTCAAAAAAGAGTTGCACCTATTCCTCAATCAGTAGTAAGGCGACCCATACCCAGACAACCAGTACCTAATGCAAAAGTGTGCAGACGATGTGGAAAAATTTCACAGCCTAGGCAGTCATGTCTAGCTAAAGATGTAACTTGTTTTTGCTGCCATAGAAAAGGTCATTTTGGATCCTTATGTCCATCAAATACTAAACGGTACATAATTTCCGTTTAAATGGATACGAAAGGATCATTTCTGGGCACAAAGAAATGTCATTTCTTTATGCACAGAAATGGTACTTAAGTACCTTTATTTTCTATGAATAATTTGTTCATACATACTATTTCTTCATATGCAGATTCTACATACGAATAAATGGTAACTACGTTCTGTCAATTCCTGTGATAAATGAATACGTAAGTATTGTTTCTGAGCAAAAGGAAATGTACAAAAATGTAATTTTATTATGCACAAAATTGGTTCTTTAGTACTGCAACTTTCTACGCAAAATCGGTTTACCAAGAAACTGTACGTATGTTCTGTTAATTCGTATGAAAAATGAATACATATGTATCCTTTCTGTGAAGAATGACACACCATTTATTTATGCACAGAATCAATACTTTAGTACCATTAATTTCTACACAAAAATGGTTCATACATACCGTTTCTTCAAATGTAGAAACAGTACGTACCATTTCTGCATAAGAAGTAACGATACATTAATCCGTTAATTCCTGTGATAAAATGGATACAAAAGGATCGTTTCTGAGCACAAAGAAATGCTATTCCTTTATGCACAGAAACAGTACTTTAGTACCTTTATTTTCTGTGTAAAATTGGTTCATACGTACTGTTTCTTTGTATGCAGAAACGGTACATTCATATCGTTTCTGCATATGAAGAAACAGTACGTATATTCCGTTAATTCATCAGTAAAATGGATATGAAAGTATCGTTTCTGAACACAAAAGAAATGCCATTTCTTTATCTATATAAAATGGTACTTATGTACCGTTTCCTTCGTATGCAGAAACAGAATGTACTGTTTCTGCATACTAAGAAATGCTATGTATGTTCACTAAGCAAAATGTATCGTTTCTGCACACAACAAAACGGTACTGACATACTGATTCTTTATGCGCAGAAATGGTACTTTAATACTGTTACTCTCTACACCAGAATTATTGATACGTACCATTTACTTGTATGCAGAAACGTGCCGTTTCTGCATACGAAGAAATGGTATTAATTTGTACAAAAAATGGATAAATACATATGCACAACAAAATGCCATTTCTTTATGCGCAGAAACGGTACTCTAGTACCTTTACTTTATATTCAAAAATGGTTCATATGTACCGTTTCTTTGTATGCATAAACCAAGACTTACGATAGTGAGTCGCGAGGCCAAGAAGAAGCAGCACAACTGAGTGAGATATTTACACGTAGCACCGCACTGAAATTCGCAAATGCTCTAGCTAAGCTGCCATGAAAGCTATCGCTTAGTTATCACAGACCCACAACGTTCTTACTATATAGAATCAATAAACCAAGAATGGAGGAAGTTAGTTGGCGCCACCATTCCTAAGTACCAGCCATTGCGAGTTTTATGCTGCTGTTCGTGCGCCCACGTCCGACAAACCATCCCTTCCTGCCCAATTTGCCTGTTACTTGAGAATTAGTACCTTCATTGTTTGAAGAATAACCTGAAGCTCGTCGAAATCAGTTCAGCCAGTCTTCTGATATGGCCTTATAAATCCTTCCTCCATAAAATTTTTTTTGATGCGGCAGTCGTTTTTTTCTTCTTTCTTTCATTTTCATTGCACACTTTTTTGTGGGCTTGCGGGAGCTTGCATATAGTTTTTTCAAACTGTCTTTTTGTACATTCACTTGTTTGTCTAACAACTCACTCATTTCTTCATGGATTTCAGTTAAATTTGTATTAGCACTTCTCCCATGTATGCTCTACCTGTCATACTACTTTCAGCCTGAAGTAAACACTTAAATGTATTTGAGAAAGGCTATTACACTGCAGGTTGATAGTTGCCATAACTTGGACCCCCTTGAAATGATTTGCATAAACTTTCAGATACACAATCTATATATTGATGTATCACTCTGTGGTGAAAGTTAAAATAATATTGTAGACCTGAGTTTTTCAAAATTCAGCTTCAAAGTTTAATTTACAATATTGTATGCTAAGCAAGTACAAGTTATGCCCATGCAGTACTTCTCTGCTGCTTGTAGTAATAACATCTGTTTCCAAAAAAGTGGTGATATGCTAAACAAAAACACCTTGGGTGTAAAAAAGTGCGAGGCCAATTAGAAGCAGCATTGCAAACAGGTGCGACCAAAAACTTTGATATCAGTTGAGGTCAAGATTTAAAGGTGGCCAAGTGACAAAGCCAATCATAGTTGTGAAAATATGCTATAAACTATTGTATGTCATTCAAGTAGTTAAAAAGATTTTTGATAAGTAACTTCTTGGCCTCAACTGATATCAAAGTTTTTGGTCACACCTGTTTGCAATGCTGCTTCTAATTGGCCTTGCACTTTTTTTACACCCAAGGTGTTTTTATTTAGCATGTTACTTATGTATCATGAAAAGAACCGGTACGTAGCTATACAGTAATAAAATTTGTAGGTTGGAAATTAAATAGAATGTTGGAGGGCTTTACTTAGTTCCGTAAGTGGGACAACCACCTTAAACAAGGCTGTTAATAGCAAAAACAAACTAATGTGGTAACACCCACCCACAGTTAAAAAGTGTGTTATCCTGTCGTCTTCATTAGCAGCTAGCAATATAAAGTCCATCCACCCAAATGATGTCCTCCATAGCCACCATTCTCATATTCATAACTTTATAATGTCGGCAAAATGCCCTATAGAAAAGGACACCCCTTCACATTGGCCAGTAGAGACACTGTGCTTGAGAGTGGCTGTAATCTTGTACAACAAAATGAATTTCTGTCTGTGAAAAACTTATGTACAGATCCACTCACATATACTGATTATCAAAAGATGCAACAGAGAGAAGTGTGAAAGTGGCCTTACAGGTAACAAGCAAAGGAAATGTACAAATGGTGGCATGTACGTACATGCACCAACTTACGTACCTTGTCTTGGGTATGATTGTCAAGAAGTATTTATACATTCCACCTCTGCTTCAGAAAATATATTCAGCACACTAAAAAAGTGTTGAATAAATGAAGCCACACAAGGCAAACTTGTTAGTAATTTTGCACATAATTTCTATCTAGCATGTAATTAAGAGGATATGACTGATGACTTGATAATAATAATAATACAGTTCTTACTATACGTACTTCTTACTTACTATACTATGTAGTTATAGTTACATAGTTGTATGTATACACACTTTAATAATCTGAAATATATACGTATATATACCAGCATATCATGATAGTTTACACATAACGAATACCATCTCAATCTTTAGAAAAATACATATATCTAACCTTCAGCTATATAAATTAGTATCTAGTAACTACTATAGTTAAGACAACATCCTTCAATGCTGCTTATCTTTAGATGGTTTCATTTGTTGCCACGTTGACCAATAAAGGGATATTGGTATTATCGTCCAAAATGAGTTGAGGAACACAAAAACAAACCAAAAATATTTCAGTTTGATGTAAGAATCAAATGTTGGTGGCCATGACTCCTAAAATAAGAATAACAATGTGACAGAAATCACCAATAAATTAACCTAACCATTTTGTACATAGTGGAAAATACATGTGTAGTGTAAGCATTGTTAACTAATGTATGTAGTATTGTACTTAGATAGTATATATTGTGTGATGTAATGCCATGTGTACTTAAATGTGTTAGAGAAATATTGTCACTAATAGTACATAGTGACAGGAATACAATCTTCAGAGCTAAAGGTGTCTTTTAGTGTTCTTTAGAGATATGAGGCCATATCAAATGCCTCCTCTTAAGAATTTCAACTTCCCACAGTCAGCGAGGAATGGCTGAAGTGGTTCCAGCAGTTTCAGTGATTTTGCTGGGTTTCTTAGTATGGTCACGGGTTTCAGAAGCCATGCAAGCACTTCCTTACTAACCGCATGCGGCTGACAGTAATTGTTTGCATATACTTGGGTATCCGTAACAGGCATATAATCCTATTGTTTACGCGGTAAAGAAATATGCTGCAAAGGGAGAAGTTAATTGTCTTGTTGGGAGGTATTTATAAGAAAAACAGGCTGTAAACAAAGATTCTACTTCTGTGCGAATGCTACAATAATATGCATACGTGCATAAACATGCTGTGGCTCTTCCTTATAGTTTGTTAGTTGTTTAAATGTCTTTACAAGTTGTTTGTAATGTTTGTCTGTACATTAATACAACAGACTTGTAGGTATTTGTGAAGATGTGACAGAGGCATTGGCAAGAGTTGCAGCCGTGAAATAGACACTGTTTTGCATGCATGTAGTTTTAAAAATGTATATGGTTTATTATAATAATGTTGTGGTATGCGCATACACTACACAGTGTGTTTAAAGTATATCTAGTTTTTGTACGATTGTCATGGAGCTCTATATTTTCAATATGATACTAACAACTACATTTTACAGATCCTCTTGGACAATTTTGTAAAACTAAGGTTGGAGGTGTAAGTTGTGCTGCCTCGAAGTTAGAGTTCCTTTGCATGAGCTACCTTTCTATCTTGTTTCTCCTGAATGGTAAGGTTTTCTCTAAGAATCGTCCGAGAGGAATTTAATATTCTATCAAGGATGTTTCAGATGGGCCTCTGGGAGTAGTCACAAAGGATCATTCTGGGTGTCTTAAGTGCTGATTTAAGAATTCCAGCAACCTTCTGAAACAGTTTGACAGACATGATAGTGGCAGATGATCCAGGATCCACCATATTTCTTTGCAGCAATCTGAATACCTGAGGACTAAGTTTATGGCTACATATGACCCCACCATGCTGGTGTGGTTGGATGAAACTGGATACGACAATCGCAACGCATTAAGAAAAAAGGCATACAGCATTAGAGGAATGCCTTTATACGATCACCAATTGCTAATAAGAGGAGTACGATACTCAGCCATACTAGTTATGTCACTTGATGGGATTCATGATGAATGTAATACAGAGGGTACTGTCAATGGAGAAAAGTTTGCTGATTTTGTTTAAAGCTGTTTGCTGCCTTGCTTAAATCCCTTAAATGGTATTAATATAAGATCAGTGGTGGTTATGGATAACACAAGTATCCATCATGTAGATAACAATAATAATATCATGAACCATGGTAATGGGTGATAATAGGGATCCAAAATTTAAAACACCCTAATAGAACACACACCAAACTATCTTTAAAGTATTTTTCTTTTGAAAAAACTTGCTCAGATCCTCTTTTAATGCTCCTAAGACTATTGCCAAAGTATAAAAAGCCTAGGCATAGGCTATCCATATTTTTTACATTGCCGAAAATACCCCCAATTCTCCATCTTCTTCTTTCTTGTTTCGCGCGTCTACAGCCTACATGAAGACAAAAATACTTAAAACGTCCCTACCCAAGTCTGTGTTATGTTTAAAAGTTCATTTTCTAAGTGACTGAAAGATATGAACAAAAACATCTGCTCTAAAGATCGAGAAGCTGTACAATTGCACAAAGACTTTATGCGAAAAACCGCTTAAACATTATTTAACGAATCTTGTTCACATCATATTATCTTTAATGAATGATTTTATAACTGAGCTGCTGATTTCAGCTATTTGTGCAACTTTGTATTTTCATCGCTACAAAAATAACAAAGTCTGCGACATTCCTAAACCAATTTTTCCAAGATGAAGCACTTTAATTAGAATGCACCACGTGTTTCAGTTGCAATTTGTTTGAAAGGCATTTGAAGACTTAGCGATGCCAAATCAACACAGTAGAGGATAATTTAAATATTACTTGAAGGAGATATTCTTAGGCCTAGTTAGTATATTCATTTATTTAGTTGCACTAGATATTTACACGGTTCATTGCAAAGGTATTTAAATATAATGAATTTCATAAACTATCATAATTATGGCTAGATACCAGGCTACATACCGTGCTATACATATATACATATTAATAATTTGGGTATAAATAGAAATTCTAATAGAGCATACAAAAAGTAACTATATAATAATAATCAATCTCGTTATGCGCAGAGATTCATCATTCCATATATTGTAAAGTACGGATATGGATGAAATCGTGTACAAGATTCGGAATCTTTAGGGAGTGTCTAGAGAGCCGGTACTGGGGGTCGGTGCCCAGGCCAGTCGTTAGGGAAAGGATTGCCAGGGTCGGCGCCCAGGCCGGTTGTTAGGGGAAGGATTGCCAGGGTCGGCGCCCAGGCCGGTTGTTAGGGGAAGGCTTGCCAGGGTCGGCACCCAGGCCGGTTGTTAGGGTTAGGGTTTGGGTTAGATCATGTAAATTACACCTTGTTGGTAAGTATAAATATGATAATACTGCCACAAATTGGTGTGATCCGGCTTAGCCTAGTGGTAGGGATCATGGATTGATGTACCACAGAACCTAGTTTGAATCCTGCTTGTGACAATTTTCAAATTCTTTTTTTATAGTGAAGACTTCATCTTCTCTCCAAAATTCTAAGCCCCAATACATCTGTATGATTGATCCATATCCGTACTTTACAATATACGGAATGATGAATCTCTGTGCATAACGAGATTCATAATAATTGTACAATGATTTCAGCTTTATAAGACTAGAGATTTTAGATTATAAGTTAGAGTTTGGCGGTATACCGGTTTTAGTAGTTAATAACGGTACTGATACCATACCGGTATTGTTTTTAGAAATATTGAAATACCGTTTTTATTTGCGCATGCATTAAAATAAAAAATGGAGAACAGTGACGGTAGTGCTGTATTGAAGAGAAAAGATAGAACGAAGTCTAGCGCATGGGCGTATTTTGGTATCAAAACTACTGAAGAAGGAAATCCCCCTGAAGATGGGAGTGTTGTTTGTCTTTATTGTAAGCAAACTGTTGTAGTGCGCAATGGGAATACATCATATTTATTTTCACACCTTCGTACACAACACCCGGCGAAGTATGATTTAGCAATAAAGGCTAAAAAGTAAGCCAAAGGGAAAGAAAAGTCTACAGGAGCATCGTCACGTAGTGGGATTTAGAATTCAATTGATGAGTCATTCGCTGCAATGGGTAAGTACGACAGAAAGAGCAAGCGATGGCAGAAACTGACAGAGGCAGTCACGTATTATTTGGCAAAGGATATGGTGCCATTCTACACTGTTGAAAAGCCTGGATTCAAAAGGCTCGTTAGTGTTTTTGATAAACAATACGAGCTTCCTTCTGGAAAGTACTTCTCGCAAGTTGCTATACCATCACTGTACAATAACATCAGAGATGAAGTTATTGCAGAAATTCGTAATGTAGAATACTACTTAGCAACTACTGATTTGTGGTCAAGTGAAGGCTTAAAGCCTTATTTGTCATACACCATTCACTACATAAATCAATGGGAATTGAAATCTAGATGTCTTCAAACAATGTTTATGCCACAGGATCATACAGGTGAAAATTTAGCTGAGGCTATGCAAAGTGCACTGGAAGCATGGGGACTGGAAGAAGGCAAGCAAGTATGTGTAACTACTGATAGTGGGTCTAATATGGTGAATGCTGCATCAAGACTGGACTATCTTGCTTTGGCAACAACCTTCACCTTGCAATAACCAATTCTTTAAAATGTGATGACAGATGTTCATAAGCCTTAGGGCTTTCTTGAAAGATTGTAAGTGCGTTTTCAATGTCTTGGAAAAAGAGACGTGACCTTGTAAAGGCACAAACAGATCACTATTTACCTCCTCACACATTGATAGCAGATTGCCCTACTAGGTGAGGGTCTGTTCACAAAATGGTTGCTTGCATTCTTGAGCAGGTTACAGCTATTTGCATGGTGTTAAGTGCTGATCACAAATACTCTCACCTATTGCCAACTTGGCAAGACACTGAAGTTCTTGAAGTTATTAATAAAGTGTTGTCTCCTTTGGCCGATTTGACTGATCTTTTGTCTGGGGAAAACTATGTGTTGGTTTCTTCCATTAAGCCTGTGATTAAGCACATACACAGTGATGCCTTAGCTGAAAAAGATGATGATGTTTCACTTGCAAAGGATTTAAAACGTCATATACGCACTGATTTGGATTCAAGATATTTAGATCCAAAAGTTCAAAACCTCCTGGATATTACATCATTTTTGGATCCAAGGTTTAAAATGGAACATGTAGCTGAAGAGGATAGGATTGCTATCAAGGAAAAGCTCATAGAAGAAGGAGTGGACATCTTTGCTGAAGAAGCAGAATCTCAGTTGTCATCTGCTGGTAATGAAAACTCAGAAGAGCCACCTGCAACAAAGAAGTCAAAGCTGGCAAGAATTCTAAAACACAAGAGTGATGAGCCACAAGTGATTACACCAAAGGATAAAATGGGAAAAGAAATGCAGTACTACATGGATACCCCTTGTATAGATGTGGAAGAAAATCCATTACAATGGTGGGCTTCTGAATCTTGTAAGTACCCTTGTTTATCAAAATTGGCTATGAAATACTTATCAGTTTGTGCAACAAGCTCACCATCTGAACGTGTTTTTAGTGCTTTAGGAAAGATTGTTACACCACTTCGAAGTAATTTGAAACCTGATAAGGTTGATAAACTAGTGTTCCTGTCTCAAAACCTGAAGTCATTTATTAGAAGTGACACTGACACAGCATATTAACAATTATTATATGATTATAATATATGAACCTATATGATCAATGAAACCATAAAGATATTTAGTGATACCAAGGTATTTTTCTCAATACCATACCGTTTTGAAAAAAAGCAATACTGCCAAACTCTATTATAAGTAACACATAGCTAACTACCTGTCCAGCAATGGACATCAAAAACTAAAGAAACGAGAAAATTAAAAAAATTGTTAATTTTAAACAAGTGAATAGGGATCTTGAAAAAAGTACCTAAAAAAGATGAAAACTTATGATTCTATTATATTTGAGATCCCTATTTTGACTGTTGCAAATGATACGTATATAGCTGACCGTACCACAGTCAAAATAGGGATCTCAAATACAATAGAATCATAAGTTCTTCATCTTGTTTAGGTACTTTTTTCAGAATCCCTATTCACTTGTTTAAAATTAACAATTCTTTTAATTTACTTGTAATAATATATGCTAAACAAAAACACCCTGGGTGTAAAAAAAGTGCGAGGCCAATCAGAAGCAGCATTGCAAATAGGTATGTACGACCAAAAACTTTGATATCAGTTGAGGCCAAGAAATTACTTATCAAAAATCTACTTGAATGACACAATAGTTTATAGCATATTGTCACAACTATGATTGACTTTGTCACTTGGCTAATAATGATGGTGTGAAAAAGGTGGCCAAGTGACAAAGTCAATCATAGTTGTGACAATATGCTATAAACTATTGTGTCATTCAAGTAGATTTTTGATAAGTAATTTCTTGCCCTCAACTGATATCAAAGTTTTTGGTCATACATACCTATTTGCAATGCTGCTTCTGATTGGCCTCGCACTTTTTTTACACCCAGGGTGTTTTTGTTTAGCATATCACTACTTTTTTGGAAATATAAACAGATGTTATTACTAGCAAGCAGCAGAAAAGTACTGCATAGGCATAACTTGTACTTGCTTAGCACACAATATTGCAAATTAAAATTTGAAGCTTAATTTTGAAAAACTCAAGCCCGAGATTTTTTTTTAACTTTCACTACAGAGTGATACATTAATACAGATTGTGTATCTGAAAGTTAATGCAAATCATTCAAAGGGGGTCCAAGTTATGACAACTATCAACCTGCAGTGTAATAGTCCTTCTCAAATACATTCAAGTGTTTACTTCAGACTAATAATAGTATGACAGGTAGAGCATACATAGGAGAAGTGCTGATACAAATTTGGCTGAAATCCATGAAGAAATGAGTGAGTTATTAGATAAACAAGTGAATGTATAAAAAGAGTTTGAAAATAACTTCCGGGGTTCACGAAAGCTCCCGCAAGTCCCCGAAAAAAGTGTGCGATGAAAATAAAAGAAACAAAGAAGTTAAAAACGACTGCCGCGTAAAATTTTTGTGGTGACAGGAAGGCATTTATAAGGCTGTATCAGAAGAATGGCTGAATCGATGTCTATGAACTTCAGGATATTGATTCTTCAAACAATGAAGGTACTAATTGTCTAGTAAATGGGCGAATTGGGCGGGAAAGGATGGTTCGTTGTGTGTAGTCGCACAACGGGCGCCATAAAACTCGCAATGGCTGGTACTTAGGAATGGTGGCGCCTATTTCCTCCATTCTTGGTTTGTTGATTCTATATAGTAAGAACGTTGTGGGTCGGTAATAACTAAGCGATAGCTTTAATGGCGGCTTAGCTAGGGCGTTTGCGAGTTTGAGGGCGGTGCTACGTGTAAATAACTCACTCAGTGGTCACGTTGCTGTGCTTCTTCTTGGCCTCGCGACTCACTATCGTGAGTCTTGATACATAACCATATTATAAAAATAATCTAACATATATTACAGTTTACATAGAAAACGCCCGATACAGCTCTGTATGTATTATTTTGCCAACAAGAACAGCCCAACAAGCTCGCCAGCAAGTTCTGGGATATCAGTTATTAGCGACACTATCAGCAACAGCATTTCTAGCGATATTCAGTAACTCAGAGACACACCCACTATACATGGATAATCAGTACACCATTACCAACGCTTCTAATATTTTGTTTCTGTGGCACGTGTTAAATGACCACACCTCTTCACTAGCGTACCAAATTACACTAAAACATGTTAGATTAATTTGTAACAGTATGGGTTGCTGTAGTATTTGAATTAATTGCACTCGTAATGCAGGCAGAAAACTGTAATAGTGCTCGGCTTTGCCTCACACTATTACAATTTTTTGCCTGCATTACTCGTGCAATTAATTCCAAATACCACAGCAACCCATCCTATTACATATACTAATCTCATAATTAATTGATGTGTGGAAAAACTGGGAAGGGCTAGCTCTATAGTAACACCTAACACCACCAATTATAAAGACTTGATACAAAGGGAAATAAAACAAGGGGATTTTTAAAAGACTTTTGCTGAGATACCTCAACTTCTTCAAAAATGATGCCATTTCCCTTCATTTTAAAAATGAAAAGATTACAAAGGTCTGTAATCAGCAAAGAATTGAAGCTACAGCATCGTAATATGCAGTAAATTAAAAGAAGACAATGATTTGTGTTTCAGCTCTGTACAAGCTGGCACATAGAAGTTATGGCCTATTTTCTACTGACATGTAAAAGTCATGATTACATGCAATTCTCTGTGTTGCCTCTATGAAGCTGAAATAAGGTTTAAAGGATTTATTATGCTACAGTGAATCGATTTATGCAGATTTCAAGCTAAACAAACCTTCACTCTTGCAACTGAGGCCTCCTATAAATGGAATTCACGAACAAAACTGCGAAATACTCATGGCTGCCAAGAAGAAGCCTCCGTTTGCTGTTTCACAAGAGTACGTAACTGGCAAAGTATTAAACATACAACCACATCATATAGCTTTAAAGAATTGCTGTTCTATATGGAATAGATTGATGTTTGTTTAAAATTAGTAGAAGCTAAGTATTCTGATCTGGCTGAAGTTATGGCCTACTTTCTACTGACAAGCAAGAAGACAGATTTCACTGTTGACTCTATAATTATGGTGGGGCTTGCCCCAATAATGTAGCTAATGTGTCTATCAAAATGAGTGGTTATGTATTAGTTATACCAAGGGCATGAGTGGATTGCCTGATGCATGCACCAGAGGCCCGAGGGCCGCAGACTCAAGGGCTGAGGGTGTATATATCAGGCAAACCACAAGTGCCCATGGTATGATTAATGTATATATACTACTTTTTATGCGTGAGCAAACACAAAGCAGCTCAAAGCCTTCTTTAACCTTTAAAGGTGCATACGCCAGTGCAGTGGCTCTACCCGCAAGCAACAAAACAAACCGCTGTAGTTTAACTCTTATACAGCCTAGAATAAAACTTTAAGTATAGTATTACCAAGAGTCCTTCTCTATTATGGACTCTTGGTATTACTCACCATTAAATTCTGATTAGAATGGTCACATCAGCAGACAACTCCAATAAAAGCAGCCATTGTCAGGAAGATTCAAAGATATTAAAGAAACATACTTTCATTCGTTTCACTTGCATTGCTAGGGAAAAATCGCCATAACTTCCCCATTGTAGCTTGTATCAAAAAATGGTTTGCCCCATCTTGTTCCTCACGTGATTTTGCATCTACTGATATATAAACAATCGTGTGCCGGAAAAATGGCGGAGCAGAAGAATGCGACCGGCAATGTAATACGGGTTGAAAGAAGACGCGCTGTTTAGCGCTTCATTGTCGGTGAGTTCTTTTACGTATATTAATTATATGGTTAGATAGGGTATAAAATGTGACCCAGCATGAGAAAACCAGGCTTATGTACACAAAATATATTTATTCATATTATAGTATGTATCTTTATTACTGTATAAGATTTTCAAAATCTGTAAACTGCATCAGATTCTCTATGAAAAGCTGCATAAATGGTGAAAATTGTGCTGGATCCCCATGTGTATACACAAAGTTATTTAATTTTGAATACACACGAAGTTATTTAAATTTGAAATCCCAAAAATGGTCAAATTTTATGTGCACATAAGCCCTATTTTCTCATGCCGGGTCACAAATGTAGAATAGTTTCATGTATAATAATAGTGGGGTGTACTTGGCACCAGGCCATCACAGGGCCTTTAAATGCTTAGCTGGATTTATTCACGCATTTCAAATTAATGTGCGAGTTATGCGCCCTTAAAGGTTAACAATGAGCTTCAATGAATTTGTACTGGGCACTCGATTGTGGGTTTGACACGTTTATTTTATGTTTTGCTTTTCCAGGAAGTCGCTATGTGTGTGTGTATGTGAATGTGTTTATCCAACAGGCTATTAATGTGAAATGAAGCCTGATTAACCAATCAAACAAGTCCTACTGGTTTTCAGTTTCTATATGACTGTCACACATACTATCGATATTAATGGTGGGCATGGCCTTATAGTAACAAAGTGTGTCGTACGTTAATGCTAAGGAAGAGCAAGGTAATGTTGTGTTAGTCATTAATTTCAGCTGTAAGACAGAGTATTTCAATTTTAAAAGTGAGAGTAGCATGCATGTAGCAAAGCTTATAAAAATGACTGGCCTATAGTGTTACAGTAAGAATTTCGGCTTTACTTAAGATCTACATACTATGTAAATAGCCATTTTTTTAGTCTCAACAATAATTAGATCACAGCTTTGTATCAAAGAGGGTACCCGGAAACCACTTTCCTGAGTAATGCAGAGGGCAATATCAGATATATTGCCCGTGGTACAATGATCTTCTATATATAAGCTAGTCAAGGACTTTAAAGTCACAGTCAATATCTTGTTGATCAGTTTCATCCTTTCCAGCTAGTTCTCCCAGTCATTTAAACAAAATGCTTCACTGCCATTATCCTCAAAAGAGGTAAATTTCTTGATCTTCTTTCTATGCCTTTGACTGTGACTGATCCACAATTCCAATACACCATCTCCTTTCCATTCACATAACATGAATATGAATCTTCAAAAGATGGTCCAGTGTGTCTTTTTCAGGCAAGTACGGTGATTCGTTTTATTATCTTAAGATGTGAAAATACCCGTTCAAGTACCCCATTAGCCATAGGAAGACAAAACGGCAGCTTAACATCAGCTAAAATATTGCTCTACCGCTTAGCCACAGGTGCATTGAAAAGCTTCCACCATACTATTTCAAGTACCAACTCAACTTTATGTATTGCTTGGCATAGCCCAGCATATCTTTCCATTCATCTATTAAGGCAGAAATGTCTACAGAAGCCTTTACTAAGGGAACTTCAAGTTTGAGTTTGAGTTTTAATTTAAACTCTCATATTCAGCAATTGCTGTTCTTCCATATGGGAGTACAGAAAAGACAATACAACTACAACAAGTACAATACAACTACAAAGACAATATAGCTACAAAAGATAATACAAAGAAACAATGGGCATTATGCAAAAGTCGAAGCCGTTTAAGTTCTTCCGTGTTGTTATGCCTCATGTACGTAAACTAGAGGCTCGCGCAAACCGTATATTACATGCGGCTAAATATTTTGGTGGTCTTGGTTGGTTTGCGCTTTCATAAAAAGTAAGTCCATTATGAGTACTAGTAATGGCCTATCGCTTAAATATGCTTACCTAGTAAGGAATGAAGCCAGGTACCGGTCCTTCAAAGGATGTCTTTATGGTTTAGTATGTTTTTATAACAAATGCGCGTTAATTAAGGTAGCACTATAAGTGAATAGCGACGTTTATAACACCCCCACAAACTTTGCTGTACCCAAAATCCGCTTTGTTCCTTACAGTGTTAAGCATATCTTGGCTACAGGTCAATAGCGATATTCATAGCTGAGGTAGCACACTTCTTCCATAGGTTTGCTGTACAAACTAGACCACCAAAGTTTTGACCGCATTCCGTAAAATATAATTTTACGGTTTGCGCGAGCCTCTAGTTTACGTACATGAGACGTAACAACACGGAAACACTTAAACAGCTTCTACTTTTGCATAAGGCCCATTGAATCATAACTGATCACAAAACTCTAGCTAGCTAGCTAGCTACTGTACAAAAAAAGACAACTCACAGAAAACAAGTTGATGTTCTACCATCTAAAAACTAAGTTAAACCACTGTTAATCAACTGCTATTCAGTGTAATTAATGATGTCATGAGTAAGTCATGTGAGCAAAGACTCATCACTAAGGGACACATAGCAACGCATACAAATTTAATTCTATTGTTTAAATCGGCTTTATACTCCAGTACTTTAGTGATAAAACTTTTTAAAAGTAGTACAAAGTTTTTTAAGCCGAAATTCTTACTGTAACACTATAGGCTAGTCTTGTATTATAAGCTCTGCAACCCGCACGGCACGCCCACTTTCAAAACTGAAGCGCTATCTTGTTAGTAATGCACAGCTGTTCAAATGGCTTTTACCATGGAATGAATGGCTAACACTGCATTACCTTGTTCGTATTCGGCAGTAACTCACGACGCGCTTCGTTACTAAGGCCCCGCCCATCAGTAATATCGATCGCAAGTGTCATAGAAAAGCAGTAGGACTTATTTGATTGGTTATTCAGGCTTCATTTCACGTGAATGGTTTTTAATAGCCTGGAGTAGTAACCTGGGGTGTAAAAGGTAGTCATGTACTGTGGAGGTAAATTGATTGGGAGTGGAACACGATTTGGAAATTTATTCCACCAGTGTGAAGCACGATATCGGAAAAAGCCTTGGTAAATGCTAAGGAGCTGATGATCCTCAAAATAGGAGTTCAGTTGGGATGCTACTATCTTCTCAAAAACTTTTGCCACCACTGGAACTACAGAAATTGGTCTAAAGTTTCCTGGATTATCACACGATCCCCCTTTGTGGACAGGTATAACATTGGAACACTTCCATTGATTAGGAATGATACCGGTTTCCAAAGATTTGTTATATAACTTAGTTAAAGGAGCAGCAAATGGTTCAGTAACTTCCTTAAGGAAGCGAGCAGAGATACCATCTGGACCCACTGATTTGCTCACGTCTAACTTATTTAGCAATGATAAAACCACTGATGAGGAGATGGTGTGAAACTGAAAAGTAGGTGCATCACCAGAGTTGGCAGCGTCAATAAAACTACTTGCAGGTTCATGGCTAGTAGAAATTGCAACAGTTCGAAAAAAGTCATTGATTGAGTCTAATGAAAGAGTAGTGTTCATGGTTTTGTTTCTTTTTGATATATTGATATACATAGCTTCAATTGCTGGGGTAGCGAGTGAGGGTGGTTCACTTCTTTCTCAGCCACGAGTGGCTAAAATGGTCTAGGTGTGAGTTAGCAAGTCAGTGTCCTGTGATTTAATGAGGCTTCTCAACAGATTAAAAGAAGGATGCATAATTAACACTACAGTACTCCATACCTTTCTTAACTTCAACCCCCTGGTAAGTAAAAGTTTCAATGGCCTCTTCTTTACCATGTATTAGAACTTTGATACTATTATACATAGGTAATTCTTGGCTTCCAACTTTTCTTTGCCTTCATTGTACATTCACTCACTTGGTAAACATTATGCTGAAGGACTTTACAAAAAATAGAAGCTGGATTAAGTAAGTCCACAAAGAATGCACAGCCTAGCAAAGCCTTGGCTTCTCCCCATTGCTTAATACCGTACATGGCAAATCTTTCAAGGGGGAAAACTTTTACGGTTAGAACAAAAAAATGAACATTAACTGGAAAACTTTTCCGGTAGCAGCTTCTTTTAATAATGAAATGTCTAATCTAGTAAACATTCAACGGAAAACATTCATGGTTGAGTAAAGAAACTCGAAAATCACAAAAGTTTTCCCCCTCAAAAGATTTGCCATGTACGGTATAACCCTTTATTTTTTGGTTGTCAACATACTTTACACTGGAATGCCAGTCTGAGAGCTGTAAGCTAATATTAACCTTGTGTGCAATAAAACGAGTCCCACTAGCCCTTAGTAGGTGACTCCTGTCTTTGCTAGGTAGCTCAGATGGATCTAAGCATTCCTTCAGACTGGCAACAACTCTTCTAAATGGCGACACTGCTTCAGAGATTTTTCGTACAAATAATATAGATTCAAAAGCAAATCATCTGTGGCATTAAAAATTTGTTGAATTGAGGGCATCCTTCAAAGATAATTCAAGTCAGTGAGACAATTTAAACATCAAGTTACTACAAGCCAGGAGAATTCTTTAGTAAGAGAAGCCACCTTTAGCAATGTTAACACCAGAACCGTCACAGCCAAAGCCAATGAGTTTAGGTTTTGACTCTTCCAGGCCCACATGCTTTAAAGCTCTCTCAAAGGCATTGTAAAGTCCCTCAGCTGTACCATGAAGATATTTTGTATTCAAAAATTTTTCTCGAATGTGCACACTACCATCCTTGGAATATGGATCTAAGTAAAGAATCATGAACAACTCATTTTCAGCGTTTACTGAATCAGTGCTACCATCAGCTTGTAGAATGAAGAAATGAGACTTTGCAACTGTAGCTACATACTAGACTTTCTAGCTGTTCACAAGCAATAAATTCCATAAAAGTTGCACAAGAGTGGTCGTTTTTATAGCCTGACAAATCTGTTTCATGCCATTCCTCCAATTCACAAATATGTACATTTCATCTTAGGTTTTCCTTTGGAATCATATAAGCTACATCAAATTTTCTCTTTTCAATCAAGTTGGCCAATAATTAGAATATAGTTACATGCATGCACTCTCATAGCTTGGTTGTTGGACCGCGTGGTGCATAAAGACAAGTGTCTTCAACGATGATTATTGTATCCCACCTCAAGTTCCCACCTTCTACTGGGATAGGTACAAGAGTTCCCAGTATAACTGGTAGCCTTGGGGGAGTTCGAACTAGAAACTCCACCCAAGGGGTGATTCCCCCAAGGTAGGTAAAGGTCAAGGGTCAGCTGTTTAGGTGGCTAACTAAAAGCTAACACAGTAATCAGCCAAGGTAATGAACCATGAACCAAGCCCAGCTAGGGACACACCAAACACAAAGTTCAGAGTGATGATGCAATATTTACATACATTCTTGTTTATTCCCGGATGAAATGAACACACCAGAGTTCATACAAAAAGTATTAATGATCAAAGATGGCCACTGCAGCATCTTGTAAGATCCATTATTGTCTTTTGCGTGGAGGATAAGTAAAAAATGTACTGTACTTGTATTTTCCATACAGAAGCAAGTGGAACATACAGTACAGTGGTTGGCACATACAGTACGGTGGGCAGTAAGACAAAAATATAATGGATAAAACATACCTTGAAGACAACACATCAGTAAACGTAACGTAGTCCTCAATGTTAGTCGATATTTTAGTAGCCTTTTGGTCTATTCAACGCACTTAATGGAGCCCAAAAAGCCAGTAGATATACGTAGCTGTGTCACTCACATGATATGATTGCATGACTGTTGCATGGTAAATGACAAATAAGATACAGCGATGTCCTGAATCTTTGAGTGATAATTTCTTACCCGATTTAACAATAAGTCTAAGCAAACATGTGAGCTAGTGATTAAACCGTGCTATTGCTTTGGTGACTAAACGATGGCCGGGAACTTCAACCGAGTCTTCAATGCCAATTTCAAGTGATGGATGCAATATTTCCATTACATCACAGCTATTTTCAAACCGTCTAGAGTCAGTTATATGCATTGTGAAGAAATCTGACAATAACACCTGCGATAAACATTCTACCAAGCTTTCCTCACTGTGCAACATTTTCACAGGTCCCTTAAGCTGCTTTACAGAAGGTTCAATGATACACTCCATGTCCAAGTCCATGTCTTCTTTGTGAAATAATTGTAACTGTTTTGATGGCTTTCAGTAGCATGTTTCCAAATTATTAGTCTCTAACAATGCACATTTTAAACACATCATAAGTGCATATTAATTTTGGCAAAATTTATATGCCTTCTATGATTTCAAATTTATTAACATTAGCTATGTCACCACTCTATGTAGTGTGTTTGTACAGAGCATACGGAGCTATGAACACTCTCTCTACAAATATATATTATAAACTATTGAATTATAAGATATTGAATTGTAAGATGATGCCATGCTAGTATTTATTGTTATTTAGAGACACACCTTTGAAGGTAGATGCTTGAAGTCGTCCCATATTTCACAGAACACATAGAGCAGTGTTCCCATCAGCTGGAATGTTGAAGTTACCAGACAGAAGAAATGCCTACACCAGCAATTCTTCACAATAGCAATATACCTATGTGGATATCCATTAAAATTTTACACGCAGAATCATTAAGTATGGTAGTACGTACTTAATAGTAGGGATCGACATGAAAAATATGGCATCTAACTTTCACGCGCCTCCATAACATGCCTCACAATATACTTTACCCAATAAAAATGACCGAAATGCATTGATAATACTATAATAACACTAGACCTTCATTAAACTCCTAATGATGATATCTGTAGAGAATTTCAAGTATTTCGTCTGACTGCCTGTCTGCCAACAGTAAGACCCACTAGCACTAGGAGTATAGCTCCAGATTTCTCACACAACAAAGGAAATCACGTCTGATTCACACAACTGCTGTTCTGTTGAAGATTCATCCACTGCGTCTTGGTGTTTCTCTTCATCCTTTACTATCTTCCCATTTCTTATGAAAGGCAACAAAATTATGATAAACTCGTACTTTCTGCTTTTTACGTCACACAAAATAGTTGCTTACACACATGACATAATTAGTAATGTGCCCGCTGTTAAATACTATTAGCTGACGCAATGTTTTGCTTGAACTTTATTATGCAAAACACTGCGTATTATACGTACGACAATACAGTACGTTTTGCTATCAATACTTACCAACAGATACAAAGTGGTCCCATGACTAACAATTCCAAGAATGATATTATCATGACACCGGGGTCTTTAGTTGGCCAATATCGGCTGTCCAACACTGCATACTCATCAGCTAAATATTTTGGGCCTATTCCAGTTGCTCCAATAAGCCTATACATGGGTAATAACATTATGGATAATATATAACAAAACAATAAACTGAACACAGTAAATGTCATCTTTTTGGTGCACGCTGGCCAGACGTCTCCACACCTTGTCATGAAAGTCAGTATGTGTGTGTATCCACATGCCTTAGGCCAGTAACAATCATTTATGTGAAACGATTCAAATGAAGCCTAATAATTGACTGCTTTACAATTTCTTATTATGACTAGCTTTTTAAAAAATTTTGAATTTAAAAAAGGAAGTAGGGGTTGCAATAAAAAGTAACGAAACAAGTAGTTAATCACTCACCACCCGGCATGTTGCATGTGTTTACTTAAGTATACAATTGCAGCTGGGTAGGCGTTCATACATGCACAAATGAAACACATTCTCTATATCTAGCACTTCTACAAGATTTAATCCCTACTTTGGCTGCATGATGTTTTGCTTTGAATGCCGGCTGCCAAAGTAGGGATTAAATCTTGTAGAAGTGCTAGAGAATGTGTTTCATTTGTGCATGTATGAACGCCTACCCAGCTGTAATTGTATACTTGAGGAAACACATGTAATATGCTGGGTGGTGCGTGATTAACTACTTGTTTCCTTACTTTTTATTGCAATCCGTACTCCTCTTTTTAAATTCAAATTTTTAAAAGCTAGTTTGTTTACTTTTTGTACATACTTTAGTATGGCTGCTAGCTAGGTATTTAATCTTCATTAAATTGCATGGCATCATATTTCAGTATCTATAGGTTTAACACCTTTTACAGGCACTCAAGACCGGAATTATTTCTTAGCAATTGATATCTACATAGTTTACAATGGCTCGCTACGTGTGTGCATAGATAATATATACTCTGTACCGTATGGAGTATATATTATCTATGGTGTGTGCCACGCCCACTTTACAACAGACTCATTTCATCACGATACCAAGTATCTATGGTAAAACGACCTGAAAGACTATATTCTACTCGTAGCCCAGACCATTATAAATTTAATACGCAGCTACTAGGTCGTTAATAGGTGTCTGATTATAAGCGCTTAATGTTGTAATTAACATCCGGTGCTTACAGTCAGAAGATCGATAAGCAGCTGGCATGTAAATAAATTGGTCTGGCTATGGAAGACGAAATAGAAGGCTATAGGGAAAGACTGAATTCTTCTTCCATTATGCGTTGCGGATTGTATCAGTAAGCATGCGCCTATCCAAGGTGTTTATCGTTACATTTTAACACCTTGCGTGGAATGTTGACACCTTTGTAAAATTTTGTCATCCCTTCGGTTGAGGAAGATTAATCGATGAAGAAGATAGAACAAAGGACAAGCTATGGTGCAGTGGACAAACCTTAGTTGGAAGTTGGAACAACATTTTTGTAAATCCGACATGATTATCTTTGTTGTGAGAAAAATCTGGAGCCATACACCTAGCGGAACCGGGTCTTACGGCAGGCTGGCTGGCTGGCTGGCAGACAAAATACAGGTAAATTTCAAAATTTTTAAAATTCGCTGTGGATCGAAATATTATACTTTTTTGCTGTGTTTAACAAAGATACAGGCTAATTACAGCAGTACTAATGCATCCAGGTTGGTTTTTTTGGCTAAAGCCTGCTGTAAGGTTGTTTTTAAAAGTGTGAAAATTCTGGAAGCCATAGTTTTTCATAGCAATCCCTACTATTAAGTACTACCGTACTTAATGATACATCCTATCGATAGTGATGGGTGTATCCTTAGTCACAAACCATATCGTGAATGCCTGCCAAAGGAGACCAAGGTATTACAGTCAGTACTGGGGTTGTTGTTTAAGAAAGTTAATGATTACTGATTACTTTAATCCAATCTTAATTTATATATAATATTACTAGTTACTTTTTAAATCTGGTGTGCACCTGTATTCTTAATTGCTTTTGCTGGGGAGTTGGTGTATGTGTGTGTGTGCGTGCGCGTGTGCACCCTTCAGACTATTAAAATTCATTCATGTGAAATGAAGCCTGAATAACCAATCAATCAAGTCCTACTAACATCCTTTTTCAGTTTCTTTGTGCCACTTGCTATTGATATTATTACTGGGCATGGCCTCAGTAATGTAAGTGCGACATGAATTCCTACCATAGAAGAGCAAGGTATATAATGCAGTATTTGCCATTGATTTCACGATAAAGCGTTTAACCAGTTGTATATTACTATCAAGATAGAGCGCTTTGGTTTTAAAAGTGAGCATGTCAAGCTGTAGTGACCTTGAGAGCTGCTTACAGTGTTACAGTAATCATTTTAGCTTAAAAACATTTAAAATTAAAGCTTCAATTACTAAACTAACGGAGTATTAAACAAAATATAAATGTGTATGCATTGCTATGTGGTCCTTAGTGGTTCACGTGACTTCTTCATTATGTCATTGTACATTTGTAACAATTAATAGCAATAAATTAATAATGATACTCATTTAATGCCTTGTTTTTAGATGGTAAAACATCATACTTATAAATACTTAACATTTTGTAAACGTAGCATGATAGTATTTTACAAATTTTCTACTATTGTTTCATGATAACAGTATGATTGAATAACACGTACGTAGCTATCCATCATTAATAGTAACTACGTGTAATAACACCACTAATAACTATTATAAAACATAAAGGTTTTATATCAAGCTTTTAAATGCCAATTTTAATATAGCTAGCTTGGTATTGCTCAGATGCAACGTCCTACTCGCAAGTGTTATGCATAAGAGCATTCCTATCGAGTACTCGCGAGTACTATACACATACGTACGTAGCTATAGTAGGTGAATTCCACTCGTTTATCTCGCTCATGAGTACTTGTGAGCAGTACTTCGTATATTATTCTGCATGAAATTCTGTTGTCTTACAGGTGATTCTCTAAAGTTCATCCTAAAGCCAGACATACAAGCTTGTATCCATGCAATATCCTTTTTATCGATATAGTTAGCTAGCTACATACGCAGCTTATTTTTACTTTTTGTATATAACTAGATTGATAAAAAAATTAAAAATTCAAAAGGTAAGTAGGGATTGAATTCAATAGTGCTACAAAAAGTAAGGAAACAAGGAATAAGATTTTGGGACGAGAGAACATTCTGACATGAGATAATTTATAAAAGTTTAATCCTTACTTTTGGCAAACCTACTGAAGTGAGCCAAAAGTAGGGATTAAACTTTTATAAATTATCTCATGCCAGAATGTTCTCTCGTCCCAAAATCTTATTCCTTGTTTCCTTACTTTTTGTAGCACTATTGAATTCAATCTCTACTTACCTTTTGAATTTTTAATTTTTTTATCAATCTAGTTTGTTTGCTTTTTATACATGCTAAGCATTCATAATAATCTTTCAGCAGGCGCACAAAAGGCGCTTAGGTAATAATTATGCTTGTTTACAGGCGCTTGTTAACAACGCACTTACATGGCAAAGCAGCTGTGTGATAGCAAATAGTGCTCGAAAAACAGCAAAAGCTATTTGTCCAAGGCTATAATCTCGAAGTTCACGATGTACCGTATAGGCGGTAATTTTCGAGGGATGAAATTTTCACGAATTTCGCGAGTAAAATAGCCTTCGTGAAAATATAATCGCGAACATTTCTAGCATCATCAATTGCCTATTGCCTGTGTAACGTGCATCCTCCAGTCTTCAGGTGTCTCGCGAACAAATAAACGTGAAAATCTCATTTTTAAGCTTTTCGCGAAATTTTCATGCCTCGAAAATTACCGCCTATACGGTAATACAGTACACACGAAAACATGTGCCATGGTGCCACTGTAACTAATTATATCACGTGCAAGCCAGGTTTTTGCGTGATGTAATAAGCAGAAGCCGTAACAGGCTATCGTCACCTTAGGTGAGATTCACACCTTGCTAAAGGAACATAGAAGAACAAGGAAGAGAATGAAGGATAAAAGGAATCGCCATGGCGCAGTGGGTAAATCGTCTTCGGAACAACATTTTCATAAATCCGCCGCCATTACCTTTATTGTGTGAAATTTCTGTAGCCCTACACCTAGCGCAACCGGGTCTTACGGCAGGCAGGCTGGCAGCCAGACGAAATACAGGTGAATTTTGAAATTTTCAAAGTTGGCTGTAGGTCGAAATATTCAACTTGTCACTTCGTTTAACCAAGGTACAGCATCATTATAGCCTTACCAATGCATTCCAGTCGGTTTTTTCGGGTAAAGCCTATTGGAAGGTTGTTTTATGAAGTGTGAAAAACCAGGAAACCATACAATTTCTTACCAATCCCTACTATTAAGTACTACCGTACTTAATGATTACAGAATTACAATTGCACTTAAAATGCTACATCATCTGTCAGTCGCAGTCATAGAGTTCAAGTTAAAGTCATCAGCGCTGAAGAACACAAGAGGCGTCATGATAGAAAACAAGTAAGAAGTTAACCTGTATTATATCTAAAAGGCCTAAATTACCTACTGTAAACTACAGCTATGCTGCTTTAAAAATTCCATCTATAAAGCTGTAGCACGTTAATTAATCCAGGAAATCTAGGCACCTAAAAGAAATGTGCACTAATTGGAATAACATTGTTTTATTGTTATGGACTTATGGTTGTTATTGAGGTTTCAGGTGTACTTAATTATTGCAAAGACCATAGGCAAGCATTATTATAAACGTATGGCAACAATTCTAGCATGTTTTTGGTATTTGGTCTGAAACCGGTTAGCGTGGACATTTATAATTTCAGAACGTAGAATATTCAATATAAAGCTCAGCATGGAAAAGGATCTCGTACTATTATGTGGCGCAAAGCTATAGTTTGGTCATGGAAATAAACTACTGGTAAATTGTTTCATACCAATCGTAACAGTAAATTATTACGCATATTACGCTTGTTACTGTAACTGAGTAATCATGATCACTTTATGAAACAATTACTGGTAGCCATATTACTATCGTACTACGTAACAAAATGTTAAGTTTCTATGAAGCCTACCGTAAATTAAACATTAAAACCTATTTTTTGAAAAACTCAGGCCTACAAAATTTTTTAAACTTTAACTACAGAGTGATACATCAATATAGATTGTATACAGAGTTGGTTACTTGTAACTTAAGTTACTGCAATGATATGACACAGAGGAGTTAATATGTGACTAAAATTTCAACCAATCAATAGTGCATTACTATGTATCCATATAAATAATGTACTTACCCATCCATCCAGATATGAATGAAGGTAGCATTTATCAGTACCCATACACTAAGTAGTCCTCGCGGTGCTCCACCAAATATGATACATACCAGTAATATCAGCAATGGTATTACATTAATTGGATGATCCCAACCATCAAATACAAAACCTACATTCATATACAAACATACCATAAACAAATTGATTAACTACGTATGTTAACATATACTATATATACGGTATAGTAAAAAACTTTGGCGGTAAAAAGGTTTAGCGAAATAGTGCTTTTGAAGCATTGGCAAAAAAATTTGGCAAATCCAATGCTTATAACCTGCACATTTTAGTGCACGATAGGGATGCAACAATATTACAATATATCAATATATTACTACTGCAATACAATACAATAAACCTGATAAAAGTATCGACATATTGCTTATTGCAATATATTGTGATATATTGCAACATTTATTACCTTCAAAGTTGTAAGTATCTGATTATTACACTACAAAAATGACTGGATCTCTTGTAACTATAAATATACAGTACAATTTCTTGCTATTTTACATGTTTCTACTTAGCTTTTACTGCTAACAACAAGTTTTAAAGACATGATGTGTTCTTTTTTCAAATTTAATCATATATTGCAATACGCAATATATTGCATAATTTACCAGCGAGACGAACACCTACAATAAACACCATACGCAAGCGCGTAAGCATTGTTTCGCACGTGTGTGTTTACTTAGTGATAGTTTGATGGGATTTAACCATTCAGTGTTGCATTAATAATCGTATAAGTCATCATTCAAAAGCTGACACTTTATTTCATAAGGTACCTTGTAGTTACTGGTAGTTAGGTAATGGAGTATCAAGACTCACGAGGCCAAGAAGAAGCGTAGCAACTTGACCACTGAGTGAGTTATTTACACGTAGCACCACCCTCAAACTCGCAAACGCTCTAGCTAAGCCACCATTAAAGCTATCGCTTAGTTATTACCGACCCACAACGTTTTTACTACATACAATCAACAAACCGAGAATGGAGGAAGTAGGCGCCACCATTCCTAAGTACCAGCCATTGCGAGTTTTATGGCGCCTGTTGTGCGACCATGCATGGTGAACCATCCTTTCCCACCCTATTCGCCTGTTTACTAGACAATTAGTACCTTCATTGTTTGAAGAATCAATATCCCAAAGTTGATAGACATCGATTCAGCCATTCTTCTGATACAGCCTTAATGCCTTCCCTCAACTGATATCAAAGTTTTTGGTCATACATACCTATTTGCAATGCTGCTTCTGATTGGCTTCGCACCTTTTTACACACAGGGTGCTTTTGTGTAGCATATCACTACTTTTTTAGAAGTATAAACAGATGTTATTACTAGCAAGCAGCAGAGAAGTACTGCATGGGCATAACTTGTACTTGCTTAGCACACAATATTGCAAATTAAACTTTGAAGCTAATTTTGAAAAACTCAAGCCCAAGATTTTTTTAAACTTTCACTACAGAGTGATACATCAATATAGATTGTATATCTGAAAGTTTATGCAAATCATTCGAAGGGGGTCCAAGATATGACAACTATCAACCTGCAGTGTTAATAGCCCTTCTCAAATACATTCAAGCGTTTACTTCAGACTGGTAATAGTATGACAGTAGAGCATACATAGGAGAAGTGCTGATACAAATTTGGCTAAAATCCATGAAGAAATGAGTGAGTTATTAGACAAACAAGTGAATGTATAAAAAGAGAGTTTGATAAAAGCTTCTGGGGTTCATGAAAGCTCCTGCAAGCCCCTGAAAAGTGTGTGATGAAAATAAAAGAAAGAAAGAAGAAAAAAACGACTGCCACGCAAAAATTTTTGTGGTGACCAAAAATCTTTTAACTACTTGAATGACATACAATAGTTTATAGCATATTTTCACAACTATGATTGGCTTTGTCACTTGGCCACCTTTTTCACACCATCATTATTAATAAAGGTGGCCAAGTGACAAAGCCAATCATAGTTGTGAAAATATGCTATAAACTATTGTATGTCATTCAATTAGTTAAAAAGATTTTTGATAAGTAACTTCTTGGCCTCAACTGATATCAAAGTTTTTGGTTGCACCTGTTTGCAATGCTGCTTCTACTTGGCCTCGCACTTTTTTTATACCCAAGGTGTTTTTGTTTAGTGTATCACCACTTTTTTGGAAACAGATGTTATTACTAGCAAGCAGCAGAGAAGTACTGCATGGGCATAACTTGTACTTGCTTAGCATACAATATTGTAAATTAAACTTTGAAGCTGAATTTTGAAAAACTAGGCCTACATTTTTTAAAAACTTTCACTACAGAGTGATACATCAATATAGATTGTGTATCTGAAAGTTTATGCAAATCATTTCAAGGGGGTCCAAGTTATGGCAACTATCAACCTGCAGTGTAATAGCCTTTCTCAAATACAATCAAGTGTTTACTTCAGGCTGAAAGTAGTATGATACATAGAGCATACATGAGAGAAGTGCTGATACAAATTTGGCTGAAATCCATGAAGAGATGAGTGAGTTATTAGACAAACAAGGGAATGTACAAAAATAGAGTTTGAAAAAAACTTCCAGGGTTCATGCAAGCTCCCGCAAGCCCACAAAAAAGTGTGCGATAAAAATGAAAGAAAGAAGAAAAAAAAACGACTGCCACGTCAAAAATTTTTTGTGGAAGGAAGGATTTATAAGGCTGTATCAGAAGACTGGCTGAACCGATTTCGACGAACTTCAGGTTATTGATTCTTCAAACAATGAAGGTACTAATTCTCGAGTAATGGGCGAATTGGGCAGGAAGGGATGGTTCGTTGGATGTGGGCGCACGAACAGCGCCATAAAACTCGCAATGGCTGGTACTTAGGAATGGTGGCGCTGACTTCCTCCATTCTCGGTTTATTGATTCTATATAGTAAGAACATTGTGGGTCTGTGATAACTAAGCTTTAGCTTTCATGGTGGCTTAGCTAGAGTGTTTGCGAATTTCAGTGCGGTGCTACGTGTAAATAATTCACTCAGTGGTCGCGTATGCTGCTTCTTCTTGGCCTCACAACTCCTTATCGTGAGTCTTGATATTGAATGAGATAGCAGCCATAAATTGACCAAAAGTTACCACTTTTATATGTAAAAGAATATTCAGACTATTTGTTTGAAAGTTAAAGAATATTCAAATATCAAAATGTACTAGACAGATGTTAAAAGCATCCTGGGGGCGAGCCTGATCGACGTAAGCATGATAGTCTATGCGCAATAATAAGAATTGCTATATGTCACGTGTGCTTGTCTTAAAGTGTGAGCACATGGCTGAGGTGATGGAGATTTCAGATCTTACAGTTTCAAGTGTGGAAGGCGTGTTCATGGGAGTTGTTTCAACAGTTGCATACACTGGCTTAATCAGTTTTGATGGAAGGAAATCGTTCCAAACAAATGTTGCATAATGTGTTATGTATGGCTGTTAGGTCACTATGAAATTCTTGTATCCTTTGAATTATTTCTGGGTCATTAACTGTCAGGTTTCTAACTTGAGATGTTTTGAAATTTGATGCTTCTCCCTTGGTTCAAGTGCTGTTTCACAATGTTCCACATTCATAGCATCACGCCTAAGTCTGTAATTTTCCCTATTTCTAGCCAATCTAAAAAAAGGTACGTTATAACACATAGACCTTTGAAATTAACAGCTGTTTTAAAAGATATATGCATTTAGCACCCATCTTTATGCAGAACTACAAACCTTGCTTCTCTCTGTTCATCAGATTCAGTTTCGAGTCTATACTGATCTTGCTCTCTTCTGGCAAGCCCTTCTGTATTTGCTAATTGACCGTTGTCGTTCTCTGCGTTGTTGAAGTGCAGCTTCTCTTTGCTGTTCATTCATGTTACTACGCATAATTCTATCATATTCTCGTCGCCTAGCCAACCTGCAATGTTTTCAATGGCAGTACTACTGTAGCAGACTATTTGCGTTTTACAAACCTTGCTTCCCTTTCATTGGTTTCTCTTTCCCTTCTGATTCTATAGCACTCCCTTCTTCTTCTCAGCCTTTCTTCTCTCTCTTCCGCACTTTCAACTCAGCTCGCCATACTGCATGCCACGTGGCGGAGGCAATCCTTCCGTGCTACTAACGTAAACTTTCAGAATGCGACGACCGTACCACGGTTGAATGACTACTAACAGTGTGGGGCTTTCCATGTTCATAACATAAACTTTCGGGAATGCGACCACCGTACCACGGTTGAATAGACTGCTAACAGTGTGGGGCTTTCCGTGTTCGTAATGTAAACTTTCGGGAATGCGACCACACTAACAGTGTGGGGCTTTCTGTGTTAGTGCGTAAACCTTCAGGAACGCGACCACCGTACCACGGTTGAATCGACTACCGCCAGTGTGGGGCTCGCTCAGGCTCGCCCCAACTATTCGTTTGAGCCCTAGTAAACAGACAATCAATTTTACAAGGTGTTAGAAGTAAACATTACCAGCTATGTGGTAACCTGACAGACATAGCCAACAGGCACAAGAGACTAGCTATAGGTAGGCATAGGAGACTGGATAGGTTATAGGAGACTAGGTAGTAGGAGACTTAAAGAGATAATAGGAGAGTAGGTAGCATGCATAGGAACTAGGTAGGTAATTGGAGACTAGCATGCAGGTAGACATAGGATACCACCATGCAGGTAGGGAAAGACAAGCTTAGTGGACTATAGAGAATCCCGTCAAGCATGCATTTAACTACATCCTGCTACACCTGCATGATAGGGCAGGTACATTTGCTAGTTAGTCAAAAACATACTATAGTATGCTGAGTCCACTGTTGACTGCCAAGAAACCATAGATATGTATGACCCAGACCCAGGAAATTCCCTCCCACCGATTGTATGCTATCAGTGAATTAGGAAATACTGTTATTCTATGTCAGACTGACCAGTGTTCAAATGCTGTTTTATAGAGTATCAATACATGTTAAGATTGATATTTTCTAGGGCTTCCCATGTCGTAACTGAGCCAAAATCGGCTGTAACTGAAGATTACTTTAACTTTTCGAATATATATAACTAGCCTATGACCTGGACAGAACTATTTTGTACAAGGTTCACTAAAATTAAACACAATATTAATAAGCTGTTTTTGCGGTAGAGTGACGAAAGATGAATAATCAGAATAATAAAAAACGACAGATTTTTTTCAAAATTTAAAATCACTTACTGTTCAATAACTCAAAGCTGCTAGAAACCTTTTAAAGGACCCAGGACTGATGAACATTTATAAGGATTATTTTAGGTTACTTTTGCATGAGTGCACTATTAGAGTTTTGCTAAAACCTGGTGGATCCCTATTATGAGCCACTACCATGGTTCATGATAACTAAAGAACAATATTGCCTACTAATAAATTCCAAGAATCTTTAAAAATCTCACTGAGAGTGCCAAAACATCCATAAGTTAGGATATTTACAATTGTAGCTCGATCCCGAGCGGTGGTTTCCTTCAACAAACCATGGCTCTGTTGAGACCGCATGCTCAACAGTGGTAGAACCAGCTACTATGTATAGTTTTAAAGATTGCAGGGTGAGGATCTCGGACAGTGACTTTGATCAGCTATAGCTAAAAGGCTTTGGCATTATCTTAACACACTTATCCAAGCATATTCAAGCAAAGAATCAGTAGATTTAGTCTCGCATAGCCAGACCACTAATTATTTTACAGGGCATTATTGATTGAAGTATAAGCGCCTCACAAAAATAGGGTCTGGCACACTTCCAATACCAAAGTTGTCTATACAGTACTTTAGTACTCACCCAAACTCTGGAAGTGTTAATGAATTCCTGGGCATTTGCTATTTAACACCTTTCTATGTCACTCACTGTCTTACTGATAACAACCATTTCAAGCGGTAATATTGGCTTGAAGGAAGTGACCTGGCGCTCGAGATCATTTATTGGCGAATATCGAGGAAGCTTCCGAGTTCGATTTTCTGAAGTGAGTGAAATGGAAACTGTTGCGTACGATCATAGATAGGCGCCCCATGCCTCTTCTACTATCTATGGTACGATACCCAATGCAGCTCAGCAACTATCAAAGAGAATTGAAGCTTCCTCGATGTTTGCCAACAAATGATCTCGAGCGCCAGGCCACTTCCTTTCAAGCCGATATTACCGCTTGAAATGGTTATCAGTAGTAAGGCAGTGAGTGATGTAGAAAGGTGTTAAATAGCAAATGCCCAGGAATTCATTAACGCCTCCAAACTAGTTTGGCATAGCCGACCCTTTTATGCAGCGCCCTCCTGAAAAATAAAAGGGTCTGGTGACTCTTGCAACGCGCACCTGTACAACTGGAATGTAATTATAAATTGATTTTCGTGCCAACGTCATGTCGATATTGCTAACTTATCAGGTTTCGATACACAATTACAAGTATGGCGTCGTCTGTTATAAGCTATGTAGGCTGTGGTGCAAATATTTCGAACGCAAAACGGATTGGCTATGCCAGACTAGTTGGCAGTGAGGCTGACAGCACTGCGAAACTCATTACCCAGAATAAAATTTGTGATCACAGTCTTCTGCTCATTCTTTAACGAAGCATAACCAAAGAATGGCAAAGATTCCGCATATGACTGCCAAGTTTCTTCAATTCTCGAAAGAGAAAACCTCGGAGATAAGGCCATTATATTATGATATTGATGAAACGTCATAAAAATTTAATAATTACTATTGGAGCGATTTGATTGGACGCACCAGTTTTCGGTAACGCCGTACAACTACTGTATGCTAGAGTCACCAGATTTTTCAGGAGGGCACCGCATAAAAGGGTCGGCTACGCCTAGTCTCGTGAACCAGACCCTATTTCTCCGCAGGGCGCTTATCGATTGGAGATTATAAGCGCCCCGCTACGAAACGTATGGTTTATTTACACCTCTTTGTCACCAATCAACAATCGACAAAATCTGTCGATTCTTCAGAACAAAATAGGTCTGGGTAGTTGACCAGACCCTTTTGTAGCAAGGCGTTTATAATCTCCAATCGATAAGCGCCCTGCGGAGAAATACGGTCTGGTTCACGAGACTAGGCTCCGCCACACTAGCAGTAAACAGCAGTAGTAGGCTCTAGCCAGCTGTAGGTAACCACGCACTTTTTAAAATACTGTATACTATGTATGCCCAAATAAATAGGGCATTTTTGAGCCCCCATGAAAGTGGGCTCTGCGTCTAGAATTGCAAGCTTCCACTCTCACGGTGACAATCAGTGGTTTTCAAGTTGAGAGGTCTGACCATAGATAATATACTTCCCCTATGGATATGAAACTGCTAAGCGCCACCGGAACTAACCTGGTTTCGCGCCCCCTTTCCGGCATGTGTACTGCCGGCCAGACAAAATGGCAGTTAATCATTCGAGAATCCCTACAAAGACTCGAAAGAACTTTAGTTACTTTACTGCAAGAAATATTTCAAGAAATAGTGAACTTGTGAACTACTATGTGAGGTTTTTTGAACAAACAAGGAAACAGATGATGCTAACGGCATGCAATGTTGTCCCTCATTTCGAGCGTTGTGCCATTCTCTTCAAAGGATATTGTGTTTTATAATATATAGCATTGCACACAGTATAGTGTAAATAGTAATCCCTGTTATTTTGAACAGCGTAGCCTGTACTCTCTTCGAGAATATGTGCCCAAATGACACCAGGGTCAATTTACATTTAAACATGAAAAACTTAAGTTTCTCTACCGACAAGGACTCAATTGCTTGCTCAATGCATTCTACACTTTAAGACCACGTATAAGAACCACAACATACCCCGTATAAGCTATTGGTAGAGCTGTATATGTGCACAAACCTTATTTCACTACGGAACTGAAGAACATGTCTACTCATGCGAAAAAACAAAATTTCGGGGTAAAACAATTAATTTTACAAAACGTTGAATGCGGAAACGTACAAAAAGAGAAGAGATTTACACGCTGCGTAGCTTATCGACAACTATCTTCATGGAGGCGCGAAACCTGCATGTTACCAGGACCTTCAACGGAAAATGTATGGGGGGGCGCCGCAGTTTCATATCCATAAGGCCACATAAAATTATTTATTAGATTATCATCAACCTGACTTCCTGTTCTTAATGCGGCGGGCGGGTATTTACAATTTATAATTTATTTTTAAAAATTTTTTTTTACAAAATTAAATTTTTTTTGTCAGACTAATTAGTGTTTAATTTAATCTTCTTGAGCGCGAACATTGTATTCAATATAATTGCCGAGAGAGTAGACACTGCTTCCCCCACTGAAACATCTAAGGAAATGCGCACAAATTCTGTTACTCTCTTATCGCGGCCGATTTCACACTCAATCGATGCAGTCGAAAATGTGTCAGAAAGCGGAAAGGAATTATCGATCTTTCCAGCAGAAAAATCATTGAACAAATCCAGCAAAGTACCTTGTTCTGCCACCTGACAGCCAAACCATGTTTTCAAAACACGGCTGCCAGATCTTATAAGCACAACAACCAACACCATTGAACAAAAATATTTATGCACGTGAGCAACACGTGAGATTTACCGCTTAAAAATAATTTATTTGTCTCACAAAACTTGGTGCGGGCGGTGATGAGAATCTAATCATTAAATTTATGTGGCCTAAGGGGAGTATATTATATATGGTCTGACGACAGAATGGCAGCTGTATAATTATTATGGTATACAAACTAATTAAATAAATAAACAATTCCGAAGGCATCCTGCACTGACAGCCTAAGACTATTCTCGACATTCACAGAAAATCTACATTAAACACATTCCAGCAGTATGAGGCCGTACCTGTATAGTTGAGGTCGCTTGGGAAATCATCCAAGTGCGCCAAGTTCTGGTAAATTTTGTGAGCCATCTTATCGTCAATCAGGTTATGGTCACGCCACCTTACAAGTGGCCAGGCCACGCGAGACTAACCACGAATCACGTGTAGCGTACCAGGGTGCTTAAGTTGAGCGCCATTCCCACATGATATTTTTGTTCGGCGTTTAGTATGGAGTAAAGGCGAGTAAAGGCGAGGTGAAGAGTGGTCGTGTAAGTACAATGGAGCAGGATAATTCTATCACTGAGGAAGAGGCGGAACAATATGATCGGCAGATTAGATTGTGGGGAGTCGAGGCACAAAAGAAGTACGAAATCTAATTTAAGTTCTAGTTACATCTTGGTGTTTACGTATTTTCTCGAAGCCAGACCCTTCCTCAAGTGCAGGGCCTTATTTTGCAGTATAAGGCCCTGCTGGTGACTGGCTACGCGCACTAGTGTTTGCTGTGTTCAAAGAAAGTGTATTACCACGTTTTTCGTTCCGCTTTTTCGGGTGACAGATGAACATTTGCGTAGTTTTTGACTATTATTGTTCACTGACTCTTTATAATATAACTTTGTTCACGAATGTAATGTATGAGGCATACGTAGTGAATTATAATCATACGTATGTATACAGGCTGCGGTCCAGTGCAGTACTGGTAGTTGGACTAACAGGATTGACTGCAGAGCTGATCAAGAACATTGTGTTGGCGGGAATAAAGTCACTCACACTGATTGACCATTGTAATGGCAATGACGATACCGTACACACCATTCAAGGGGCTACTTTTCTATTACTACCATCAGATCGCAATGAACATACTCCTGTAAGTTGTTGTACAGCTATAGTGCTAATACACACATGCATATACGTGGTCTTGTGTGTCCAGGCCACTTTTACGCGAAACACCAACTACAGCTATGTTGATACAATACTATAAGTTCATTCAAAGTTGCTATCTTGGTCCACTATCATTAAGTACGGTAGTACTTAATAGTAGGGATCGCTATGAAAAACTATGGCTTCCGGAATTTTTGCACTTTTAAAAACAACCTTATAACAGGCTTTAGCCAAAAAAAACCTACCTGGATGCACTAGTACTGCTGTAATTAGGCTGTATCTTTGTTAAACGCAGCGAAAAGTCTAATATTTTGATCCACAGCGAATTTTAAAAATTTCGAAATTTACCTGTATTTCGTCTGCCGGCCAGCCAGCCAGCCTGCCGTAAGACCTGGTTCCGCTAGGTGTATGGCTCCAGATTTTTCACACAACAAAGGTAATCACGTCGGATTTACGAAAATGTTATTTTGATTAAGGTTTGTCCACTGCGCCATAGCTTGTCCTTTGTTCTATCTTCATCGATTGATCTTCCTCAACCGAAGGATGACGAAATATTACAAAGGTGTCAACATTCCACGCAAGGTGTTAAAATGAAACAATAAACACCTTGGATAGGCGCATGCTTACTGATGCAATCCATAACGCATAATGGAAGAAGAATTCAGTCTTTCCCTATAGTTTCGTCTTCCATAGCCAGACCAATTTATTTGCACGCAGCTGCTTTATCGATCTTCTGAATTGTAAGCGCCGGATGTTAATTATAACATTAAGCGCTTATAATCGGATACCTATTAACGACCTAGTAACTGCGTATTAAATAAAATGGTCTGGCTATGAGTAGAATATAGTCCTTCCTTCACAGTACAAGTCGTTTTACCATATAGACACTTGGTATTGTGATGAAACGAGTCGTGGGCGTGGCACATACGTAGCGAGCCATTGTAAACTATGTAGATATCAATTGCTAAGAAATAATTCCAGTCTTGAGTGCCTGTAACAGCTAGCTATAAAAAGTAAACAAACTAGATTTTTTTAAAAATTTGAATTTTAAAAAGGGGAGTAGGGATCGTAGCTCAGTATAAAAAGTAAGGAAACAAGTTGTTGATCACTCACCACCCAGCATATAATTATTGCATGTGTTTACTCAAGTATACAATTGCAGCTGGGTAAGCATTCATACATGCACAAATGAAACACATTCTCTAGCACTTCTACAAGATTTAATCCCTACTTTGGCAGCCAGCATTCAAAGCAAAACATCATGCAGCCAACGTAGGGATTAAATCTTGTAGAAGTGCTAGAGAATGTGTTTCATTTGTGCATGTATGAACGCTTACCCAGCTGCAATTGTATACTTGAGTAAACACATGCAATATGCTGGGTGGTGAGTGATCAACAACTTGTTTCCTTACTTTTTATACTGAGCTACGATCCCTACTCCCCTTTTTAAAATTCAAATTTTTTTAAAAAATCTAGTTGAATTTTAAAACTAGTAAATTTTCATTTGCTAGGCTGTCAACAGGAACGACCTAGAGCCTAAACGTCTGGGTGTTCTTTCTGGGGAAAAACTTATTTCCATTGGTACAAACTTTTGCTATTCTGATCACCATACTTGCTGCACCATAGCCCGTCCTTTGTTCTGGTCTTCATCAATTGATCTTTTTCGACAAAAGATGTTGAAATTTACGAAGGTACATTCCACGCAAGGTGTTAACATTTAACATAATATTGAATTCTGTAGTGTTTTTTAGCCAGACCAATTTTACACTAGCTTTTATAAGCAATGGAACATTGATAAACAATCTAGCACATATGTTAAAAATGGTCTGGCTATATAATTATATATGCGTAGACTAGCTCTTCGACTCCTTCCTTTCATAGTACAAGTTGTTTTGCTTAGTATTGTGATGAAACAAGTACAGTATAGATTGATATCCTGTAAACAAGTTTTCATGTGCTGATATGTATCTGAGCACTCTTTAGTAGGGGCAAAACAAATATTTATCATACCGTAGTTCAGGAAAATTTCACTGTTGTAAATTTTCATGTGAAAAAGTTCATGCCAAAATATTTTTGTCTTCTTGGATAGTCAACAAAAAATTTTACAATGCAAAAAGATACTTTACTGGTTGAAATTTTGTTGCTTTGATTACTATATATATCCAGTCTTGGTCTTGCGTAGCTATTCAATCATTTCATACAACTGGGATTAAATATTATATCATAAGAACTTACCAAAGCAGATTTGGAAGCGCTTATACTTACATACTTGATCAGCGGCTAATCGGCTAAAGCTATAGGTAACTTACAAGCTTTGGTCGAACTGCGGAGCATATAAGGTATTGATTTGTTACTTATATGGGGTATTTTAGTGTCATCGGTGTTATATTAGTTCATTAGCACTCGATCACTCAGGATTTTCCTGTGACTGACTCTAAGCACCCACAATTAAAGCTTACCTAGCTATAGCTGGTCTAATGACCCCAACTCTGTATATTTACGTTCTTCACATTGCTGTACCAGTGTGTATGGCAATGTCTGTATCTTCATGTCCATAGTGAACTGATTAACATACGTACGTACGTACGTACATACATACATACATACATACATACATACATACATACATACATACATACATACATACATACATACATGCATACATACATACATACATACATACATACATACATACATACATACATACATACATCTACCTATAATATCTTTACCCTACTATGCAATGTTACATGAGGGTGTCCGTGAGTGATGGCTATTTTGCTAGCTACCTGTTAATTTGAAAGCTGTTAAGGATTTCCTTACTTTTTTTGCAATACATAATCCTTTTAAATTGTAGTACTACATTTTATATATTTATTTGATGTTTCTATAGATCGTACAAACTGCAAGATCTCGTATTCAAATACTAAATCCTAATGTGTCAGTGACTGTTGATAACGAAGATGTTGATAGAAAGCCAGATGAATTCTTTACTGTGTTTGATGTTATTTGTGCTTCAAGTACATCCACTAATACTATGGTATGTGTGTGGTAGTGCATAAACCAATGTCATATATTATAACCTTCGAACGTTTGTCTACAACCTTTGAACGTTTGTCTACAATCTTCGAAGCTTCAATGAACAACACAGGTTTACTTGCTTTTGTCATAGATACATGCATTAAAATTAACAACAAAATGCTTTCTTCTCATAACAAAGTCATAATTAAAGCACACAGGTAATGGTCTTGTGTAGCCTGAAATTATGAATTCACATTGTTTATGTAAGGGACAAGGATTGCACAAATTACCAACATACTCCATTTTGAATGTCACATTTAACATTTGAAGGTTGGAATATTCAAAGGTTTGTTCGAATTCAGTATATTTGTTTATGCTCTAGTAGTTGGTGTAATAAATACACTTCGTGTATTACATGTTTACCGTAAGATGTTCACATAATTTATAGTAATAATGATAGACTGGTAGTACCCCTTAGTTGAGGAAACCCAGCAACATCTTTTACTGGATCAATGGTCAAATATTCCACTGTTGAGTGCACAGCATATAAGAGTCAATGGTACAGTTCTATAGAGTGACTGTGTACTAAGTCACCACCAAAAATTTTTCACCAGTATATTATATGTTTTAAACCACTGTTTTCCCAAACTTTTACTGCAAGGTTTTTTATCATATTGAGAGAAATATATCTCCATTATTCTAACTGCAGATCTACTTGAATGAGCTGTGTCATCGCCATGGTATCAAATTCTACTCGGGAAATGTATGGGGTTACTATGGTTACTTCTTTGTTGATTTGAATCATCATTCATATGTAGTGTAAGTTCAGTTAGTTTAATGATACTGTGTATGTACCATGTTGGATGGGAAGTAATGATTTAAACTTAGAGCCATCTTGCCCTCTACTTTCACTACCTGTGGACTCAGTAGACTGTAGATTTGGTGGTAACAATCTGCCTAGTATGTCCTTGTATGTACAGTGTACTGTTTATTTGTAAATGGTATGTACATACAATTTCATTGTACGTACTGTTTTTTTGTACAAAAATGGCACATGTCTGTTTCTTTGTACAAAGTACGTTGTCGACTGCATGTACCATGAAATCCCACAATGCCCCCAAGTAACCGGTTATTTATACAATGTCTAAACGTTATTTAGTAGAGTAAGTTAGTAAGTCTGGAAGAGGGTTTCCGATGGCACTAGATCCAACACGCAGCACAGCCCCCAGCCACTGACAAGGTTTTAGTTCTAAAAATTATGAAATTTTACAATATTAATAGTATTGTTAGCTGGCATTAAGGTTAGGGGATACCCATTAGTTAATTCTATAGGTGCTAATTTACAATGTCTTGAAAAGCAGCATTCTTGTGCTTTGTATCAAGTGGTCTCATCACCGCCTTAAAAGTACTGTGTAAAGAGTCTACAGACACCGTTGATAGGCCATCCAACAAGGCAAAGTGACGGCAATGGCTTCTGTTTCTACCAAAAACTTGCTGCCAAATGCAGCGATAACGGCCAGGGTAAGTGTCATTTTGAGGGTTTCACCTTAATTAGAGATATATTTTTGAGGGCCTATTGAAGAGTTTTTGGGCATACAATGCCGACGAGAGATTGTGTAAGTGTCTAAAGTTTAAAAATGGCACTGTAAGAGTGCTCTAGTGAGATATTTCTTGACTAAACTACTTAGAAAGCCAATTGAGAGCTAAGAACTCTTCAATAGGCCCTCAAAAATATATCTCTAATTAAGGCGAAACCCTAGAAATGATACTTACCTTGATCATTTGGCAGCGAGTTTTTCTGTGTCACTTAGCCTTGTTGTAGCATAGGAGCCTTGATTAATGGCCTATCAACAGTGTCTGTAGACTTTTTATACAGTACCTTGAAGGTGGTGACCAGATCACTGGATACAATACACAAGAAGGCTGCTTTTCAAGACAAGGAAAATTAGCATCAGTAAAATTAATTAATGGGTATCCCTTAACTTTAACAGCCAGAATACCATCAGAAATAGGAATATGAGAGTGATAGGAATATGATGATAGGAATATAATATGGAATCCAGTTCTTTGTACAGATAAACAGTCGGTGGGAGTCCAACACAATTTTCACCATTTTTGCAGGGAATCTAATGCAGTTTACAGATTGTGTAAATCTTATTGGGGCGAGCCTGAGTGAGCCCCACTCTAACGTGGAGTGTGGTGGTTCATGCGCGAAGAACCGTGATGAAAAACGGGATTGCAACACACTACTGTAGTTTTGGTACAGTGGTTCATGTACAAACAAACAAACACGATAAACTTACGTATACTTCCATACAAGTGCTTTGTAATGCAAAATAATCAGCATCGTGTACTGACGCACCATATTTGGCTGGTATGGTCAACCATGCCACGAGGAATGAACGGCGAAGATTACTGACAATCCATATTTGGTTGACATAGTCAACCATGCCACGAAGAATGAAACGGCGAAGATTACTGACTCTCTATATTCTTTGGTACGTGGAAGAGCACAAGGATGGAGAGAGAGAGAGAGGAAAGGCTGAGGAGAAGAAGAGAGCAATATCATGCTAGAAGGAACAGGGAAACGATTGAAGAGAGAGAGAGTCACGGCTACAAGCAAGAAGAGCATGCGAGGGACGTCAGCCCTCCATGATGTCAACAGAGCAGCGACAAATGTTGTTGCAGCGGAGAAGGGAAGCTAGACATCGCAGTTGTACATCTGAATCGGTAGCAGAACAACCTATTTTGAGCAGCAACAAAATTCCATCTTCCGATGACCCTTTTGTTGTCAGCAAAATGAGAGAATTTTATCATCATCTATATGGCCTCAGTATGGTCAGATGCTGTATTTGCTCAGAGCAATTTCCAAATACGTATGCGACTGAATAGTTTGGAGCTTAATTTAAAGTCAACTTCACGGATGCTCAGGCCGCCCCCTGATGTTGAACAGTATAGTGATTAAGATATATACTATAATATGACTAGGTGTATTTTGTGCATGCCGGATCACATATATGTATCTCTATCATGCATGGATATTACACATGATTGGAAAAAACTTACTGTTTTTCTTTATATGTCATATGAAACAAGCTGATGTATTACCATTTAAAAACCAGACGTTATGTCACTGTTAATTAACTGTTATTCAAAGTATTGTAATGGTAATTAATGAAGTCACATGAACAAAGACTCATCACTAAGGAACACATAGCAACACATACAAATTTAATTTTTTGTTTAAACCGGCTTTATACTACAGTACTTAAGTCTTTAAGCCGAAATTCTTACTGTAACACTATAGGCCAGTCTTCTTTTATAAGCTCTGCAACCCGCACGGCATGCCCACTATTAAAACTGAAGCAGTCTATCTTGTTAGTAATGTACATGGCTTTTACTGTGAAATAAACGGCTAACATGGCATTACCTTGCTTTTCTTTGACAATAAATCATGGTGCACTTTGTTACTAAAGTCCCACCCATCAGTAATTGATAGCAAGTGTCATATAAAGAAACCAAAAAGCAGTAGGACTTTTTTGATTGGTTATTAAGGCTTCATTTCACATGAATGGTTTTTAATAGCCTGGGAAACGGACACACACGCATACCGACGTCCGCACGAAAACCATTTCAAGAAATCAGACACACCGGCCAAAGACCAGGTGCGCACCTGGTTTAAAAATGGTACGTATGTGTGTACAGACAATTAATCCCTAATTATGGAATGTTTGACCAAAAGTAGGACCAAAGTAGGCTGAATATCTATTTCTGGTTCAAAAATTGATCGGTCATATTAATTAACAGAAGTTAACGATTCTAATAAATACCTATTGCTGGTTACCAAGGATATCAACACTTTATTTAGTCAATCAAATTAAAATATATGCCAATTGTTTGCGCATACGTACGTACTCGTTGAACCTTATTTATGTACTTGGCAGTCATGTGAGTTTAGTGCATATATGGATTGGATTTTTGCATGCTAGTGCTGAGGGAGAGGAGGAGGTGGTAAGCTACAAAAACCAAGTGTTGTTATTGTTCAATATGATCATGGTAGTTAAGTGATTGTAAGATTTGTATAAAATCTATGCACGCATATTACTAGATTTGTTGAATGCTTGTTATGCAATTATTATGCTAGTGTCTTAATGTGCTATCATCTGTGTGTGTGTTGTATCTCATTTATAAAGAACCAACTCTACTAAGTGCAGTTAGCCTATTCTATATAGTACTGTATACACAGTATTATTGGCGAGTGGCAATTGCCTGAAAATTGCTATTGCCACCATTTAAATTTGGCGATGTGGGCTTATCATTCAAGCCAAAATTTCTTTCATTACTAATGCCTTCTTCGAGGTCTTTTAAATGTATCAATACTTGAAGGCCACATCGACCTTTACAACCAAAGCGCTACCAATAGCTGTATATTTCATACAAACGAAGCAGCAGCGCTTTAAGTGTTTTATTATATTTTACACTACTGATGTGTGAATAAAACACAAATGAATGGTTTTCTTTGATGAAAAGTGTCAATGAGCTACCATTCTATAACTACTCTATCGTTCTATAACTACCCAACCACAGTTCTGTAACTACCTGCTGACACTTTATGGCATATATAGCACTGTTAAACCCTTAGAGTGATCTGCCCACGCAAAATACAATAAATGCTAGTAATTTTCTTGTACAAATTATGTTGCTGGTTTTAATCAGAGGTGTGTGATAAGGCTACAAATTGTATCTCGATATTTACTACACAGTTATCTCGATTTTTAGAATATCTCAATATCTATTTTACAAAAAGTAATTGTCTCATTTGTCTCATGTATAAATGCACAGTTTACTGTGATAAAAGCACCGGCCAGTATTAAGCTGTGCAATAGTGATGATGATTATCATGATAAAGTATTATGCATATTTTCTGGTGTTTTATTATTCCAAAATTGCTAACACAGCTCATGACAGCTGTATGTTTGGTGTAGTGTACAGTAAGATATGATAATGAAACCTATTATCTTTATCTTGATGTGGAATTAATATCTCGGTATATCTTTTACCAAACAGCTTATTTTAAGCATTCTGAGCTATTTATCTAGATAATCGCACAGCTCTACAATATTATGTACTAATAACGCCTAGGTGATTAACAAAATTTACTGTACTTGGTTGTATGTTACATCCATAGAATAAAAATTATTGCTCGGGCAGGAGAATCAGAAATATATTTTGACTTTGTTTGGTCTTATATCTCATGCCAATTATTAGTGTTCTTTTTAGGTCATGTGGCCACAGCCAAGAAGTGCTAAATAATAGTTATACGCATACACCAAGGAGTCTACGGAATTTATAAACCTGAAGGCCTGAGGCTGTAGCGCACGAGCGTTTATAAATTTCGTAGACTCCTTGGTGTATGCGTATAACTGTTTTAGACTCTATAATTTAAAAAAAACATTCTTACACAATGTATCTTTGCTTCCTTTGTCGACACGGTGACACTAGCCTTGGAAAGACGCTAAATTTCAAACACCATAGCAACTACTTAAGCGCCTGCGCGTATTCCTAGTTAACGAGTTTACCTTTTCGCCTCATTCTTCTATGCAAGTTATGGCCATGGCGAAGCGATATTGTTAGTGAATGTGACAAATTAATGAAGCACACCGTGTAACCTGTTGAAAAATAAGATAATATTGCATTTCTCGCATTTATGTTTCTTTGTGCCCGAGAGCGAGGGACATAAGTAGCACGGGCCGGGATATATGAAATTTATGTCCCTGCCCGCGTGTGCCAAATAGAGTCTAAGTAATAGTTGTAATATGGGCGCGAGGGATTTGCCTGATATGTATGCCCGAGGCCCGAGGGATGAGGGCATACATATCAGGCAAATCACGAGCGCACATGTTACAAGTAATATGTATCACTTCCGTGCGTGGGCGAGCGCTAAGCAGCTCAAGCCTGATGCATACATTTGCTGAACTCCTTTTATATACGCACTTGCGAAGGTTTGATTGTGGGTTTCAAATTAGTTTCCAGGAACATGTGCTACAAATATTATCAAAAACTAGCACTCAGAAATAGAGACAAATGGTGAGTGTAATAAATATAGTACTATAGCGCGTTTTGCACTGTATAAGAAGTGAGTTTTGCATTGTATAAGCGTGTTACTATATTCTAATTATTACCATACGAGTAACTCACTTTAAACAGCTTCCTCTTTGTACATAAACTTCCATACAACAACCAGTAGGGTACAAAGAAAACGTTTAGCGATTAAATTCCACTTCCTAAACTATGTTAATACTAACGAATTCAAACCCACAATCGATAGACATATGTTGTGTCTATATAAAGAGTGGCATAAGTTGTAGATTCAGATCAAGGGTACATTTTCCCAGAATACAACTAGTTGTATCCCTGCTTTCAGGGATACATCAGATTTGTATCCCTGCTTTTCCCTTTGTTCCGCCCACGCAAAGTGATACATGTTATATTATTGCTTGGAATGTTGTATTGTCGACTGCTTTATTAGGATACATGACCATTTTTATTAATTGTTTACTAATTATCAATGACATCACAATTTACATGTATTATTTTGGGAGGTGTTCTGCATCTCTACTTTCAAGGTTGGGAGGTGGTGTGCATCTCTACTTTCAGGCTATGGCCCCTCCAGCCCTCACCTGCTGCTGTCTATAATAGATTGGAACCTACTATATTTTTTGTACAGTGTATAGTATTGTATGCAGTGAGAAAGATTCTTGCGTATATTATTTCACACTATATTGTATAGTGAAGAAGAACGCTCTAAGTCAGCTTCAATTGATATAGAAGATTCTACTAGAAAACGGAGAAAAATTTCAAGTGATGAGAAAGAAAAGGTCATTGTCAGCAAGGTGTGTGCTTGTTAATTTATGTTTAAACTTGTATCTGTTTATGTATATGAAGGAAATGGAATTTTCTTCACTACAAGATGCATTACAAGCCCAGTGGGATGGATTAACAGCAAGACAACTTCGGAGAACACCGCCCACTTATTTTATTATTAGAAGTTGGTATAGTTTTATTATTATTATAATCGTTACATCATGCAATACCAAGCATGGATTCAGATGCAATGATAAGTAGTGCTGCACGACATGACATTTTTCTATGTCCTATATACCGTATAGCGGGAAAGTTTGGCGAATTCACTGTTATGAGCGTTTGGCAAGGAAAAGTTTGGTGAATGGACAGATTCAGCCATAAGGTAATAATTATAAGTAAAATTTGGATGGTTTTAGTTTGGCGAATCACGGACGATTCGCCAAATTCGCCAAACTTTCCCGCTATACGGTATATATGTCACAGAAGTCTGAGATCCATGACATACACTAGTATTTTATATTACACAATTATTTTTAGTGATATGTATTAGTTATACCCCAGAACGAGTATGGTATCCTTGTTCGAGTGTTAATAACAAGGATACCATACAAGTGAATGAGGTATAACTTGTTTATCTCCCACAAAGCTTGTTCGCTTGTACTAGATCGTTTGTCACCAAAAAGTGTTTGTGTGTAGAAATTTTGTCATTAGCAGCTGGTTGATAACTAAAATATCTCCCTGGCGGCTTCTTTGATCCGCCCACGCACTGGGAGATAAATGACTATAATGTGTAGCTACATGTACAGAATAATCATCAAGACTCACAATAGTGAGTCGCGAGGCCAAGAAGAAGCAGCAGTACGCGACGAATGAGTGAGTTATTTACAGGTAGCACCGCTCAAAAATTCGCAGATGCTGTAACTAAGCCGCCATAAAAGCTACCGCTTAGTTATTACAGACCTAGTACGTTCTTACTATATAGAATCAATATACCAACAATGAAGTAAATAGGTGCCTCCATTCCTGAGTATCAGCCATTGCAAGTTTTATGGTGCTCGTTTTGCGACAACGCACGACGAATCATCTGCCACGCCCCTTTTCGCTCGTTAATTAGAGAATTTGTACCTTAATTGTTTGAAGAATCAATAACCTGAAGTACATCGAAATCGGCTCAGCCAGTCTTCAGATACAGCCTTACAAAGTCCTTCCTTTCACAAAAATTTTTTGACGCGGCAGTCATTTTTTCTTCTTTCTTTCTTTCTTTCATCGCACACTTTTTTCGGGGGCTTGCGGGAGCTTTCGTGAACCCCGATAGTTTTTTTCAAACTCTCTTTTTATACATTCACTTGTTTGTCTAATAACTCAACTCATTTCTTCATGGATTTCAGCCAAATTTGTATCAGCACTTCTATGTATGCTCTACCTGTCATACTATTATCAGTACAAAGTAAACACTTGAATGTATTTGAGAAGGACTATTACACTGCAGGTTGATAGTTGTCATAACTTGGACCCCTTTCATATGCTTTGCATAAACTTTCAGATATACAATCTATATTGATGTATCACTCTGTAGTGAAAGTTAAAAAAAATCTCGGGCTTGAGTTCTTCAAAATTATGCTTCAAAGTTTAATTTGCAATATTGTGTGCTAGGCAAGTACAAGTTATGCCCATGCAGTACTTCTCTGCTGCTTGCTAGTAATAACATGTGTTTATACTTCCAAAAAAGTAGTGATATGCTAAACAAAAACACCTTGGGTGTAAAAAAGTGCGAGGCCAATCAGAAGCAGCATTGCAAACAGGTGCGACCAAAAATTTTGATATCAGTTGAGGCCAAGAAGTTACTTATCAAAATCTTTTTAACTACTTGAATGACATACAATAGTTTATAGCATATTTTCACAACTATGATTGGCTTTGTCACTTGGCCACCTTTTTCACACCATCATTATTAATAAAGGTGGCCAAGTGACAAAGCCAATCATAGTTGTGAAAATATGCTATAAACTATTGTATGTCATTCAAGTAGTTAAAAAGATTTTGATAAGTAACTTCTTGGCCTCAACTGATATCAAAGTTTTTGGTCGCACCTGTTTGCAATGCTGCTTCTGATTGGCCTCGCACTTTTTTACACCCAAGGTGTTTTTGTTTAGCATATAAACTAACAAGTAACAACTGCTATGATAATAGTAATGCAGTCATCAGTATTCAGGCTTATCGACCCAATTATACGTTATGATATAAATGCATTTGTCTTTTCCTGATATCAGCAGTGGAAATTATAACTGCAGTGGAGATTGTAACTGTTGATGAGTGATCTGACAAATGTCAGACAAGTATGGAGGTTGAGCTAACATTGTTGTGTTTTGATCAGACATAATACCTGGAGGTAATAACAAACAGTAAATAAACCACATTCCGATGGGAAAGAGACTCCTCTTTGGGTTGGTACCATAAACACTGTAGGTGACATGTATAAACAATGGCTTATACACCTGCCTATATCTTTTGACCAGTCTTTGATGTCAGATGCAAACATGTTTTGGTCAGACAAACAGGCTAATTGATCCTCAAATGTCCGATGACTGACTGTTATAATCTCCACTGGATACCTGTACCTTATGTCATGACATAAAAATGTTTAATTTGCTTATGTCATATCATGATATAAAAATTTTGTGTTGTGACATGTCATATGTCGTGCAGCACTATAATCATAAGCTTGTCTAGTTGTTTAGGGTAGATTTGTAGTAGTATGAAATATTTTGGAATAATATGTCATACTGTTCGTGTGGCAGTGGTAGACATAACAAATGTGATTTGGATCTGTTTCCAAAATCCAGTTACAAATATTGCTATATCGTGATACAAAAAGCAGCAATATATCAATTCACACAAATATCGTTACTCTCTATATCATTGCAGAGAAAATTATAGTCTTAAAATCAGTAGGTTACAACTGCCTAACTGGCTGATTTTGTGGTTTGATTCATAAATTCAAAAATCAACTAGGGCTGAGCGATAATATCGTTTTAAGAATAATCGCGATAAAATAATTGTTATCGCGATAATTCTTTAGGAATCACTATCACGATAGTTCAACACACTCTAATAGAACAGTCAAATACTCTAACAGGGCAATCAAATACTTCAATAGAACAGTCAGTGTGCATGCCAACTAGTTGAGGTTACACCACTGAATCAATGATACACATCCATGGAAGTGGTAGTAGTTACTCCAAAAGAGCCTAATTGCTGCAATAACTAAAATTATTGTGCATGTAAACACTAAAATACACTGATATCATAATTTATTGACTATTGTGATAGTATCGTGTATCGTGAATAGTTTACAACTATAGTTGGTTCGCGTTCACTGTGCGGTTGAGCCGGCTGAAATGAAGCCATTTAAGATCAAAGTGTTTTGGACATATGTTTCCTATGTCAGGGTTTTAATTATGCGTAATATGCACGCACAAAGGCTCACGTTCGCAAAAATGGCGTCTTCACCAAGACTTGTGTTATACTGTTTTAAAGAAAGAAAAGCGCTTCTGGAGCGACTTTAAGTATGTTTAATGAAAATATGTATCGATAAACCAAGAAGAATGGCGAGGTAATATAAGTTTTAGTGTGAATGGTAAAATCAAAATGAATTGGTAAGTCGCGTTCTATGTACAGCGCTGTAATTACACTAGATTTACAGTACCTTCAGTGGTATCTTCGAGCAAACAATTCACTATCAGCGACGAAAATGTATGGCGCTTATTATTGCTGATGAAATATTTGCGTGTCTACTTGGCTTTATACATCGCGAACATGTGTTAACTCGGTAACTTCAAAGGATTGTACTTAAACGGCTTCTACATAGGAAATGCATGGCAAAATTTAAAAGCTCCATAACTTCCAAGCGCTGGCTCCAGCTGAAGCGCTTCTTTTATAATCGTCTCTGGTATTTGACGGGCTTCACGATTATCTAAAAAATTATTCTAGCTCGTTCCTACCGGAAGTTATTAAAGAATTACAGACCGCACAGTGAACGCGAACCAACTATATCAATCGTGATAGTGATTTTAAGACTATTGCTCAGCCCTAAAATAAACTGCTGTTCTATATATGTGGAATTCATAGCTGAAGTTCCTAAAAGTGTCCAAGAATTGTACTAGAATATTTCTTATGCATAAATAGAAATACCATCAGAAATACACTGAATTACATGTGTGATTTGGAATTGTTTTCCAAAGTCCGATCACATATTGTACGATACAGTAAAGTTATACGAATAGTTTTACAAAGGTTATAACTTCCTACACCGTATAAGCATTGTTTGTTGCCAAGTTTGCAGGGTATTTTCACAACTATGATCACTTTAATAATGGTCGTAGAACAAGCAATGAAGCCAAGTTGTGAAAATACCCTGTAAACTATTTTATAGGCAAACCTGATAAGTAGACATGTAGACTAATCACTGTGATATATAGGCAATCACTGTGATATATAGGCGGTCAATACAAGATTTACTGCACCGTTTATTAAACAAGCCTGTATCACAGTTGCTGTTTGTTTAACACTTCCTTTTTAGCAATCAGCGCCCCACAAAATCCATGGATTGTACAGCACAAAAATCTAAGGAAAGGTAACCAGACCCTCTTATTGCCATCACGAATAAAAACAGAAAAAAGACCCTCTTATTAATATTGCCATCACGAATAAAAACAGAAAAAAGCGGTCTGGCTATGCGAGACTAACACAAGCGTATTAAAAAGACTGTTGTTGTTTCACATAATTATTTGTTTGATGGGGTTCAATTATAATGGTGGAATAAATGGTTCAGACAAACTAAAGTTTTACTTTGTACAGAAATTTCGGACACTTTCATATTCATGACACAGATTGCCTGATCACACACAAATATCGGCAAAAAGTCTTCAGAAGATTGATTGTAATTTTCCATGTAATATTGGTGGCACTTAGATAATCCACTATACATACTAGTTGATTCTATAATTTTATGGATCATTATTTGTTGTTGTTTAGCTTTACAAAAATTTCGAGACAAACATGGACATCCACCATTGCTCCGTACCAGAGAACAAGATATTGAAGAACTGAAAAAATTGCTTGAGGAAGTTATAGAAGAGCTGGCCGTGCCTAGACAACTGGTCACTGATGAATTTACAAAGTAATCATTTAATAGTATTTCTGTCCCACATTGTCATGAAATTCATACTACATCAGGTTCTGCTTTTCAGAACTCAGTCCAGTTTGTGCAATAGTGGGTGGAATTTTTGCACAGGAAGTTATAAAAGTGAGCTATGCATGGAAATAATACATTAATTACAAATACAGGCTCTTCTGTACTAGGCAATATCAGGCAAAGGAGAACCATTCACTAATCACTTCTTGTATAATGGGCAATCAGGAAACAACATGGTGGAGAAAATTGTGAAATCGTCGTGACAACACTATTTATATATAATGTACACAAACACACATGTACATACTTGCATATGTTTTCTAAAGAAAGACTTACCCTTTAATCTTGTTGATTAAGATGCAACGTCTGGTATAAATTAACATCATGATACTTCACTTGTGTATGTTTATGGATACACAAATACAACACAATTGAATTTTGTAGTAGGGATCAATGTGTTATAGTTATAATAATTATATAACAATACCAAGAAAAGGCGCCATTTGGTCGCCATTTTTTCTTATGTGCTATACATTTCTATTTGCAATTATAAACTGTATGGTGACATAGATCGTGCACGCTCTTATAAATTGAAGACTTAGGCTGTAAACTGGTATGGCAACACAAGGTTACCATAGTCACTAGGATGTGTATTTTTTAAAGTGAAGATGGCAAAAGAGCACGTCATATACACTATCCCACTAGGGACCTGTAAAAAAGGCTATGACAGGGAGTCAGAACTTAACTTAATCCAAACTTTTAACAATTGAATGAAGAAAAATCCCACACCACCTCATATATACATAGATTTTTTTTTTAAATTTGAAATTTAAAAGGGAGTAGGGATCGTATAAAAAGTAAGGAAACAAGTAGTTAATCACTCACCACCCAGCATATTGCATGTGTTTACTCAAGTATACAATTGCAGCTGGGTAAGCGTTCATACATGCACAAATGAAACACATTCTCTAGCACTTCTACAAGATTTAATCCCTACGTTGGCTGCATGATGTTTTGCTTTGAATGCTGGCTGCCAAAGTAGGGATTAAATCTTGTAGAAGTGCTAGAGAATGTGTTTCATTTGTGCATGTATGAACGCTTACCCAGCTGCAATTGTATACTTGAGTAAACACATGCAATATACTGGGTGGTGAGTGATCAGCAACTTGTTTCCTTACTTTTTATACGATCCCTACTCCCCTTTTTAAATCTCAAATTTAAAAAAAAATCTAGTTTGTTTACTTTTTATAGCTAGCTGTTACAGGCACTCAAGACTGGAATTATTTCTTAGCAACTGATATCTACATAGTTTACAATGGCTCGCTACGTATGTGCCACGCCCACCTTTACAACAGACTCGTTTCATCACAATACCAAGTGTCTATATGGTAAAACGACTTGTACTGTGAAGGAAGGAATATATTCTACTCGTAGCCAGACCATTTTATTTAATACGCAGCTACTAGGTCGTTAATAGGTGTCCGATTATAAGCGCTTAATGTTATAATTAACATCCGGCGCTTACAATTCAGAAGATCGATAAAGCAGCTGCGTGCAAATAAATTGGTCTGGCTATGGAAGACGAAACTATAGGGAAAGACTGAATTCTTCTTCCATTACGCGTTACAATCCGTAACGCGTAATGGAAGAAGAATTCAGTATCCGCATCAGTATAAGCATGCGCCTATCCAAGGTGTTTATTGTTACATTTTAACACCTTGCGTGGAATGTTGACACCTTCGTAATATTTCGTCATCCTTCGGTTGAGGAAGATCAATCGATGAAGATAGAACAAAGGACAAGCTATGGCCCAGTGGACAAACCTTAATCAAAATAACATTTTCGTAAATCCGACGTGATTACCTTTGTTGTGTGAAAAATCTGGAGCCATACACCAAGCGGAACCGGGTCTTACGGCAGGCAGGCAGGCAGGCAGGCAGGCTAGACGAAATACAGGTAAATTTCGAAATTTTTAAAATTCACTGTGGATCGAAATATTAGACTTTTCGCTGCGTTTAACAAAGATACAGCCTAATTACAGCAATACTAATGCATCCAGGTAGGTATTTTCGGCTAAAGCCTGTTATAAGGTTGTTTTTAAAAGTGCGAAAATTCCGGAAGCCATAGTTTTTCATAGCGATCCCTACTATTAAGTACTACCGTACTTAATGATATGTTTGAAAACAAACATCCACTTGAATTTGCATTTGAAACCATATAAAATCAAAAAAGTTACGTACAAAATCATAGCTTTGCTGCAAGTATAATAAAATGATACGTACATATATGCCCTGTCTCCTGTAATGATTAACTTGTACAGCCCAAACATTACACACAGTTGTTATGACTGATCATCCATATGCCTCTTTTCTAGCCTTTTGCGCTTCAACCCATCGTAATTTACATTTGAATGTTTATGTGTGTGTTTACTGGTATTATCTGATGTCGTATGGGTATCTTCCACTTCATTGGCTGTTCCTTCATGGCCTCGCACTCCCTTTGTTAAGCAGAGAAGTCCTAGGAAAGTGCTCTTGCAGTAGTAGCACACATTTTGGAATGATGATTCCATTTTATCATTTGGTAGTGGATGTGGCAGATGCCAGAGGCTACAATTGACAGAGTCAATGCGGGAGAATGGGAAACCCCAGAGCCTCACCAGATTGGATATGTTGAGGTTGGCAATCTGCAGTGCCTGAGACAATTCTTCATAATTGATGACACCCGGACAAAGCACATGACCAGAGGATGAGACGAGCTTTGAAATGTTAGCAGTTACTGCTGCACGATCAAACAGTGACCCTTTATCAATGATCATGAATAAACATTGAAATGAATATGTACCATCCACTGATAGTATCATCCTGGCTGGATGGACTGGACCTATCCCAGGAAAATTGACATGTTCTTCACAAGTGATGATAAGTTGCTGTACAACATTATTACTAGTAATATTTGTTAGAGGTAGTTGGGGAAAAATTTGGGACACGTACTGCTTGATGGCAGACAGGTAGACCTGTGGGTCTTTGATAATGTTCTCTTCTGTTTGTTCAAGAATAGTTTGACTGTCTCCTTCACTGCTTGTACCATCCACAAAACGGCTTGAAGATGGTGGGGTCAGTAGCCCAACGGTAGTCGAAGTCTGTACTTGTAAAGATTTTCCCCTTCCAACCTTGCTATTCACTTCCTCCTGGTCGGTAGTCTCAAAAGGATTGATAAGATGTATTTTGGCAGGAGACTTTTTCTGTATGTTTCGCATCACCTTGGCCCTAAGCATAGTGCGCGCAACATCTGAACAGGATTTACCATCACTCCTTGTGGACTTGGTAACCAAACCAACTTCTTCTGGGGTCTTGATTACCAAAGTAGCCTATACAATATACATTACAGCAAACACATATACATGTAACAAAACCAAACAGATTATTACACAATTAACATTATATATTATATATATACATCATCAAATAGTACACGATTATTACCCACTTTAGTTTGTATGTCACATACAACAAACCCTAAACTAACAATGGCTTTACATCATCCTTGAGGATTTGTTTTACCAAAAACAAAGTTTTTGAAGGGAAATTTATCTCTGTGAACTATTTCCGCAGGTGATATACGTTAGCTTCATGACCTCCAAAGTGAAATAAGCTGTACAACTATTATAGAGGTGTGAAGCAACACAAGAAGGTACCGAATGAAGCAGAAACCGTCATAAAAAATCGTGTGTTGTGCTTTATTTAGAATACTAGGGCTTACTTCAGTTTGTGGTGTACTGATAACCCTTCCACTGTTTCCTGGTGTGTTCGGGGTGGATACGGTCCCCGTGGTGGTAGCTGCCACAGGTGTCGACGTCCTTGACATCGCTTGTGAGCTCGACAACACAAAATGGCCAAACATCGGAACGGAGCTGACAGATTTTCCGGATAATCTCCGTGTGCGGCTTATCTCCTAGCATTTACCCTTTTGCTACCTGGAAAGAGTACTTGATCTGAGTAATTTGCTGACCAACAAGAAGTTCCGCTCTTGAGGGAACAAAGATGGTGCTTTAGCAGCCATGAGAAAATTTGAATGGTGCAGACTAATCATTGAATATCAGAGAGCACTGATACACTCTTTAGGACTAATAAACCTATGAAGTCATTAGCTATATCTTGAGCCCAGCATAGCCTCGAGTACAGCAGTTAAATCAAGAAAAAAATCATCACAGGGCCTCAGAAGCATAAATAGTTCAGTAATAGCTGCTATCTACGTCAGCAGTAATATCGCTAGTCAAACCCCTGCACCCTTGCCTGCACCAGACTGTAATGTGGCTAGTAGCTAATATATACTATTATGTTAGTACATAGTTTGTTGATGTTCCAAGCAAAATGTCAACAGCATACAATCTTATGAACAGTGAAATTATGATATAGCTAATCACGCAAGCTGGTAATCTCTGAGCTGTGATCTCTGGTCGCAGAAGTTTGTTTGGTTGCCTTTTCATTTGTGGTGCCCATTGAAGTAAGATGCACATCACCCTAGGGAGCTTAAGCTTACCTTGCGGGCTGAATATTATCCAGGGCTGAATACAGAAAATGCAACCAGGGGGGAAAATTAAAGCTTTTCAAAATGTAGGGGGGGGGGGGGGGGGGCTTATCTTATAATTATTGTCAAATATTATCTAAACAACTAACAAACCTTTAACCAATTTTATATCATTCTGTAAGGATGAATCAGAGAAAGCCCCTCACTGGGTGATAACTTAGTTATTATCATCACCTGGTGGACAAAAGTTATCACCCAGTAACCATTTTAGTCACAGAAACATGGTGGTTGTCATTGGTAACTGGATGTTGCATGTTTTCAGCTTGTAAAGGAAGAGATTTAATTCAGTACATAGAAAAAGTAAGTGTTACTATATAAGTATACCAATGATTGATTTATTGGTTACTTTGGTAAATTATTATTGCACTAATTGTTTGGAATTCATGATTGAAAACCAGCTGGGATTGTCAAGAACAAAACTGTCCATCCGAAAATTTATATTCTAGAATAAAAATTTTCGGCCAGCACACTGAAATTTTTTGTCCCATATATGAAAATTTTGTCCACCTATCCAGATCAGGTTAATGCATTGTTTTCACCACTACTAAACTACATGATAGATCCTTGCCGGATTGTTGTTTTACTTGATTTTTGCTACCTCATAGAGAGCAGGATAGAATGTTTGTATTGGAGACATCAGTGTTGCATAGAGAGCAGGACAGAAATTTTTGTCTTACTAGTATCGAGTTGGTTGTATTTGTAGTATATATCAGGGCCGCCAGAAGCGCATATAAGATTTGGTTAGGTAGCTAAAGGAGTGCAGATGCATGCTCAGTGCTCATAATGTGCAAAGGACACACACAGCTACATACAAAGCATGCTACACTGGGCATGCTTCCCAAGAAAATTTCTCATCCTAGCTAGCTTTACCTTATATACTTGAGATATTAGCCTGTTCCAAGAATAATGTCTCTTACAGGGTAGATAGTCAAGTCACAATCTGATAGGGTAAATATATGAAAATCTTAATCTTATGATCGGGGCAACAGAACAAAAATTTCAAATTTTGATCTCACCATGAGTCTGTAAAAGATAGTGCATATATACATATAGACAGGGTACTATAGGACAATATTATATTTGCTCAGGACAAAACTTTTCCAATAAATTTTATCCTACATCAAAAATTTTCAGTCCTATGTGGAAGGATTAATTTTACAAAAATATTTATGCTAGGAAAAAAATGTTATCCCATAGGACAAAAATTTCTCTGAAAGTTTTTGTCATAGGACAATTTTTAAAAATTTCCTGTGACAATTTTGAAATCGATTGTGGAAGTGTGGCTATATTATTGAAGGTGTGGCATTTAACAAAGTAAGCTAATTAGTTAATGTATCATTGAGTAATAAATACTACATTATATACACAGTGGTTAGCTACATTTCACCACGTAGTGCATGGTGATGTGACTGTCCTGGGCTTGCTGTTGGTATTGCAAACAATAATGATGCGAGACAGCGGTGTGGCAACTTGTAGATTTTATGGTTTATTTGGTTATGTATACAATGCTTAAATTCGTAAAGCTATTAAGATGCATGCCAGTTATTGTGCAGAAATGTTAAAAAGCCTAAGAGCTCATGACTGATTTTATTGCAATATGTTTTTGTTTGTACTGAGATATATTTCATTTAAGATTAATAACATTAATAACAACATACATACATACACAAGTTTTCTGAATCCTACACAGGTCAGTTCAACAATTTCTTTTTCTATAGTAAAAGAAATAAACAAATACACCACATTACTTTAATTCGAACATACCTAATCGTTTCGTCGATAACCTGGCACGTATTTTTCTGCTTCCGCTTCTGCGTCATAGCTTTCATAAAACTTTTGGTATGATATCCTCAGTGGTCTCAAGTAAGTGAACCACGTGATGGAACCTGTGATGGCTAACCCAATTGACACGTGCCAAACAGATTTAATCAGCTCGCGATGGAACAATCCCTTCATTTGAGGTCTCGCGAGTCCAGGCATTTTTTCCTGTACTAAATAATAAGGATACAAGAAACAACCAACAATAGGTATGAAATGCAAGTACCGCAGTTAAATAACCTTATTCTCGTACGGAGTATATAATATACTAAACCTACACAAGTCTAGCGAGGGTTGCAGCAAAAGTTCTTCAAACGATCCGTTCACCTTTACAACCGTTTCCGGAAACTATACCCAACGAAATATTTTCATATGAGAATCAAGAATACCGTACTCCTGAGCGACGACCACTTTGAAGAGCCGTAGATATTACACAGCAAATTTAGAAATGCTTGGTAGAGTGGTAAATTCTATGCTCGCGCGTACAACTACATCTAGAGCATCGACGGGTAAGTTACAATTGTGTTATTATTAAAATAATATGGCGAATTTACACACTGTACTGCGTTGCCAGCTTCACTTTCTTACTCCGATGAATATCGATACTGTTTTATTTACAGACTTAGTATCATGGTGAATTCTTTTTAAGAGCTAAACAGTCAGAATTATGATGGGATGAGTTGTGTTGCATGTCTGTCTGGCTTTCTGTAAAAGAGGGCCAATGTGTGTAAAGTAACAATCAATTTTGTGCAATTGTAATGTAGTACCGAGGTGACCTTGCCAACCATAAAACTAATTGTCTTATTTTAACCGAGTGGTCCAGTACTCACTGAAATATCGTCGAGAGCTTTGGTGAAATGTGAAATTTGAAACTTAACAAGCGAAACGTTTCCGTATATTCTGTAATTTTTAAATTAAACAAATATCGGTGAAATTTGAACAGAAATTTGAAATTTGATAAAAATTGATACCCATATTTGAAATATCGTCATTTTATGTGATGGACCCCCGATTTTAACTTAAAGGAATGAGTTTTGGTTGACCTTGGTTGAAACAATTTTTGAAAATTGATATCCATATTTGAAATATCGTCATTTTATGTGATGGACCCCCGATTTTAACTTAAAGGAATGAGTTTTGGTTGACCTTGGTTGAAACAATTTTTGCAAACAAAGTTAACAATACTGATAGTCTAACTTTATTAGAATATTTGTTAACAGCAGAATGGTAATTTTATAGAGTAAATGCACTGTGTACTAAACAAAAAAAGTGCAGCATTGTAAATAGGTATGTGCAACCTTGAGGCCAAGAAGTTACTTATCGCAAATCTGTTAAAACTACTTGAATGATATACAATAACACTTTCACACCTCAGATCAAAGGAATCTACAGGGATACATAAGCCATGTATCCCTATTCTCCTTCACATCTAGTGTACACCAGTGTACATGATCAAAAGGCAGATCAAAGAATTCAAAGGAAAGATTTTCCCGGGATACATCTAGATGTACACCGGAAATCTTTCCTTTGAACTCTTTGATCTACCCTTTGATCAATAAGTTGGTGCATCACTAGAGCTCTTTATATAGGTGCATAAATGTAAAATCGATTGTGGCTTTTAGTTTTCTAAATTAATCTTTATTTGTAGTTGAAATGTATACTTTGTTACTGGTCTTAAAATGTTTGTTTTTCGTATCCATGGAAGTTTAGAAGCCGATATAAGCCCAAAAATGCCATTTGAGGTGAGTTTCTCACGTGATAAAAATAATCTATTTACTGTGTGACTTAATGTATCTACATTAATCTACTCTATTTGTAACACACTCACCATTAGTTTATCAGTGATTAAACGCGATTTTTGCCCATTTATAAGTCCTGCAGCTTTATAAAAAGTTGTGGTAAACCCACAATTACCAGCACTACCATGCAAGAACGTCACGACAACGATGAAATAGAGTTCCACAATCACAACGAGTACCCGTTACTATATAAAGAGGCGGAAATATCGACATCAAGTTTGGGCAAATTTTTAGAGTGCCGGAAGTGTTACATATTACTTGTAACATGTGCACTCGTGATTTACCTGATATGTATGCCCTCAGCCCTCGGGCTTCGGGCATACATATCAGGCAAATCCCTTGTGCCCATGTTACAACTATTACATAGCATATTTTCATAACTATGATTGGCTTTGTCACTTGGCTGCCTATCAAAATTTTTGGTCGAACATAGCTATTTATAATGCTACTTCTGATTGGCCTTGCACTTTCTTTACACCCAGGGTATTTTTGTTTAGCATATCACTACTTTTGAAAGTATCAACTGATGTTACGTATTACTAGCAAGCAGCAGAGAAGTACTGGGCATCATGTTTGCTTGCTTAACACACAATATTATAAATTATACTTGAAGCTTAATTTTGAAAAAAATCAGCCCTACAAATTTAGTGATACATTAATATAGGGTAATTTTATTCTAATAGTGTTAAGCAGTCAGCAGCAAGTTCACTGTGCTCATACGGATGTAAAACCACCAGATATGACAAAATATGCACGATGGTCTGAGCTAAACAGATCCACTACTGAAGACACAAGTTATGGCCGACGAATATTTGCTTACTCAGTTATGAGTTTAGGTGGAATGGCATTGGTGACAGGCACCAAATGTTTCGCCACTTCTTTGATTGACATGAAGAATCCATCAGCTGCAGCATGGGCAGTTTCCAAGACAGAAGTGGACATTGGGAAAGTTGTCGAAGGTCTGTTACAGATATAGCAGATTTTATGTGCTTTCATTAGATTATTCTGTGTAACTCTTGGTTAGCACAGTAGTAGTTAATAATAGTAGACATGAAAATGTGGAAACCAAAGTTTACGTACTCCTAGCTTAATTTACCTGAGAAAACCAACTGAAATGAATTGGAGACACTACAATAACTCTATCAATGGTGTTTAAGGTCGATCCCCACTGTATAAAAGGAAATAACATGGCCCAGTTAGCCTACGTATTATACATCTCCTTTCTCATTTACATCCCTCCCCAAATACACCCCATACATTAGATACTGCTGGTGTGGAGCTGCTCTGTGCGGCTACCTATTCATTAAAACTGTGACACTCTATATAGAATTTACATACAACGTACACAAACCTACTACAACAAACTAGATAGCATGACCTAGGAGGGTGGGGGACTGCACAGTGCACTATTCTAGACCTGCTGTGCGCCCAAGCAGGACTAAGGAAAAAACCCGACAGGCTTTGATGTTGTATTAATTATTTTTTTTGCCTGTCAGGGGAAAAAACCAATGTGCTTACCACCCTCTAACAAACTAAGTTATATGTATGCATTTCAAGTCCAGTCCTGTCTCCAACTCCTCAGGGCCTGGGACATCTGTTAAGGACCCAGTAGCACCACATATTCAACTGTCATCTGAAACTAGGGGGTGGGGGGTGGTAGCCTACACTTAAAAATAAAAGCAGCGTAGAATTGATATGTGTTCACACCTCACTTCCTTAAATACCTAAAGTCTTGCCGCGCATGCATTATACATTCCAGAAGGAGGTTATTTTCTGCCTAATTCACATTGTTCAACCATCAGAAAACACACTTATTTTGTTGTGTGAAAAATCTGGAGCCATACTCCTGGGTCTTACTGCTTACAATATGTATGTTACCAATGCATTTCATTTCAGTTGGTTGATTTAAGTAAGCTTACTGAATTTCAATTTCTTTATGACACTTGCTATCAATATGATAGATGGGCCTTGGTAATGAAGCGTACTGTAAATCCCTCCCAAAGAAGAGCAAGGTAGTTTTGTAGTATCTGTTCATTTCACTTTAAAAGACATTTAAACAGTTGTTGTAAATTTCTAACAAATGGAGTGCTTCGGTTTATAAGTCGATATCTCTGGCTGTTGACACAATAGCTATGTATATACAATTGCACAGATGATAGTTTTGTGGTTGTTTTACAAGTGTTCTATTAGAATTACATAATTTATTAAGAGTGTATGATGAGTCAGTGATGCATAATAATTTTATTTCCACTAAAGGTACAAATCTCACAGTGATGTGGCAGGGAAAGCCATGTTTTATCCGGCACCGTACCCCAGTGGAGATTAAACAAATGAAGGAGGTGAACCTAAAGGAGCTACGTGATCCGCAGCATGACGATGATCGAGTGCTGAAGCCAGAGTGGTTGATTGTGTCAGCAATATGTACCCACCTGGGATGTGTACCTGTTGCATATAAGGGTGAATTTAATGGATACTTCTGCCCGTGCCATGGGTCACATTATGATGCATCGGGCCGTGTCAGGAAAGGTCCAGCACCCCTGAACCTTGAAGTTCCGAAATACAAGTTCCTTGATGATGATACTGTAGTTATAGGATGAACTTGATGACATGGGTATAGAATAATACTCATACGATCATGCTGCATTTATGTTGTAACAACCTACAATTATTTATCTGTGATATATTGACAACAGGGAGCAAGATTCTGGTGTGAGATTAAGTTTAATCCCTACTTCTAGATCTAGGCAAACATTTCTTGTATTGGAGTAAGCCAATAGCAGGGATTAAATGATTAAATTATCCTATAATCTTGCCATACCTTTTTGTGACAGAGATGTGTGTGTGGCCATATCTTGCTTGTATTCATTTTTCATCTGCTATCAGATTATGGAACTGCTTACGTAGTAATACATTAATTATGAACGCTACATGCAAATGCAAGGTTGTTTTACACATCTACACTAGTACAGTAGGTTTTCATGTGGGCATCCGTTCATACAGCTGGGTGGCCTGGAGCAATGTGAGTAAGGTTCCTTGCTCAAGGAAACAACACCAGCAGCTGAGCATCGAACTGGGGACCAAAACATCTCTGTCGGCAGTCCATGCTCTTAACCACTTGGGTATTATTGCTGCCACATTATCCCGTACACCATACTCCGCATAATGCTATCTACTCTTACCAATTAGGCGGTGGGCGTACACAGAAGGCTTAGCCTGTAGGATGTGCTTACCCAAAGCATAGATATATGTATATCAGGTGATACATAAACCATAGATAGTATGCATAAACTAAGCTAAAATTATGTTACCAGATTAGTTTTAAGTCACTGATACCATAGATTATATATACCACTGATGATCCAGGTAACATGAATACCAGATGGTATGTAAGCTACTTATATATTGGCCATAGATAGTATATTCTCCGTACAATAATTATACTATCTGGCGCAGCGATAACGCCCTGCGCGAAGTGTCCATAATTACATCTTGTGATCCATCACGTGATTGTATGGGTGCTTTTAATTTGTAATAGGTACAGTAAGAAGTAAGCAGAATGAATAATATGATGAACGCGAACGTTAATGTTAACGTTATAAATTGGAAGAGTCCGGAGTTTCGGCGAAGGATGGTACAACAGCTGTAAGTTATGATAAGTTATGATTGTGGGAATAAATATTTAAAATACAGGAGTGAAATAATAAATTCTCATCCACAATACTCTGCTAATGCAAGTCCAGTTCAACTGGAAAGTGCTGCGTTTAATCGTTCCAGTACTCAGGTGAGTCATGTTGCGGACTATGCAATTATATACGTTGAGGTTGCCTCCAACTTTAAATTTTATGTTGGACACACACACACACACACTATACACGTGTAAGTATGTAGGTACATGTATATGATAGATGGATTGCTAGAATAGTATTGTATATAAATGGTACAAATAATATTTAGGAGGACTACATTAGGAATATTAGGAGTGTAATTTTGATGGTTAAGCAGCAGCAACAACGGCATATGCAACAACAACAACAACAACAACATGGTAATTAAGCAAAACACTAAGGATTTCAATTCATTGTTGTTAACAGCAGTAGGTCCACCGTCAATCACTCATCAGTATCGTGAACATCAGATTCATTCAATGCGTCAACAGTTAATGGATCAGCAGCATTCAATGAATGCCCCATCCTACCCAATGATGGCCCAACAGCAGCAGCAACAGCAGCAGCAACAGCAACCTCAGACACAGATTGACGCTGGAGGTAGATCATTTATGACACAGGATCATCCTGCGCAGCAACAGATGTATGATGGTGTCAGGAGTAATATGCCTTCAGCGTCTTTTGGTAATGCGTCTCACTCTGCACCTTATATGAGGCCGGGACCACCTGCCAATGTGACAATTACTGCTGTCAGTACTTCACTGCCCTCATCACTGTCAACAGCAGGTCTGTCATTCTCGGTAGCACCACAGCCAACAGCAGTGGATGGCTCAACCGTTACTGCTCATTATGGAGCATCTGGTCAGCAAAGACCACCCTACAATGTCCAGAACTACCCAACATCTACTGCTGCTACTGCTGTTTCACTCCCAGCATCATCACAGGTATGTAGATGCATTGGTGGCATTCCAGAAGTTTCTTCCAACTAGCTATGTAGCTTCTAACCTCGTCAACTTTATAAACATTTATGCTGATATATGTCTGAGCACGTTTTAGTTATTGTTCATGCTGTATAGTATTACGTATTTCATGCTAGCATTGCCAGTAATATACATACTTGTTGTACTAAAGGGCCATTTGGAATCGTCATTGTCATTGTTCAGTCAGCCTTCACCAGGTAGTCCAGCTACTAGTGCTGAAGAAGAACAGCAGTATATTCAGAAGAGGGTGTGTATAATATAGCAATACGTATATGCTTTAATACATGTGTCTGCAGCTGTATGTGAGGTGAATTTGTGACTGAGTGTGGGCTACATCAGCCTACATGCACATAAAATCTGACCACATTGTTGGATTTCAAATTTTTGTGTAAGCGTATTGGAGTCCCAGACTTCAATAGGGATTCTTATGCGGCTTACAGGATTATAGATACATACTACTATTATGTGAATAATTTGTATAAATACGTAAGCCTGGTTTTCTCATGCTCACTCACATTAACACGCTATCTTGCAATTGTTTGGATAATGTAGCATGAATTGTCACAGTACATTCCCACTGTGATGAAAGTGATCAACAAATATACAAGCCGTGGAACTCCTGAGGATGGTATGTACTAGCGTTTAATGAAGACAATGTCTATACTAGTTTATATACAATATATTTTGCCAGTACTCTGTGCTCATGTAACTCGATTGGTTTAATGAGGGTCACTCGGACGATGGGCCTATTACAAAAAACAAGGCTCAATGAATGATGTATGTATGCATAGAAGCCTCAACAGAAATGTTTAAACTTTGTACATATACGTAGGCTTGTAATCGCTAAATTATCTGTGTATAGCACTTTTCTTTTGCTTAAAGGCACTAAACTGTTTTGAGAAAAGATTTTACCACTAAGATAGTCTCCATTAAATTTGATGTGTTGCCAAGTGTGTTCTTCTTTTATCATGATTGCCTTCCAAGGGTGTAGGGAGGGGGGAGGGGGGGGGTTCTAAGGTTTCAAGAACCTCATTTGGCAGCTCTTAAGAGCAAACAATACAGAATTAAGATATAATTATCGTAAATAGTAGCTACTTACCTTTCAGAATTGTCCTTAATACATGCAGTTGTTATACTGCCATAATCTTCATTAATTGGCAAATTGCGCTTTAATTAGAGTTTTATTATAATCGATTGTGGTATTTATGTTTAGGGAAATGTTTTTCCAGTAAGCATAAAAAGCAACAAGCGAGTATAGATACGTATGTTTCTTTCAAAAGATATATGTAATGTACGTAGCTGCTTTTAATATTGTATTGTATGTGGCTATACAGTACGTAGATATTATATTATATAGTACTCAGATGGTTCCCATCAATAAGAGCTGTGTGTAATCCATGTATCCAGTGCTTTTATATAGCTCAGGTGGCTTCTCATTGAGGGGACCAATCATAATAGTAGTGACCATATACACAGTTAATATTAGCATCTGCATGCGTACAAACTGAAACAATTGATCCTCCTCAGTATGATGTACGTAGTTGAAGTATTAGATCCTGTTATGTCAATGAAATTGGACCTTCAAAATACTTATATGCTTCGGCGTCTGGGGGTTGAGACCCCTGCGTTTTAGATTTACCACTCCTATTTCAAAAACCCTCTTTTAAAAATTCCGGCTCCATCCATGTAAATTCTTTATTAATAATTAATATATTTAATGATGTTGAGGTATCGATTTTGAAATTTAATGTGGTTAACTGCTGATATATTTAACATGTTTCACTGCTTAGTGTATCTATTGCACCACTGTAGCTCAGAGGTTGCAGCAAGTTGCCAAACTGCGAGACTTTGTCAAAATGTTACAAGATAACACAAGAAGGTAATATACTAATTGTTGTATAAGCCTTCAGTGTTTTGTTGTAGAATTCCATTATCTGCTCTTGCTAAATGGGAAGTAGCTCTTAAAAAGATATTCCCATCAACTAATGTGGAATCCAGTGTTGGAAGTGACTCGATGGTGTCAGGCAGCGGTCCCTCGTCGATGCATCCACCCAGCTCTCAGCCGCCATCATTAATGCCACAAGTCTCTTCCACTCATACCATCACTTCAAGAGCACCTCAACTAGAATTGCAATCAACCAATAGCCCCACCCTTAGCTACAGTACCCCTACTATAAGGTGATATCATATTTGCATGTATAAAGTGTTCCAGTACATTTACATGTAGTGTGTGTACTCATGACGTACTTCGTTACTAAGGCCATACCCACCAATAATATTGATAGCAAGTGTCATATAAAGAAACTGAAAAGTAGTAGGACTAGTTTGATTGTTTCGTGTGAATGGTATTTAATAGCCTGGGGGCGTGCACACACACGCATACTGACTTCCCGGACAAAAGCGATTTCAGCTGGCACACACCTGGTTAAAAAAGCCTACAAAATTGCTACTACTATCAATAAATCTGTACAATCTGTGTATTTGTTTATGTATTGTATAACCAATGATGATAGGATAACTAATTAAGTTACTCACCCTTGCAGTTCATTTGATCTGCCAAGGTGCCCACGTGCAGGGATATCATATCAAGACTCACGATAGTGAGTTGCGAGGTCAAGAAGAAGCGCAGCAACGTGACCACTGAGTGATCAAGACTCACAATAGTGAGTCACGAGGCCAAGAAGAAGCACAGCAACGTGACCACTGAGTGAGTTATTTACATGTAGCACTGCCCTTAAACTCGCAAACGCTCTAGCTAAGCTGCCATTAAAGCTATCGCTTAGTTATTACTGACCCACAACGTTCTTACTATATAGAATCAACAAACCGAGAATGGAGGAAATAGGTGCCACCATTCCTAAGTACCAGCCATTGCAAGTTTTATGGCGCCCATTGTGCGACTACGCATGACGAACCATCCTTTCCCGCCCAATTCGCCCGTTTATTAGACAATTAGTACCTTCACTGTTTGAAGAATCGATATCCCGAAGTTGATAGACATCGATTCAGCCATTCTTCTGATACAGCCTTATAAATGCCTTCCTGTCACCACAAAAATTTTTATGCGGTAGTCATTTACTTTCTTCTTTCTTTCTTTCATTTTCATCGCACACTTTTTTCGTGGGCTTGCGGGAGCTTTCGTGAACCCCGGAAGTTTTTTCAAACTCTCTTTTTATACATTCACTTGTTTGTCTAATAACTCACTCTTGGATTTCAGCCAAATTTGTATCAGCACTTCTCCCATGTATGCTATACCTGTCATACTATTATCAGTCTGAAGTAAACACTTGAATGTATTTGAGAAGGGCTATTACACTGCAGGTTGATAGTTGTCATAACTTGGACCCCCTTCAAATGATTTGCATAAACTTTCAGATATATAATCAATATTGATGTACTCTGTAGTGAAAGTTTAAAAATAATCTCGGGCTTGAGTTTTTCAAAAGTAAGCTTCAAAGTTTAATTTGCAATATTGTGTGCTACGCAAGTACAAGTTATGCCCATGCAGTACTTCTCTGCTGCTTGCTAGTAATAACATGTGTTTATACTTCCAAAAAAGTAGTGATACGCTAAACAAAAATACCCTGGGTGTAAAAAAGTGCAAGGCCAATCAGAAGTAGCATTGCAAATAGGTGTGTGTGACCAAAAACTTTGATATCAGTTGAGGCCAAGAAATTACTTATCAGAAATCTTTTTAACTACGTACTTGAATGACATACAATAGTTTATAGCGTATTTTCACAACTATGATTGGCTTTGTCACTTGGCCACCTTTTTCACACCATCATTATTAATAAAGGTGGCCAAATGACAAAGCCAATCATAGTTGTGAAAATATGCTATAAACTATTGTATGTCATTCAAGTAGTGAAAAAGATTTTTGATAAGTAACTTCTTGGCCTCAACTGATATCAAAGTTTTTGGTCGCACATACCTATTTGCAATGCTGCTTCTGATTGGCCTCGCACTTTTTTTACACCCAGGGTGTTTTTGTTTAGCATGTTGTTTACTGATGTGTTGTTTTTGCAGTCTCTCCCTTAACTAAATTTTGACACCTTTTGGCAGAGATGTACTGATACAGTAAATACGAACCGATCCGATACTGAACCGATTTCTTAAAAATATTACCGATACCGATCCGATATACTGATATAGCAAAATGGTTGCCTTATACTGCTATAGTTAGTCACATGTTCACTGATTTACATGCTATGTTGTATCTTGTGATTTTAAGTCATTAATGAGCCAAAAGTTAACCCACAAGTAAATTTTTTTACATGTGACTGGTTATTTATACATATTTGCACTGGCTACATATATAGTTACTATGTTTGTAAGTGCTCAGTCATTTCAACAGTAAGAGTACACTATGTCATTGTAGTAGACGTTTTTGATGTACATATTAAAAGGTTCTAAATTACTATCTTACCCGAGGAACATCATTGTCATAAGTAGCCCCTGTAATGATACGCTGTCATTGTAGGGAGAATCAACTAGCTCTTCGGTTAATGTGTAAACAACATGAAAAGAAGGACATGACCAGTGGTGTGAAATCATTGCCGCTACTGAGAAGAGAATTGGAATATTTGGAGGATTATTTTGTGTACAAAGAAGAGATTGACTCCAATGAGAATTGTATAGTGTTAACGTGTTCACTGAGTAAGAATAATGTTATTGTTATGCAGTCCCCAATTGTGATAATAAAATACTGTATAGTCCAAAATTTTCGTGGGACGAAAATACCATGAAAAACTAAGATTAGGATTTTCGCTGTTTTTATTCACGAATCAGGTAGTCTTAATTTGTAGCTATATTATTCACAATTATATTTTCATGAAGGTAACATTACTTGTGAAATTTCATCCCACAAAAATTCAGATAACACAGTAACAGCTTGTGTACTACCAAATAGTTCATACCATATGTGCCAAAATATTGGGGGCCAAAACATTAACAAATGTAGTCTTGACAAAAAGGCAGCCAAAAGAGTCTCAGGAATAGTTGGTAACAGCGCTAATTGAATCAAAAAATCATAAGTGAAGTTCATAAAAATAGAATATTGTGTGTTTCGTAATGCATTTTGCTAAGCCTTGACAGCACTCTGATACCACCTCTTGTTACAGACAGTCACTCTTATCTACGTACATTCTGAATCAATAATGATCCTACACTTTGTTTGGGTATAATACTATTGTGGTTACAAAGATTATTATTATTATTTCCTCAGTATTGTTTATTTAACAGAGGACGATTATCTACCAGCAGATATACCATCACTGATAGTACGTATCCCCGACAACTATCCAACTGTACCACCAGAATATATTATGAAAGGATATCAAAATAGTTCATTTTTATTGAACATTGAGAAGCATGTCAGTAAACAATTGATCACGATGAACCTGTATAGTGTCACGCAACTAATACACGTATGGGTGAGTAGTATAGTGTGTGTGTGTGTATGATAATAATTATTTCACTTTTTTATCTTCTAGGAATTCAGTGTACGTAATGCAGTGAAGGACATTGTTGGTTTAGCATAGTGACACATAACTGACATATTTATTGGAATTACATATATATTATATATCGTGTATATAAGTGGGATAGTGTATATGATAAACCCCTTTATCTGCAAAAATTAAGTCAGTACTGTTAAGTATATACATTGCCGGAATGCAGAAAACATTCTGGATCCCAATTGTGTGGCTCCTTTGGCTCTCACCTAGATTACGTGATGCCTGTGGTTCCAAGTCACCACTGGTCTGGGAGTTTTTCTTCATTCAATCGTTAAAGTAATAGTTCTGACTACCCGTCCACACTAATAGCCTTCTTACGGGTCCCTAGTGGGATAATATGATGATAATATCTATGATGTGATTTAGTTTTGTGGCGGCCAAGTCATTTTTGTAATTCTGAAAGCTTCTAAAGGAAGAGATGTTTGATAAACACTGATTCGCAAAGTATTTGCACTGATGTGCATAACTTTTAAAATCGGGCCTGTCTTCATCATTAATTTTAATACTGGTTGTTGGGATGTAACTGAATTCCGTAAACTATAGCTATCCGTATATTATATTGAGCCTAAAAAATAGTCTCGTGAACCAGACCCTATTTCTCTGCAGGGCGCTTATCGTAGTAATACAAAAAGTAGTTATACATTATATCATATAAAATCAATCAGTGAGCCGGCTCTCAACAAGGACCACGGACAAGTCCAGTGGCCCCTTGACAGGCTTGTGCACCTTTCATGTATGCACAGAATAGCTGAACAGGCGAGTTCGTTTCACGAATGAATGAATTCATAGAATTATGCTAAGAAATCACGTGTACAGTAGTGTTCCGTTCCGTTCCGTGAAATTTCCCAAACATACCTGGCTTCTTCTTAAAGCGCATCACGTGTAGTGCGTGCACCATGAGTGACTGGGAGGAAGACGAAGAATTGATTAATGTACTACCTCTTTCAGCTTATTTTGGTAGTTTGGTAAGCTCAATGTAGTTTACCTGGTTACTACAGCTCTTGTACAAATTTTTCCATAATAGCATTTGTGAATATGAGAGCTAGAAGTTGTGTGTGTGTGTGTGTGTGTGTGTTTTGTTTGTGTGTGTGTGGTGTGTGTGTTCAAGCATAGCTATTAGGTTTAAGGGATGTAGCCTTGCTATACAGACCACTTTTTCTTTAGACATTCGACTTTAAGAAAAAGCAATCTGGGCATCGACACTAAAAATTGATGCTTTTATTAGGAGTATTTGTATGTAGACATTAATAAACCCCATTGAAGCAGTTATTGCCAATCTTTGCATGCAGTCGTGGCAACTTATGGAATAACAAGAGGGTATCCACAATTCCACATACATATTTACTGTGGGATATTCTCCAACCGGGGCACAACTGGAAGTCAGCAGTCAAGTTTCATCAAAAGAACCATGCAGTCATGGGTCAAACAATATTTAATTATAGCATCAAGAGATGAAAATGAAAACCACAATTAAATACAACTAGTTTGATTTTACAGATAATAGCTTTTTACAGATTACTGTAAAACTTTCGAGGGAATTAAACTTCGAAACTTTTGTGGTTAGAGTATAAAATAACTATTTGTGGGAAACTGTTGAGGTAGAAGCTCGAGCACATCATTTTCACTTTCTACGTGCAGGTGCTTATTGTATGCATAAGCACCTATGCCAGTCCGTGCAATGATTATAATAAAGCTTCAACTCGACCTTCAACCATGTATTTACTTGCATGAGTTGCATCATGGATCTAAGAATATTAATAGTACAGTTGTTTAGACCAAGCAGTTACAAATATACTAAAAAAACACCATGGGTGTAAAAAAGGTGCGAGGCCAATCATGATCAGAAGCAGCATTGTAAATATGTGCAACCAAAAACTTTGATATCAGCTGAGGCCAAGAAGTTACTTATCAAAAATTTTTAACTACTTGAATGACATACAATAGATTATAGCATGTTTTCACAACTATGATTGGCTTTGTCACCACCTTTATTAATAATGATGGTGTGAAAAAGGTGGCCAAGTGACAAAGCCAATCATAGTTGTGAAAACATGCTATAAACTATTGTATGTCATTCAACTATAGTTAAAAAATTTTTGATAAGTAACTTCTTGGCCTCAGCTGATATCAAAGTTTTTAGTCGCACATATTTTCTAGATCTGATTGGCCTGGCACTTTTTTTACACCCATGGTGTTTTTGTTTCTACTTTTTGGAAGTATAAACAGATGTTATTAGTAGCAAGCAGCAGAGAAGTACTGCATGGGCATCACTCAGAGGAGGGCCGACACGTACATGTGAGCCGTAGGTTTTGTACAGGTAAGGTTATTTAAAGAGTTGTAAGAGCAAAATACATATCATTCGAAAGTTTGTTTCATGCTTAAATCAATAGCGCAATCAACCCCACTGTTTTTATGTCCACTTTGAAATTGAATCACGTGTGCCTACCTTGAGCAGAAAGTCACCACAAGGAAGATACCTGGGAAGATACAACACGGTTACACCAATTAGCATGCCTGTTAGCGGGTTCTACAAGCATCCTAGGAGCTCAGTGCCAACCAAAGAGGGTTCCCTGCTCACAAAATATGCAGAGAAATATGCAATTAAGGCGAATACATTTAGAAGCGCTTATATCGTGTCGGCCCTCCTCTGGGCATCACTTGTATACTTACTTAGCACGCAATATGGTATAAATTAAACTTTGAAGCTTAATTTTGAAAAACTCAAGCCTACAATGTTTTTTTAACTATCACTGCAGAATGATACATCAATATATATTGTGCATCCGAAAGTCTATGCAAATCATTTGAAGGGGGTCCAAGTTATGGCAACTATCAACCTGCAGTGTAAAAGCCTTTCTCAAATACATTCAAGTGTTTACTTCAGGCTGAAAATAGTATGACAGGTAGAGCATACATGGGAGAAGTGCTGATACAAATTTGGCTGAAATCCATGAAGAAATGAGTGAGTTATTAGACAAACAAGTGAATGTACAAAAGGAGAGTTTGAAAAAACTTCTGGGGTTCACACAACCTCTCGCAAGCCCACGAAAAAAATGTTATAAAAGAAAGAAAGAAGAAAATAAGCGACAGCCGCATAAAAAATTTTATGGTGAAAGGAAGGACTTTATAAGGCTGTATCAGAAGAATGGCTGAAGCGATTTCGATGAAGTTCAGGTTATTGATTCTTCAAACAGTGAAGGTACTAATTCTCTATTAAACAGGCGAATCGGGTGGGAAAGAATGGTTTGTCGTGCATAGTCGCACAACGAGCGCCATAAAACTCACAATGGCTGGTACTTACGAATGGTGGCACCGATTTCCTCCATTCTCAGTGTATTGATTCTATATAGTAAGAACATTGTGAGTCGGTAATAACTAAGCAATAGCTTTCATGGCGGCTTAGCTAGAGCATTTGTGAATTTGAGGGCGGTGCTACGTGTAAATAACTCACTCAGTGGTCACGTTGCTGCGCTTCTTGGCCTCGCGACTCACTATCATGAGTCTTGATTAACACTTCTATGTCAAGAACACATTTAAGAAATAAGTCAAGGTTAGGCCAAGACTGTAACCACAGTCACAAATGTATATGCGTGTGACACCCCTTTGAATATTTTCTACAAACGTTGCTGCAAGCTAAGCTAAGGATGTTACTGCATGTGCTGCACTGTACCCCATGATATATACACTGATATAACATGTTGATGTCAGAATATGAATTATGAATTTATGTATGAATGTGTATGTATGTACATACCATGTGACGATCAGTTTCATTTTATACAGGAAATAGAACTAGTGGACATAACACTGTTGACTACCTTGAAGACAATGATTATGTAAAATCAGGAAGAGATACATCAAGCAATGGTCAATTTATTAAGACCCATGTGTTTAAGAACAAATATGCTGACAGCAGAGGGAGATCATTTGGTAGTGAAAGTGTGGTAGAAGTGGTCAGCCTTTTGTGGGTAATGAAAGTGGTAACCGATTCTCAGATGCTTTGGAACTTAAAGTGAATTCAGGAGATGTTGGAAGAATAATTGGTATGTATACTATAATATAATTAAAGCTTGGTCAAACTGATGTGTGTGTGTGTGTGTGTGTATGTGTGTGTGTGTGTGTATGTGTGTGTGTGTGTGTGTGTGTGTGTGTGTGTGCGCGCATGTGTGTGAGTGTGTGTGTGTGTGAGTGTGTGTGTGTGTGTGTGTGTGTGTGTGTATGTGTGTGCGTGTGTGTGTGTGTATGTGTAAGATTAAAATTAATTACCGGAACTATATATTATTAGCACTTGAGTAATATTAGCAAATCTTAATGTTAGCATGCATGTAGTAATTTAGCATTTTTCATAATTGCAAGTGAAAACAATAATTTTGTTCAAACTTCGCAGATATTTAGTTTCACTAATAATCGCATAGCCTGTAAACTCGGCCGTCCCTGCATGGATCACCTTGGGACTTAATTTGTGTGACAGCTGTGGTCTCTGGCACCAGAATGGTTGTTAGTATGAACCGCTAAATCGTCTGCTGGGAACACGAGTGCTTTAAGGATGCTGCAGTGCTTCATTTTGCATTGCATAAACTTTCTAAGCTCTGTAAGCTTTGCTCAAGCTTTGTCCACCATGCCATGCTACTGCTTCGAACAATCCCCATTTAATGAAGAATCAAATAATCCAAACTGGGAGCCAGTGGACAATATGGTTCCAGAGTTACGGCCGTTTTTCTACTGGCATGCGCAATGAAAAATTTATTGGCACGTTTAGCTATAAACTGCTGGCAATGCCATTACTCAGCCTCAGCTTGCTCTAGCTGGAAATAGACAGAAGGATGCTTACTTTGAAATCCCTAAGGTGAACCTCAGGCCTGTACAGGGTAGCTAAACGTTATTACTTGATAAGTGGGCGTTTCCTTCGAAATTGCCATATTGCATGATGCCATTAAACATCTCATTTTCTGAATAAAGACACCCACTAGCAGTAATGTAGCAGATAAGTAGATCAACTCCACCAGCACTATATAGCGTTATAAAGCCTATAATAACCCAATTGGCTAACCAATGGACTAAGCTGTTACTAGCAGCCTGAGGTACAGCCTACTACAAGGGGTTAATTAAACAAAGGGACCTCAGAGTAAACAGACAGGCCCTAGGTGCTTTACAATTTTACAAGGTGTTAAAAAGTAAACATGTGCATGGTTGAAGGCATAAGCCAATATGCATGAGAGACTACCTAGGCATAGGAGACCAAGACTGTAAGTAGGCATAGGAGACTATAGGTAGCTAGGTATATAGGTTTAGGAGACTATATATAGGTATAGGTATACGAGTCTAGGTATGTTTAGGAGACTATATAGGTAGGTATAGGAGTCTCGGTAGGTATATGAGTCTAGGTAGGTAGCAGGCTTATAACTGACAGATAAGCAAGTCCTATTATACTATAGCTATGCCATGCATATGGTATGCATTCAGCTAGACCTGCACGACAGGGCGGGTACGTTTGCTAGTCTACTATATAAAGCTGAAAAGCCGTCTGTCTGCATTTTTTCACGTCATGTCGATAACTCTGTCACATCTGCATGGATCAACTCCGGACTTGTTTTATGGTTAGTTTTAGTCTTAAGCTTCATGGAGTTTGTGTTTATAAATTTGTAAGTGCTGTAGTTGATCAACCCAAACATGTAATACGTTGTTTTGCCATCATTTTCAGTCGCATTAAATATGAAAATCAGTGTACATTTGCTTCAACATTATCTATGGTAACATGCCATAGCTCAAGTGAACCAGCATTCAATGAAGAACAAAATAATCTAAACTGGAAGCCAGTGGACGATATGGTCACAGAGTTATGGTTGTTTTCTACAGGCATTGCGTGACGACTACATTGCGCTCATGCACGTTTTAACTGCTGGCAAAAGTGCCATTACCCAGGGCCAGCATATCTATACTACAGCTGGAATAGCTAGGAAGTCAATTACTTTGTAATGTTTCAAGCCTCAGTAGCAGCAGGCCTGTACAAGTTATGTAGCTAAAAGTGGTTAGTCAATAAGTGGACGTGTCCTTCAAAATCGCAATGACATTTGCTGCTTAAACATCTTATCTTCTGAATAAAGACAGCACAAGCAACAATGCATAGCCAACAGGTATAAGAGACTATAGCTTAGGTTCAATAGGGAGTAAGGGTTAGTAAACGTAGGTAGAAAATTCAAATAGGACTGATACTAGAGATATGCATGTGCAGGAGGAGACAGCCTGCCTGACATGATGAGGAGACTGCATGTATACCTGACTATATATGTATGTCTTGGCTTAGAAAATTAAATGGGCTCAAGATATTATAGGCCAGGCAGGCTAAGTAGACCAGAGCCACAGGACACTATGCAACTATATAATATATGCGTTAGGAGACTATACGTATAGGAGGCTTAGTAGTTAACCATGCATGGACAGGCTTATAGGGGACTAGGGATCCTGTTATATGATCTGTAGCTACCATGCATGTACAGCATGCATTTAGCTACACCTGCATGATAGGGCAGATACATCTGCTAGTATATATACATATATATACAGAGGAGAGTATCCTACTCCCATATACCCCTATAGAAATGCGTAGCATAAAGTTATGACGTAACAACACTGGCTGTTGTGTCGTGGCGTTAATGAAGCCCCAAAATGTCAGTAGCAACAACGAGTTAGGCATGTAACGCCATAGTAACCAGACAAAAGCTCTTACTACGCGAGGACTTACAGCGTTTCTCTTTCAAGTAAGTACTTGGTTAGTTTCATGGTACAGACCATATGAAAATGTAGCGTAATGGTCTGAGCTTAAGTTGTGCGCCAGGCCATCAAGTAAATCAATATTGTAACGATACTACGTATGTTCAGTTGTTGACATCACTCGTAAAACAGGGAAATCCAGTCATAACTTTATGCTACTCATTTCTACAGGTGTATATGGGAGTAGGATACACTCCTCTCTATATATATTATTAACTCTTGGTTTTATTTATTTCCCACTGTGAGGTAAAACCCATTATTGGGAATAGTGAATGGGAATTACATCATTCCCATTATATTTTCCATAAATGGGTTTTGAATATTTTTTCCTGTGTATATAACAAATATAGGGAAGGGTAACAGGGATGTACCCACATAACTCAAATATAATTAAAAATTTAAATAGTGAGTTAATTGGAATCGACCTCAGTGCTCCAAAAAGTAAGGAAACAAGGAATAAGATTTTGACATGAGAGAACACAAGGATTCTGGCGTGAGATAATTTATAAAGGTTTAATCCCTACTTTTGGTTCATTCCAGTAGCTAGGTTTGCTAAAAGTAGGGATTAAAATTATATAAATTATCTCATGCCAGAATCTTTAGTGTACTCTCATGCCAAAATCTTATTCCTTAATTGTTTCCTTACTTTTTGGAGCACTAAGGTCGATCCCTACTCACTATTTAAATTTTTAATTTTTTAAATATATTAGGGCTGTGTGATGATGGAAAATTTAGGTCTCAGTAAACACACTAATGTACATTGTGATAGTATCGATATGTTATCAGCCATTATCGTTATCGCGATAATATTCAGATATCGATAATTATCGTTTTATCATTATTATTGCACAGCCCTAATATATATCGATAGTGAGTCGCGAGGCCAAGAAGAAGCGCAGCAACGCAACCACTGAGTGAGCTATTTACATGTAGCACCCCCCTCAAACTCGCAAATGCTCTAGCTAAACTGCCATTAAAGCTATTACTTAGTTATTACCGACCCACAACGTTCTTACTATATAGAATCAACAAACCGAGAATGGAGGAAATAGGCACTACCATTCCTAAGTACCAGCCATTGCAAGATTTATGGCGCCCGTTGTGCGACTACTCATGACAAATCATCCTTTCTCACCCTATTCTCCCGTTTACTAGAGAAATAGTACCTTCATTGTTTGAAGAATCAATATCCCAAAGTTGATAGAAATCAGTTCAGCCATTCTTCTGATACAGCCTTATAAATAATGCCTTCCTGTCACCACAAAAACTTTTATACGGTGGCAGTCGTTTTTTCTTCCATTTTCATCGCACACTTTTTCGTGGGCTTGCGAGAGCTTTCATGAACTCTGTTTTTTTCAAACTCTCTTTTTTATACATTCACTTGTTTGTCTAATAACTCACTCATTCCTTCATGGATTTTAGCTCTACCTGTCATACTATTATCAGTCTAAAGTAAACACTTGAATGTATTTGAGAAGGACTATTACACTGCAGGTTGATAGTTGTCATAACTTGGACCCCCTTCAAATGATTTGCATAAACTTTCATATACACAATCTGTATTGATGTATCTCTCTTTAGTGAAAGTTAAAAAATATCTTGGGCCTGAATTAAGCTTCAAAGTTTAATTTGCAATATTGTGTGCTAGGCAAGTACAATTAAAGTACGGTACAGCTCAGTTTAAACTTTAAGCACACGAGTGGGTAACACACGTGTATTTTGTAACTCTACTTGAGTATTTTTAAAAATCTCACGTGTTTGTACAGAACTGCATGAGAAGCTCGCGTGTGGTGCGCGCACGTTATCATCGTGATCACCACGAGTAACATGTAAGCTGCACCACAAGAGCGTACTAGGACAAAGGACACGAGTCGTTCATTATGCGCACACAAGTGATTTAAAGATGAGAAGGCTAAAGCAAACACAAAACATTGTTTCCTTTACTCCAATCGATCTTGTCAGTCTTCGTGTCTGTCAAATAAAATGCGCCTGCTGACAAACACATGTTAGTCGCACAAAATTATTAGAATAACGTGCGCATGTGATATACGTTTTTGTTCTTAACCAGACAATGGAAGGGCATGTAATACCTTATCTTTAAGAAGTTAGACTTGCAGGTAACCTTCCCAGCCAGCTACAAGGTATGTACATACGTTGCTGCGTATTTACATGTGTCCGTGCTATACTCAAGTCGACACCATGTGTCGAGTGCACTCAGGTTATGAGCTTATTTAGACTCGCGACGAGTAATTTTACTCTCCGCAAGCAGTTGAGATGTCATCAAGTTCTTGTGCACTCGCAAGCACGCTGCGAATTTTTTACTGTTCGTGTAGTGCATGTGCAATGGTGCACGCGAATTTTTTAAAGTTTAAATCGAGCTGTACCGTATGCCCATGCAGTAGTTCTCTGCTGCTTACTAGTAATAACATCTGTTTATACTTCCTGGGTGTAAAAAAAGTGTAAGGCCAATCAGAAGCAGCATTGCAAATAGGTATGTGCAACCAAAAACCTTGATATCAGTTGAGGACAAGAAGTTACTTATCAAAAATCTTTTTAACTACTTGAATGACATACAATAGTTTATAGCATATTTTCACAACTATGATTGGCTTTGTCACTTGGCCACCTTTTTCACACCATCATTATTAATAAAGGTGGCCAAGTGACAAAGCCAATCATAGTTGTGAAAATATGCTATAAACTATATTGTATGTCATTCAAGTAGTTAAAAATATTTTTGATAAGTAACTCCTTGGCCTCAACTGATATCAAAGTTTTTGGTCGCACATACCTATTTGCAATGCTGCTTCTGATTGGCCTCGCACTTTTTTTACACCCAGGGTGTTTTTGTTTAGCATGTATATATATATATATATATTGGTTATAGCCTGGTTCATGTTTTTGTCGTACTTCCTTTTGATTCCTCCCACACAATATGCTACAAACTAAGGCCTGTCTACACAAATGCGAATTTATCAGTGCATTAAATGCGAATCCAGCAAATTTGCTTTAAATTCAAATCAAGTGCATCCACATGCACGCATATGTAATGTGCATTACACTTGCTCCGTTAATTACTAACATAGTATACAAATAATGAAACGGAAATTATTTTTTGATTGTTGTGCGAGCACAATATGAAAATGGCACTGCTGTGTTTGATATCGTTTGTAGTGAGCTGGGTTTTGTACACAAGTTTTGATGTTTCTGTAAGCTAGAACTAGAAAAGTGTTAGAAAGAAGTGTTGCCAACTGAATTGAAAGTTGGCACTGGTGCTAGCCATAGAGCTTTCATTTTTCTATGTTCCAACTATATATCCGCCAACACTCAACTACATAGAGAAATTTTGACGTCTATACGGTGACGGTCTTCGCAGCCTTAGCTTTATGCGCAAAATGCTGTAGGACCTCACGTAGTAACAAACTTTGATGAAACTATCACGTTATCTTTTCCAATCCACTTACAATTCGCATTTAAACTACCTCCTGAGGTGGATTGGCTCAATTCAGTTTCAATTCGAATCGAGTCAATGTGAATTCCATGTGGATGCGATCAATTCGAATTAATTCGCATTCAATTCGCATTATTTTCGTTGTATAGACAGGCCTCTACTGTTAGTCTATTGACACCAGTCACATAAGCAAAGACTAATCACTAAGCAACATGTAGCAACACATAATTTAATGTTTAACACAGGCTGTATGCTTCAGTGCTATATAAGATTTTAATTTGATAGCAAGTGTCATACAAAGAAATTAAAAACAGTAGAACCTTTTAAAGCAGTTACGTGGCTCGAATAGTTATTAATGCCATTGGAGGCAAGAACGTACAAAGCAATCTTAAGGTTACAGGATACCCATTAATTAATTTTATTGGCGCTACTTTTCCTTTTGTTGAAAAGCAGCCTTCTTGTGTTTTGTATCCAGTGGTTTGGTCACCACCTTCAAAGTACTGTATAAAAGGTCTACAGACACTGTTGATAGGCCATTGATAACGAGCAAGGTAAGTACCATTTCTAGGGTTTCACCTTAATTAGAGATATATTTTCGAGGGCTTACCGACGAGAGACTTTGTAAGTGTCTAAAGTTAAAAATTGGTATTTTAGGAGCGCTTTAGTGAGATATTTGTTGGCTAAACTACTTATGAAGCCAGTTGAGAGCTAAGAACTCTTCGATAAGCCCTCGAAAATATATCTCTAATTAAGGTGAAACCCTAGAAATGGTACTTACCTTGCTCGTTATCAATGCCCTATCAACAGTGTCTGTAGACCTTTTATACAGTACTTGGTCGAAGAGTTCTTAGCTCTCAACTGGCTTCATAAGTAGTTTAGCCAACAAATATCTCACTAAAGCGCTCCTAAAATACCAATTTTTAACTTTAGACACTTACAAAGTCTCTCGTCGGTGTTGTATGCCTAAAAACTCTTCGATAGGCCCTCGAAAATATATCTCTAATTAAGACGAAACCCTCAAAATTACGTTTACCCTAGCCGTTATCACTGCATTTGGCGGTGAGCTTTTGGTAGAAACGGAAGCTATTGCCGTCACTTTGCCTGGTGGGATGGCCTATCAACGGCATCTGTAGACTCTTTACACAGTAGTTTCGAGACCACTTGATACAAAGCACAAGAAGGCTACTTTTCAAGACAATGAAAGTTAGCACCCATAAAATTAATTCATGGGTGTCCCGTAACCTTCAAAACAACCACAAGCCTGACAGTGTTTGTATGTGTATTGTAAAAAATAGTAATGGTAAATTACAATCTTATACATCTTCTAGGTTATAGCTGAGGGCCAAGCCAAATTATTTGCAGTTCCATGTGGTGGAAACTAGTGTTAAGGGTGGCGACAGCAAAGAAGAATCTAAAGAAGAAAAGGAAGAAAAGAAAGAGGAATCTGAAGAAGAGTCTGATGATGATATGGGCTTTGGACTATTTGTGTGAATATAAGTTAAATGGAAAGTTGATGAATAGTAAAATAATCAGCCTTATCTGCAGTGACATCAAAATATAAAAATGGCCTGATCTGTTTATAACCAACCGATTGACACTGTTTATGATGCCTAAGAGTGATTTTATTACAATTTTATCATAGAATCATCGCTCAAAGAAAAATATTAGATTTTCTACAATGAAGAACCAATTGCCATATTCTTCAATGCACTATAGTATTCACTCTTCACCTGCATGGTCTCATGAGCCAAGGCTCTATTGCCATGCAGGGTAGTCAACACTGATGGTATAAGTACCTGTACGTTAATAGATGATGCTATAATAATAAAAAGTGAGTGGCTTAGAAAAATCTGTCTCCCATTTTTAGAAATTCAAATAGAAATACATTATGATTCACTATTAGAGAGTTTAATGATCCTTAGAATTTTTTTATCTCAGCTGCCTAGCAATCAGTGGTGTCATGAACAAGCATGCAAGGTGAAACTGTGCGCTCAGATGCACATCAAACCTCCTATCATATGCATAATTATCAACTGGATTAATTGGAAGGACGTACCCCAACTGTGCTAATGGTTATTTACCCACTTTGCCCTGTCACTCAGCTTAAAAGTTTAGCTAAACAGTATTTTTTTTAAATTCGCTACTGCATGGGACTGAGTGCTACTACTTGGAAAAGGTAGGGGATTGCTTTGCCCCCAGTTCACATGCAGACTTATGCTGGGGCTTAAATAGTCCAATTTACAAAGTCGAGAAACTAAGGAAAAACCTCCTGTCATATGCATAATAATATTATAGAACTGGATCAATTGGAAGGATATAGCTATATCAAAAAAGTTTAGCTAAAAAGTTGCTACTGGGTGCTGCCTGTTCATGATCATAGGGGATTGTTTTGCCCCCAGTTACACCCAGACTTATACAGGGGCTTAAAAAGTTTGAAAGTCGAAAAAAAAATTTAAGTAAATAATAATAATTATATAGTCGAAGTTAAAAAAATTGAATAAGAAAAAAGTATTAAGTAAACAAGAAACTCGCTACTCGCGGTACCATTTAATACTCCTTAGTTGGGAATGTACCCGCCAATCCTGAAAACGTTTTAAGTAAAAGAAAAAAAGTCCTCAATCCTGAAAAACTTTAGTAAAAGAAAAAAGTCGCTACTCGGTGCCATTACTCCTTGGGAAGGTACCCAATCCTGATTGCCGCCCCAGTTCACACGCGGACTTGGTCATAAACTATACGGGGCCCGGCTGTGACAATCAGTGGGGCACCACATGGCCTACACTCGGACTTGGTGTTCAGCTTTCTCAGCGACGTAGAGCTCACCACCAGGGTGGGAACCCTGTTAGGAATTAAGGGAGGGAACTGGCCGTTCCTAGCCAAGGATTGAACCCCAGCAAACGAATCCACTGGGATTCGAACCCCTGCCAGCCCCACCTGCCCGGTTTCCCAAGGCAGTTACCTCAGCCACGCCACTCTAGTGACAAGCTCTGAATGAGTTACATTTTAACCACTATTTAAATTCATCATAATATCTACATTGAGAAAAACTTCGTTAAAACGAAAAAGAAGTTGACAAACCTGGGAAACGAACCCGGTACCCATGACGGGTACAATGCTGGCACCCTCATCAACAGGGTAATAGGTCCGGCCCGAACAAATGTTTTTTTGGGTAGACTTTAACTTAGAAGTTTTTGCTGAATTTTATTTTCTTCACCGGATAATTGAAAACAGGGTGGAAGGGGTCATGCAATGTCACCAATTCTAACGCATACAACATTTCTAATCGCTTTCTACGATGTTTTGACGTAATTTCTATCAAAAGATCTTCTAGTCTATAGCGTGGCCAGACCGCTATATCGCCTCCTCTTTTCATTATGACGTCATTGGTCGACGAAATAGAGTCTGTCAACTCAACAGCAGGTGCTGTCATCTATAGCTATATACTGTCAGTAAACTTGAGCTTATTAATTATCCTTTAGTTAAAATTGTATTTGGCTAGAATCAGTTTCTCAAAAGCTCCAACAAATAACTAACTATGTCCTAGCTATTATTCTTTTAATTCTCGCACCGGCTTTGTAAAACTTTTACTGGTGATAACTGCATATTTTCTGCCACAATTAAACAAAGATAAGAAAGGTATATATTATATGACCTTGATTATTATCATTTGTCAGATTCTTTTTCATTTGTACCACTGCTTAAGCTATTGAATAAAATTAGCTATAGCTAGTAAGAATGCTGTTGGACGAACATTCATGAAATGCAAAATAGCTATTTGCCAATTTTATTTTATTAGCTACAGTACAAGTTTACAATCATGTCAAGTGGTGGTATTATTGAGTTGGTTGCATGCTGAGGGCCTGTTACTAGTATCTAATGCTAACAGCCACTTAAGACTTGAACAAATGGAAAAGTCAAACCATGCAACATGTAGCTTAAGTTCTACTCCACTGGATGTCAATAATACTTTTTTGTTTACTTAGTATCTGACTGCTCTATTAGAATGTTCTATTAGAGTAGCATAGAAACCTGACTATATAATTTATGCTTTCTGAGCATGTCAAACTGCTTTCTGTGACATAAGAAAAGGTCAAGTTCTTGTAGTTAATATTTACTAAACTGCAAGCATAATAGAATTATCAGGGGAGTAGGAGATGAGAAGGAGAGTGACAAATTTCTCCCATAACTTTTGAAATTGGACTGCATGGAGGGCATTAACCCCAACTTTGAAAGAATACAATTACACATGCATTTTGTATTATAGTTAACGCTATAACGATTTACATATTATTATAAACTATAGCTATATACTATTTCACAAAAAGCCACTTCTGTCAGTGAAAATAGTCTCAGATTCAATCTCAGAGCATCTAATTGTCTAGGGCATATCCTCAGACCCACTAGAAAGACATGCTTTGCATATGCTCTGCATACTAGCTTGCCTCTTCAAACTATATAAAATACCTTCCTACTCCACTGCTTATACATTATGTTAAACATATTATTCTAGCTGACCATTGACATAGCTATACTAATTATGTGTATTAATGGAATCCCAGAATTCAAAATTGCACGATCATCTAAACAAAAGTACTATGTCATTATTATCTACCAGTATTTTCCAAGTTCAAGAAGGATCTCAGTTATATGCACTGCCGTGAAGGACACAACAGATGACAGATACTGACATATGGTATAAAATTTCCCCTTTAAAGGGGCTGTGAGATGTTATGAAGCCACATAATATTGTACATGAAATAATTACCACCACAAACTGTTGGCTAATACAGCTGTAAAGTAGCTGTAACAAGCTTGCTATTTTCTTGTAAACATCGCACAGCCCCTTTAAGTAAAAAATATGCCAAAGCATACATGTATGAGTAGCTACATATGTGTGGGTTAGCTATTTTTTATACTAATTGCTGAGACAATTGCTGTGCTGGGGTAAATATGCTCAAGGTTCTTCTATTCGTAATCTGTCTGCATTATGCTCCAATATTCATTGCTTGCAAATTATTATTTATCAGTTTGCTCCAATACGACTGAGTAGCCTAAGTGTATGTCAATCTGGGCTGTTTTACACGTATATAGTAGAAAATGTCAGCACAAGCTATAATTCTTTGCATTATGTAGGGCTGGGTGATCATTGGGATCATGAGAACAATTGTGATGTATTCTTAATAATCGTGATATTGATGTTGGTCCCTTACATTCCTGATGTTGGTTTTTCTGACATTTTCAAAGTTCATAATGAACCACTGACAAGGAGGAGTTCATGATAGACTTCCGCAAATCATTAAACTGTGGTACTTTTGTCAATGATTCATTGCTCTACCTCTCAAAAACCACAATTTGCCTTAACTATATTATCGTGTTCCAAGCATGTAAACACATTTTATGTAATTTTCATATTGTTACAACACTTCATTATCGCGATCACTTCTCACAATTGTGATACATTATATCTATGATGGAAATAAACATGAGGCGTTTATCGCTTGTGGTATATGCGCCTGCGCTACCATTTTCCATTCCCACTTGGGTTGAGAGATTACCCTTTACCTTCTATACAATCCGGTATTTGGGGCCCTATCCCTTAAACTCGATAATATGTATAATAATATCTAGGCTGCCTCATGCTGCAAACGCCGAGGCACTCGAGGCTAACGTACCTGGCATTTTGACTTCATCCATGTGGCCGGCTGGACTGTAGAATGAACATTGCTTGGTCACAGTTTTGTGTGCATATGTGAATTCTAATCCGCTGCACCAATCGCAAGCTATAAAATTATTCACGAAAATGTTAGAATTCGATGTGCTCGACGAGTGGTGATCGCGGGGCATATCTAGTGGAAGGTAAAATATACAGTATATGTAAAGATGTTATGGCTTTCACTGGTAGTCAACCCATAGGTCAACCTAACCTGGGTAGGGTAAATCATCCACGTGGCTATGTTTATAATATGCTCGATAATATGCATATTCTCCCTATCTCGCTCTGCATTTGAAAATATGTGACCAGTAAAAATCAACCATGTCAGTGCCCAAAAAGTATATTATATAAACACATTTTTTGCCACAAATACAGAATCTAACTAGATGTAATTTGCACTGACCATGGTTGATTTTTGCAGACTCGATTATAATCTATGGTCTATGCATATTCTGTATGTACAATCCTTTGGCCCATAAACTTAACAATATTATCCTATGCAGGATGAAATATGAGACCAAGTATAACACTAGTCTGGTCTAGCTGCGCCAGACTAGTATAACACCATGATTAATCTGTGCATGTATGTGTATGTACAACAGCTATCGCCTCATTAGTTGGTATTTACATCTATACAGTCACAGTAATGTTTGAGCTTCGTTAATATAATATCAGGGGCAGCTCAGGTGCTTTTCCATTGGAGGGGCCAACTTCAGATAATAGAGACTACATACATAGGCAACTGTACATGTATGATTTTTGGAGGGGCAATTGCCCCCCTGCTCAGCCTCCCCTGTAATTGCAGGTATAATGTACTTAATGTTGCAAATATTAATATTACCGGTATAGGAATATGCAACTATTAAGACATGCTGGGACTTCACTACTAAGGCACTCAACCATTGTTACCAGGAGAGTCAACTGCTCCACATCAGTGACGTGCTGGAAATGTACACAAAATCTCAGCATCCCACTCGACAGTGCACACGACGATAATGATATTATGAAGATGTATTTCTGTGGCTGTGAGAATAATGTTATCCTCCCACCAGTGACTCATGACTATTTTACTTTACTGGGATTGTGAGAATAAATGTATTATTTTGTCACAATATCATCATTGTAATGTATTTGTAGTCCAAAATCTTATGAGTTGGACCAGCATGCACTTACTCAAAGTTATCGGAGACTTCAGAGCGTCTTACATCCTGACAAGTTTGCTAACAAGTCAGAGGTCATTGTAACTTATGGCTGTACTGTAAGATGATATTGTATGTATTGGTGATATATACAGGTTGAGCAATCATTGTCATCACAACAATCTTCTGTGGTCAATAAAGCATATTCTACCTTAACGACATCTTACAGTAGAGCTCTGTATTTGGTATGTAAATGTATGTACCACTTCTTTGTACTTTCTTTGTTTGTCGGTACTTACATTTCTTTGTACCAAGAAACTTTGACAAAGAAACTGTACATACGTATGTACCGTTTCTTTTTATGAAGAACCGTTTCTTTGTACTTTCATTGTACAAAGAAATGATACGAAGAAACGGTATGTACATGGTATGTACCGTATAGGTGGTAATTTTCGAGGGATGACATTTTCACGAATTTCGCGAGTAAAAAGCCTTCGTGAAAATATAATTGCGAACATTCCGTGCATTATCAATTATACTATTGCCTGTGTAACGTGCATCCTCCAGTCTTCAGGTGTCTCGCAAACAAATAAACACGAAAATCCTATTTTTAAGCTTTTAGCAAAATTTTCATGCCTCGAAAATTACTGCCTATACGGTACGTGCTTTCTTCATACAAGGAAAGGGACTGTTTTCACAAATCCATTCACAGAATAAATTTTTGATATATTCTAATACAGCATACACCTTGAGGTGTAATAAAACTTGCATAATTGTTAACTTTTATTGGATATATATGTAATAGTTATAACACAGGCAAGAGTGCTTTGCCTGATATATACGCACAATACCCGAGGGTGCGCAGCGCCTGAGGGTAAGTGCGTATATATCAGGCAAAGCATGAGTGCCTGTGTTATAACTAATATGTTACACTTGCGGCACTCTAAAATCTGCCCAAACTTTATGGCAATAGCTTGGTCTATATATATAGTAATAGGTACTCGTTGTGATTGTGGGATTCTATTGTTGTCATGACATTCGTACATATTAGTGGTAGTGATTGAAATTTTATAAAGCTGCAGGACTTATAATGGCTGAAAATCATTTTAAATCTCTTAGTAGTAAGGATAACATAATGGTGAGTGTTATAAATAAAACGATTAGAGTAGATTGATATATATGCAGTCATGCAGTAAATAGATACACGAGAAACTCACCTCAAATGGCATCCTTTGTTTTTTATCGGCTTATAGACAACAAATACAAACATTTTAGACTAGTAACAAAGTTTACTTTTCACGTTAAACTAAGCATTAAATTCAAACCCACACTGATATCGTATTAGACTAGTAACAAAGTTTACTTTTGAGTTTACAAAATTAAAATCCACAATTGATTTCATATTCGTGTGCTTATATAAAGCGGTATTTTCACCTTGTACATCAAAGCATTTAAGGAATTTGTGGCATCTCTAAGATATATGCACCGATATCAGTGCGTATATCTCATTAACATTCCACAGCCAGTGCAATATCAGATATATACACTGGCATTTCCCTTTGATCTGAGGTGTGAAAGTGTTACATATAATTATATAGCTGCAATACTGCAATATTGTTATGTATATAGCTAGCTGTTACAAAATATACAATACTGTTGTATGAACACTAAACAAGACTGAAATAAACAAAGTGACTCTCACTTATAAATATTCACCAATAAATACATTTACCATACATACTGTAGATTGAACAGGAAGGATTGAGTATCAGTGAAAAAGACACTGGAGCAGGTGATGACCCAACATTCTTGATGGAGATAATGGAACTGAATGAGAAATTGGCAACATCTCCGAGCAATGACATTTTGTTACAGATAAAGAAAGAAAATGGAAGTAAGCCTGTTGTCCCCTAGCTCTGCAAAAACTAGTGATGCACCGATGAGATTTGCCGTTATTTTGATTAGCCGATATGATATTGCTTTACCAATATTGGCCGATACTGATCATGATAGCTGATTCGATATCAACAAAAATTTTGCTAACAGTAGACATCATTATGCTCATTAAACATATTTGAGCATACCATCCTTAATATTTGTATACAGAAACAGCCAAATATTGTATATCAAATAAAAATTCCACCTCCTTTATAATTATTCTTATGAGTAAATCTGAAACATCTACTAAAGAAAAGATAATATTTCCTTATAGTGCGACCAATCATCAATACATCACTAAACAAAATCACCATGTTCGCATATTTTAAACAGAAAAGGCTGTAAGATTCTGATACTTGTCAAATTGCTAAATGTAGATCATTGACAACTAATAATTTTTTATAACATTGGTAGAAACACGTGTACAGTTAGCGTATGAGATTTTAATGAAAATGGGTCAAAACTTGTATGCAAAAATGGTGGGATTTTGCTGAGCCAGTAACATAATTACAATGTATGATGTATGGTTGATGAAAACACATCAAAGCCCACTGCCCACTATATATTTCCCATGTCCTGTTACATCTGACAGAAGTGCAGAATGCTGTTTGGCATAATATTGAGTGCTAGCTACAGAGTAGGACACATTTTATATAACATAATAATAAAGATTAGAGTATTTTTGAATGATTCTATACTTATTCATAGTATCATTTTAAATAGATCAGTTGAGTAAGTGTGAAAAAGAACTAGTTCTTCATTTTAGATCAGGTAAGCTACACTTGCAGCTGTGGTACTTACATTTGTGACCGGGTCTGCAAAAATCAACCATCTAGTCGCACAAAAATCGCCTAGTTTTTTCAAATATATCTTACCATAACTTTTGCTCTATTTATACTAACAAGATAAATGTTTTACCACAAATGCAGAATTTAATGGGGGATCTTGTAAAGCTTACAGAATAAAAATACTCCTTATAGAACTGAAGATACTCATGAATACCGTATAGGCGGTAATTTTTGAGGCATGAAAATTTTGCGAAAAGCTAAAAAATAAGATTTTCGCATTTATTTGTTCACGAGACACCTGAAAACTGGAAGATGCACGTTACACAGGGCAATAGTATAATTGATGATGCACGAAATGTTCGCGATTATATTTTCACGAAGGCTGTTTTACTCGTGAAATTTGTGAAAATTTCATCCCTCGAAAATTACCGCTTATACGGTATCTAACTAGGTGTAATTTGCGCTCACATGGTTGATTTTTGCAGGCCCGGTCACATTTCATGATCATGTGGCAACAAAATTTACGGTGTTTATTAGAAAATTATCAGTTGGCTAAGCAGACATTAAGCAAGATGAAATACTACCAAAATGTACAGGATGATATAGAGAATCAACTGTTGTTAGTATAATAATCCACTGGTATTATCAAGAGTTCATAATTAAGTTATACAAATACCATTTTATTTATTTATTTATTTATGTTATACACCACGTATTACGTATCTTTACTATAGAATAGATATATATTGAGTTAATAAAATCATACACAGTAATGTGACAGTATATATACGTACATGCATTTATTTATATCAGCAGTATATGGTAATATGCAAGTTAAAAAGGTGATGAAAGAAGTTGAGTTACAAAAATGAATATACAGAAAGTTATTTGGTGAAATTTTTACTGAGATACGAAAAGACTTTGGCTGCCATGTATAAAACATACCTACTGCATACAAACAATATTATAAATAGCTGTGTCTGTGGGTTAAAAAAGTTCCTCATTCCAACCACCAGTAGTAATGGCAGTAGTAGTAGTAGTACTAGTGAAGTTACTAAATCATATCTGCTAAGATCTTTGCTCCGTGCAGTGGTGATGGTTTGGGTTTACGTTTCTTGCTCTTTCTGAATGAAAGTTTTGTATGTGTCGACAGTGATGCCTACAAGGAATGATGTAACACATGCAGTATGTGCTGTGAGGATTGTCAAGCATAATAAACAGTTAAACAGGAAACAACAATGAGACATGACCCACATAAACTCAAATTGGGATGTGTAACCAAAACTGAAACAAACTGATTGATGGTATTTATAGCTAAGTATTTCCCACACAGTGGCAGCAATCCAGTGTACACAGATGGCATTTATAAGGCCACATGTACAACACATGTATCATTCTCACAGACAGTACTAGTAGGTGGTATGTAGCATATGTTGCCTACTTATACATGCTGCTAGCTAATCAAATATTTTTCTTTAAACAGTATCTATAGCATCGTAGTGAAGTGCAGATCGAGCTTCAGAGATAACTATATCTACGTATGGGCAAGTTCTGCTATGGTGTTGGCCCTTATATCACATGTGCACAATATACCGTATTTTACCGGTTAGTAACCATGGCTACTATAACTTTCATGTAGAAAATGGGTGCAGCAACTATAACCATGACTTTTATACTGAAATTGCATGCAAAGTATTTATGTTTTCTAACGTTTTACTATGCGGCAACTATCAAAGCAGCAGCTTCTAACTGGTAAAATACAGTACACACATTAACACTTACATTTAGGTGATATAGGTCTGGTATTGACATCCTTTTCTGTCTTCTCAAACTGACAGCTGGACTGCATGAATAAAATATTTCTAAGTCAATTAATTATACAAGTCAACCAATCATACTACAACACAGCCAAACCTGTGAAGATCTATATATGTACTTACAGTTAAAGCTACTGGTGTACAGGTACAGGTGGTGAGGAATGTATTGTATTAGTGATTTGACATGTGCTCACACATAGCTATTGTATTTAGTGAGCTGATATCATCTACTCACTATATTGCTCATAGGTAACACTGTAAGATTCAGTTTCAATCATAATGATGATGACATTACCACCACATGTTCAGCTTGTTAGTGGTCAAACCCTCTGCCAGACATGCCAAGCCACTAACTTTATTTTGCAGCTTTGCAGCAATCAAATACTTAATTAATGTCATAATGTGACATTAATTAAGTGTTTAACACTATTGTACACAACAGAAGGGATGTATCACTAATCTGAAATCCTATGGTAGAAGAAAAACACTGAAGATCCTACAGTGTAGTAGGGATGGGAGATAACAAAAATTCCATGTCACGATATATCATGAGAGAATTATCACGATAAAAATTTCTCTTCGATGTCGATTATCGTGACACTTTAATATCACGATATACGATGATATCGTAATATTGCCCAACTCTACAGTGTAGCTTCAGATACTAAAATAAAAGAGTGTGAATTAATTCTTGCAATGGACACACTTACCAGCTTATGGTTACCACCACAACTGGCCATGGGTACAGATACAAACACTAGTCAAGTCTACAATTCCTAGGAAAACTAATACATGTAAGCAGCCCAAGTAGATATTAAATCTTGTAGTACTTGTATCATGTATCCACTGACAGTTGTGATGGTAACCATTAGCTAACATGATGGGATAAGAATGCTAATGACTGTATATAACAAAGTGGCCACTTACACCACCACTACTAGTTACAAATGTTGTTTCCCGCCACACCATAAAACCTTGTGTTTCACTGTGACTGAAATCGTATGGTGTATATATTGACTGCAGGCATGTTATCAATCCAAAAAGGTGACTAATATAGCAAGAGTTCATAATATACATAATTCTTGCTAATAGGAGATGAAACACCATCAGAGGACTGTTTACCCTAACATGATGGTTTAGATGATAGATCGACTTTAAATGCACATTTTGGCAGTTAGACTAAAATTTGAAATATAGTATGATTTCTTATAGCGTCTGCATATTAATAGCTGCAAAATAAAACATACAGCATCACAAAATTTAGAGAAAGAAAGAGTTTCGTAAAAGCTGGAGGCTAAAAGCTATTATGCACGTGACCATTATAGTAACACATAATTATTATTATATGTCACCATTACTACTGTATAGCGTGGTGGAAAATTTTGGCAGATTTACTTTTAATGTCAAAATTTTCTCCACCAAATTTTTATATTTTTGGGAAGTGCCATGGCGTATCCATGAATAAATAATTAGGTTATGCAGGATCCACCAAAATTTTCCCCGCCAAACACGTGACTAGGAACAGATCCGCCAAAAATTAACCCTACCAAAATTTTGCACTATATGGTATAACATGCATGTCACCATTACTGTAACATGTCATGTCACCATTACTGTAACATGTCATGTCACCATTACTGTGACATGTCATGTCACCATTACTGTGACATGTCATGTCACCATTACTGTGACATGTCATGTCACCTAAATTACATGCACCTAGTTTGTGTGTAACTGTAACAGTACTGTTACATTAAACGTGTACATAAACATTTCAAGTACATCAAGACTGATAGTGAGTTGCGAGGCCAAGAGGAAGCACAGCAACGTGACCACTGAGTGAGTTACTTACATGTAGCATCACCCTCAAATCTGCAAATGCTCTAGCCAAGCCACCATGAAAGCTATTGCTTAGTTATTAGAGACCCAGAATGTTCTTACTATATAGAATCAATAAACCAAGAATGGAGGAAAGTGGCGTCACCATTGCTAAGTACCAACCATTGCAAGTTTTATGGCGCTCGTTGTGCGACTATGCATGATGAACCATCCTTTCCCGCCTGATTCATCCGTTTACTAGAGAATTAGTACCTTCATCGTTTGAAGAATCAATATCCCAAAGTTGATCAAAATTGGTGGAGCCTATGTATGCTCCACCTGTCATACTACAGTATTTTCAGTCTGAAATAAATACTTGAATATATTTGTGAAGGGCTATCACACTGTAGGTTGATAGTTGCCATAACTTGGACCCCCTTCAAATGATTTTCATAATCTTTCAGATACACATTGTATATTGATGTATCACTCTGTTAAAAAAATTGCGGGCCTGAGTTTTTCAAAATTAAGCATATTTAAAATATCGTGTGCTAATTAAGCAAGTACAAGTTATGCCCATGCAGTACTTCTCTGCTGCTTGCTAGTAATACCATCTGTTATTACTTCCAAAAAGTAGTGATATGCTAAACAAAAACACCCTGGGTGTAAAAAAATGTGCGAGGCCAATCAGAAGCAGTATTGCAAATAGGTATGTGCGACCAAAAATTTGATACAGTTGAGGCCAACAAATCACTTATCAAAAATCATATTATCTACTTGAATGACATACAATAGTTTATAGTGTATTTTCACAACTATGATTGGCTTTGTCACTTGGCCACCTTTATTAATAATGATGGTGTGAAAAAGGTGGCCAAGTGACAAAGCCAATCATAGTTCTGAAATATGCTATAAACTATATAATAGTTAGACACCAAGACCAAGAGAACTAAGCGATTTAGTAACCTGAAGGCCCAAGGCTGTGGCGCCCTCACTACGCTCGGGCGCTACTAAGGGCCTGAGGGTTACTAAATCGCTTAGTTCCCGTAGGTCGCGGCATCTAACTTATTTAGACTACACTGAACAAGAATCACATGATAATACCTTCAAACGCCATTATAAGTGTGGAAGAGCTAGTTATCGATTTCCTGAGCGAAGAGCTTTTGATGTTTCCATGGTACCTACTTGGCAACTAGCGCTAGTGTATTTTCGACGATGTTGACGTGCTTAACATCTTCACGAGCAAATAAGCCGAAGAAAACTACAAAGAGCGAAATGAAGTTTGTCGCACTACCATTTATCTAAGTAAGAATGAAAAGTTGTTTTGTACATGAAAGTACAGTCGAAATTTATTTGACGGTCGGTCGTTGCCTGAGGGCCAGGGTACTAAGTAAACACGTGTAGGTGACTAAGTGAACATGCAGATGACTAAGTGATTTAGTAACCCTGCAAATTCGCTATATCATAGTCTAATGTATGTCATTCAAGTAGTTAAAATGATTTTTGATAAGTAACTTCTTGGCCTAAGCTCCTGATATGGAAAAATATTAGACAGGTAAAATATTGGTGACAAGTTGATTAACCTGAATTATTGGCAAGTAAATAGCCCACAATTCAGATTCCCACTCCAATATGGCATATAAAAATAATAGATACCATCAAAGGGGAATGCTTGGCAGTGGTACAATTGGTGAAAACATTAGGTGCTTGCATGTATGCACTTTGAACAGGCTGACTACAATCACTGGACGGACTGGACTATTGCACTGCCTCTGAAATTGAAAGCTTAGTAGTATATATAAACCAGTACTCAGGAACAAGTAACACAAGATTTGGTTAATCATTCTAATAAATGGTGTCTAATAAATTCGTGGATAAGTAAAGCCATGTGATCGTCCACTCAAATCCTTATCTGGTTTTATATCTTGTGGAGTAAGTCAATTCTATTCTGAATTGCCTGGGAGTTTGCATTGATTTTGATTTACCACCAAGGAGACTTCAAGCTCTGTTCGTTTGTTAGTGACATTGTTAAAATTCATGATCGCCAATTTTGGACTATTTAAATTCAGGTCATCAGAATTTGTGTTTGCAGTACACAAATAAAGGTGGAAGGGGGTAATTTCACAGGCTTAATTAATAAGGATTAATGTGTTTCTTATTAAAGGTTAACCATTGCTAGTGCCAAGTTTTAATTATATATAGTACTGGTATTGTGTTAAGCTTTCAATTTGAAAGGTATCCAGTAGCTCCAGTCCAGATAGCCATTTGAATACATTACAAACCCTGAGTAGGCCTATAAAGCCACCATTTTTCATACTACCATGTCAGCACTGGTGCTGTGTGTACCTGCAAAAATTTCATCACAGGTAAATTGGCCATAAATAATTGGCGATTATCGGTTAATTGGCACCAGTGAAATTCATTCTTACAAAGGAAAATGAGGGGCAGACTTTACAGATTTTGAGTGCTAGCTATCATGCAATTACGCATGTGTGCATTCACCATGTGATAAATATACATGCTGGTGACAAAATTCACTTGTATATGGATAAAGTGTGGGGAATTAATGTGTCAAATTATGTGTGTTACTCAAATGTATAATGTATGAAAGTGAAATAATTAGAAGCTGATAATTGGTTATTTAAAATTTTATATTGGTTATTGGAATTTTGAAAATAACTGATCAATTAATCAGGTGAAAGTGCATAGCACTAGTCATCACCATTTGACTTAGATGAATGGTGGCATAAAGGTGGTGGTAATATGGTAGAATGACTTTCTGCATTACATTTTCATAGTACAATAGTGTCAGTATTCAAATACAGTAAGCCTTCCTTATCTGCGTGACATTCAAAAATTAAAAATGGCGGCAATAGTGTGGGGACTTTGTACAGGGTGTCAATGGAGAGGTTATATAGCATTTTGTTATAAACAACATGAAGAAATCAGACAGGTGAGGAATATAAACCATCGTCCGATACAAAGACATGCATTTGGGTACTTATTTTATTATTCAAGAGGCAATAGAACCAAATAGAACGCAATTCGATAATTTATATGATTTACTAGAGAGATCATAGCAAAACAGTGCCATCTTCAATACAAATCTGAAGATAAACTTTCTGTACAAAGTCCCTACACTATCACCACCATTTTTGCTTTTTGATGTCATTGCAGATAAGGTCCATTGTTTGGAATATTCACTCACTTCATGATCACCAGTCAAACTACTTAAAATTTTGTTAATTGTTTCAGTTTATTAAAACACCATTCAATTTGTCTGTCATGTATGCCAATATACCCTCAGGTGCTGTGTGCCCTCACACCCTCAGGCATTATGCATATAAGTCACACAAATTCCTCCTTATGACTATGTATTAGAAAATGGTGGCCTTGGCATTTTCATTAAGTTATATATAGTTATATCACAGTAGGAGTAGGATATATTTGTTATTACATGAGTCCAGGTAAAGCAAGGAGGTGTGTTAATAACAAAGATATTCTACGAGGACTGTGATATAACTGGCTTCTTTCCCACCAAAGACTTCAAGAAAGCTTTGACTTATAAAAGAAATTGCTGATGTGTTATGGTGTTAAACACCTCACACCTTATTGTACAACAACTTACTATAGTTCTTGCCTGGGCGATAACTGATATACTTATAGTTCAGTAAAATCCTGTGGCTTCAGTGGGAAAGAATTGAAAGTTATTGGCTTACTACATACATCCATCACTAACCACTGTGTGTGTGTGTGTGTGTGTGTGTGTGTGTGTGTGTGTGTGTGTGTGTGCGCGTGTGTGTGCGTGTACTATATACACACCTTGCTGTATAATCTCTGATGGCATGTAAGTTGATTTCACTGGATATTGATCTCCTCCTGTAGCTGGGGCAGCTCTCCAGTCGCTTAGGGGGCGGTGCAGATAAACTATATGTCTACAATGGACATTAGTTGGTGTAAAATGATACATTAGAATAACTACGTAACTAATAAATACTAAATACCGTATAGAGCAAATGTTTGGTGGAGGAAAACTTTGGTGGCGAATTTGGCAAATCGCTAGCGATTTGCCAAATTTTACCCCCAAATTTCGATGCACTATTAAGAAAGCAAACAATGCAAAGTTTTACTTGCCAAAAGTTTCTGATGGGAAATTCGCCGAAGTTTTCCCCCGCCAAACATTTGCTCTATCCAGTACATAATTAAATATAGGCCAGAATTAGGTATCAATAAGGGTGTGAGAGTTTTAAATTAATTTCTACAGACCTCGATGTCTAACTGAAATGGTAATTTCATCTCCCAAACACATTTCCTTAATACGAAATAGTAAACATATTGGTAAACCCATAATCACCAGCACTACCATGCAAGAATGTCATGACAACAATAAAATAGAGCCCCACAATCACAACGAGTACCCGTTACTATATTATGAGGCCGAAACAGTGACATCAAATTTGGACAGATTTTCAGTGTGCCGGAAGTGTAACATATTAGTTATAACATGTGCACTCGTGATTTGCTTGATATGTATGCCCTCACCTCAGCCCTTGGGTCTAGAGGCCCTCAGGCTTTGGGCTACATATCAGGCAAATTCCTTGTGCCCATGTTAGTGTATTACATGTAAAACTGCTGTAGCTGAAGTGTCAATTATTCCATAACTTAGAAACCCTTGGCTATCATGTCCATCTGCTAAATATGCTAAAGTAGAATGCATAATAATTATTCAACTTTTTATGAAGCTGCAGGACTTATAGATGGGCAAAAGATCGCATTCAATCACTGATAAACTAATGGTGAGTGTTATGAGTGTTAATGGTGAGTCTCAAATGGCATCTTCTGGCTTATTGGCTTGTAAACTTCAAATACAAAACATTTTAAGTTTTTAAGACTAGTAAGAAAGTTTGTTTTTTGACTACAAATAAAGATTAAACTAAAAGCCACAACTGATATCACATTCATGTGCCTATATAAAGAGCGCTAGTGATGCACTAACTTGTAGAGATCAAAGAGTTCAAAGGAAGGATTTACCCAAGCTACATTTAGATGTACACTGGTGTACATTAAGATGTATCCCTGGCAGTAAGTAGTATATGGGTATATGGCTTATGTATCCCTGTAGATTCCTTTGATCTGAGGTGTGAAAGTGTTACATGCATAAGTTATAACACAGCCGTGAGGGGTTTACCTGATATATATATGCACAATGCTCAAGGGCGAGTGCGTATATATCAGGCAAGTCCCAGGCCAGGCTGTGTTATAACATTAAATTTTATATTACACTTTGCATAGGCTTATTTTGCGGTAAGTCGAAGACGCTTCTAGTAGCAGTGGTGACTGTAGTAAGCTGTTTCATTAGACGTCCCCCGACTCAGTATTTCATTAATTTCCTTGATACTATTAGACTAGCGCATTGAAGTACATGTAAATCGCCTAAAAACTTTAGGCCTGAAAACGAATCCCACAGGTAAACACGTAAGCCACGTAACGGGTTATTTATACATTTCGTAATCCCATTAACATTAGACATACTGAATAAGGTAACTGTGGTATATTTTCAGTGTGATTGCCGTGGTATAACCTGTATATACCGCATCTTGAGGCTTTGATGTCGCCCACGCAAAGTGGTATATATGAAGATATACAACAATTAACTGACTACTGTTGTCAGGTAGAATGCATGGCTAGTTTACTACCAATCAGATTCAAGAGTTTACTTATCAACATATAACTGACTACTGTTGTCAGGTAGAATGCATGGCTAGTTTACTACCAATCAGATTCAAGAGTTTACTTATCAACATATACATATGTATGGTCTACACAATGTAGTACCAATGAACAAGCAAAATGGCTTTATGCTAAGACAACCACAATGTTTATTATGACCTCAAAAACACACAAAAAGCTTTGCAGTATATTATACACCAATATATAAATGTTAAGTCTCTCTTCAGTCACTGCATGGTCATGGCACATTACAATACTAGTACACTGTTGAGCATGCATGTATGTTGTTTCTTAATAGAGGCCAGCCAACCATATACCATTTGTGTACAGTATTGATTTACAAATATCATTGAAAATATGGGAACATACTGGCTTTTGTCTGGTTAGTAATCCAGCAAAATCGACACTCTTAAAGAAGTCTATTTGTGACAGTTTACTTAGTGACTGTAGTCTCCTTGAGGGCTTTATCTGTAATAACTGTTACAAGTTATAATACAATATAATTGTACAATGGATTGACCCACAGTACCTTCCTGATAACGTGCGACAAAGTAGAATCAATTTGTGATGGGAACAACAACGGCTCTTCCATTATCGACTCGTACGTCTCTTGATGACTCCCATGTTGAAATGGAAACTAGCAAACCAGAATGACAAAGAAATAACTTCAACGATAGTGTGTACATACATATATATATCATATACGTACATATTTAGGTAGTACTGGTATGTTACTGGTATGTATGATATGAAGTGTATGCATGTGCTACAGACATATCGTGTTTCATTTGCCAGCTAGTATGATTGACCGCTGCATACCTTTCCAATTGAAAGAAGGTACATTACTATGCCTAATGACCACCAGTCCACCGATATGTTGTATGGCTGCCCACACAGTATTTCAGGAGCTGTAACAGAAACACGTACTGTGAACTGTGATATTTTGAGACAGCAGTAGAGTCATATAACATAAATATTTACACATATATGCATGCATTGTAAAATGACATACCCATATATGGTGTTGTTCCACAAATAGACTGTTTGTCATCCGTCAAACTGGTGATTTTTGATAGACCAAAGTCACTTAACTGAACATGGCCTGAATGTAAAACAACAAATTTCCTAAAACCATAATGTAACTTTAGTAGCAGAGCTACTTGAAATAATAATTAGGGATTGATCAGCCATTGATTAAAAGGAAAAACATTATTATTATTGGATTCCCATATATAGGAAATGTACAGTAACTTTATTCTAGCTATCAGAGATTTGCTTGGCAAAATCCTGAAAAATAGACGATGGCTGACTGCTATTTCAAGCACTGGTGCTATATGAAATACATACCGTATAGCGGGAAATTTTTGAAAGGTTAAAATTTCGAAAAAGGCTGAGTTTAAAGGACTTCAAAAAATCAGCTAGCTCATGATTAAGGAACTAGGTATTTCGAAAAAATATTTTCAAAAATGCTTGAATACTTTAGAAATTTTCAAAAATAAAACCCTTCGTAAATTTCCCACTACGGTATGCATCAAATCACATGAAATACTTGTACGTACATCAATCACATGAAATACATCGAATTACATAAAATACATCAAATCACATGAGCATGTATAAGACATACCTTCACTATTAATCAAGATGTTCTCAAGCTAGAGGAAAACAAAATGAGTACACACACACACACACACACACACACACACACACACACACACACACACACACACACACACACACACACACACACACACACACACACACACACACACACACACACACACACACACACACACACACACACACACACACACACACACACACACACACACACACGTAGTAACTGAAACATAATGAGGGTTAATGGGAGATCCCTTAAACTATATGGCTTCTGCTATGACAAGATAGACAGTACAGCTGTTATTTCATAATAATTAAGTGCATGTAATGCAATTTCATGCACTAGATGTGTTAGTGTAACAACAAAGTGATTGTAACACCAATGACATATATACAGCATAAAAAATATACCCAGCCATATATTGCAACACAATTCTTAGCATCTTCACTTAATAATCGCCTTACATTGCATATAAAATATTATTTTCAAGTATGTCTTATAGTATAATGTGTGTTTATATATACCCTCAAGATATAATCAATGTTAACTACATAGTGATTCACCGACTCTTTACAAACCTTTAGATCCCTATAAATGATACGTCTGGAATGCAGGAAATCTGTATAAATAAAGTGTATACGTAATTCGTATACATGGGCTCTATACACAGTGTATGGTACCTAATGCAAGAGCAATCTCCGCTGAATACAACCTAGTGATCTCCAGTGGTACCTGTCTATTGGGGGTACAGCACCACGATGCAAACAGGTCTCCATGTTCAGCATACTCCAATACTACAACACATAACAACATATGTACATTAATGTGCACAGAATGCACATTTGGAAAAAACTCTACTGAATATGTGTAGTGTGTAGTGAATACTATTAATAAACTGGATGAAGTAATATTGTGAACTCTGTAATCGTGTAATTTAGTTAGAAATAATTACATGTAATTAAAGTAATAAATCCAGCACTTGATTTTCCTGATATCATTAAAAACTCAAAGCTTAACTGATACTAATAGCTTGTGTACAAATGCTGTGTGTAGTATAGGGTGAATGATGAAGTATGTGAGGCCAGGTAACAACAAATTCCTACTGCTAAAACTTTAATGGTATGACGGCATACCATGTAAGCACACACCACACACACACATACACACTACATGTAATTGTGCATCATACTATAAGCACATTGCTTACTTATGTAAAGATCATTTTTAGACTGCCAGGCAATGAATGCTTGTGTAATGTATGGGTGTGGAGGAAGGTTTAACTGTAACATTACAAAAACACACAGTCATTATAGGCATAGACTAAAGTCTGTACATCTATAGGATAAACCATACATGCAAAACATCAATACCTGTATTCTAACTTCTTCTTTACATTGTCTTATAGCCTTGCTACGAATGATCTCTTTTTTCTCAAGAACCTATGTAGATAAGAAAGTTATTAACTGCATGTATAGTAAACAATTATACGAACCTTCATGGCGTACACTTGCCTGCTAGATCTGTGTTGGACCTTCACCACCTAGACATACACAGCGATAGTAATCCATTACATAAAATATACAGTTTATCATCTACATAAAGATTCACAACTCCAACTACACCATGGTAGGTTCATAGAAGGTAGTGTGCGAATCGTAAATTAAGTTCTATATCAAGTGAGCTACACAATTTAAAGCTTAATTCTCCTTTTCAAAATGGTATACATTGCTGCATGCTTATGTGCATTACATATTAACACCTGAGCTGTTGAAAATGAGATCAAACTGAGGTAACACCATTAACAACAGGTAAGCTTTACCCACTCATCAACACATTACATTATGAACAGTATACACAACAGCGGGCTGACCAACAGGTAAGTCACTGTACACATATTATAAGCTCACATGTCCGAATGCTCCTTTGCCGATATACTGGAGTGGCTGGTAGGATGAGATTAATAATGCACACACTATGGAATTACACAATACACACCTCAAAATCTTCAAAGGCTAAATGTGACTTTGGTGTGTACTCTGGACAGAATGCCAGCTCTCCCTGTGACGCTGGCCACGACGTCTTGTGCCTCTCTAAGCTATTCTTGTTGCTAGTGGTGGGCGACTGCGTATCCTGTCTGTCCTTGTGTATTCTCATACTGGAGTGCTTCGTGTAGTAACCCTTCCCATGTTTATTTCCCATCCTCTCTGATCCACTAACTCAATGAATGTGCTATATTACCTACACGTGGGGCGGCCAGTAACTAGTTAACAACGAATGGTTTAAATAGCCACGTAGCTACAAAGTCAAGATATACAGTACAATCATTGTTTCAGCTATCGGAATTCTTATTACCTTATAATATGAATCCAGAAGGTATACAAATAATCGATAATATCGTCAACTTTTATCTATACACACCATCCTCATTTTCTTCGTAACCAACACAAATGTACAAGCCGTAGAAACATCTGGTACCCTGGTACGCAATAGGCGCTTATAAGGGATAATTAATTATTAACATGGCGCTTAAAATAAAATAATTTGTTTGTTTTACTGTGATGATAATGAAGTATTGCAGTTCTGCATGGCTTCTACTAAAGATGTTGGTGTAGGAGATTGAGCTACTGCTGTCACTGATAAACCATAATTCCTGACTTCCACTGCTGTTGTTGGACCTATTACTGCTATCTGTGGGTGAAAAAAAACAAATTCAAGCCTAAACAGGATGTACAATACTAGTAAAGTTATCTATCATCTGTAGTGTGACAATTAAGTCACAAAGAAACAAGCACAACTCCCTCTCTCTCTCACACACATGCACGCACACGCACACACACACACACACACACACACACACACACACACGTACACACATACAGGCACAGACACACACTGGGGAGATGTAATACTTAATGCTCATGGGCTTTTTGTACTTACACATTCTACAGAGGTTCCACACATTTACAACCTCACATGTTATTGTTATATCTGCATATCTGCATAATTGACTACAAGACGATAGTCCCAGTGTGCTTGCCATTTATTATGTAATCACATGTTCCATTAACACATGGAGCATGTGGATTCTGGGTCTGAATTAAACATTAGGTCTTAGAAGGTGGGATGGAAAAAGATCCAGCCTTCTATTTGAGCAAATATGGTATCAAGCTCACACTATTTACCTGTTTTATTGTAACAAGTTGATTGTAATGGTTAACCTAATGGAATTTTATGTCCTCAAAGATTTACTAATATTACTATTATACGTGGAAAAGTTTGACAAACGGATAGAAAAATTTGGATAGTTTTAATGTATTCATTAGATTCACTAAATTTCCCGGGCCCCACCAAACTTTCCTGTTACACATGTACAACAAATTTTGTACTTTTACTGTATCTTTTAGTGAAGGTATCACTGACACAAGTGTATCATAACTAAACTGGACTCCACTGGGGCTGAAGAAAATGATCCATTCAGGTGAACCCTAATTCAACACAATAATTATACTCTAATAGAGCACACACTTGTACACTTACATGAGTAGCTAACAATTGTGCAATACTCTTGGCACATTCAGTATGGACCACTGTATTGTAACACGTGATCCCATGAAGAGCCAGTCCAGCAGAATCCAATAATTCTGGCAGCTCTTCTCTTCTCAGGTTACCACATGGAAATAGTAGTGGTTTTAACTTGCTCTTGTCAGTTGTTGAATAAACTGTAATGGGAGTGATACAATTATGCATATGTGACCGGGTCTGCAAAAATCAACCATCTAGTCGCACAAAAATCGCCTAGTTTTTTCAAATATATCTTACCATAACTTATGCTCTATTTATACTAACAAGCTAAATGTTTTACCACAAATGTAGAATTTAATGGGGAATCTATTAATGTTTACAGAATAAAAATACTCCTTATAGAACTGAAGATATTCATGAATATCTAACTAGGTGTAAGTTGTGCTCAGATGGTTGATTTTCGCAGGCCCGGTCACATATCTATTATCTACTTATCTTACACTTTATGATATTTTCAGCTAAAGCATTAGCTTTTCCACTTATTTCTCCTTGCATACCAAGTCCCAATGCATTGACTATGTAGTGAAATAATTATTAGAGTAGCAATAATATTAATTACTGTATACCATAAAAAATTTTGACGAGATAAAAATTGACTAATCATTACATTTGACAAAAAATTGACGAAAGTTGTTTCAAGCTAGCCAATTGACGAAAAATATATTGATGAATGGACAAATTTTTGTCAAATTCGTCAATATTTGTGACCAGGTCTGCGAAAATCAACCATCTAGTCGCACAAAAATCACCTAGTTATTTCAAATATATCTTACCATAACTTATGCTCTATTTATACTAACAAGCTAAATGTTTAATGGGGGATCTTTTAAAGCTTACAGAATATAAATGCTCCTTATAGAACTGAAGATATTCATGAATATCTAACTAGGTGTAATTTGCGCTCACATGGTTGATTTTCGCAGGCCTGGTCACATTTTTTACTGTCAAAATTTTATGCTATACGTACGGTATGGCGACATTACTTACCTGCTTTAGCAGTAGCCTTACCAACAACAAAGACTGGTAATGATTTCCACTGTAACAATAACTGATCATTGTCTGTATGGACAATACAAAACAGTCATTCTGCATACGTGTACCATTGCAATCAATCATTTTCATTGATTGTTCTATTAGAGTGTTTTGTGTCCATCTAACAGATTGTAAATTTATATTAGTGAATGCTTGGGGTTAATGAAAACATTGCAGAAGTGATTGTGGATTAGCATACAAAATGTGTCCATATTACTATTATAGTAGCAAACTGAAACAATTCCATATATTACAATACTCCTATGCCAGAAATAATGGTCCAGTTAATGCAAAGCCTTTTCCTAAGAACAGTAAATATTTGTCAATGATTTTAATGCTTTGCATACAACTGCATATTAGTGGTGATCTTCCCATAATGATAAAAAATTGAAATATCAACAAACTATACTCTCTTGCCTTCTTGCCTTTCTGCAATTGCCACAGCCTCCGCAGCATTCTGACTGGTGAATACTAGCCCTATAAGAATAGATGGTTGGAATGCCATTTGACTGAATGGTAGAGAATTGACAAAATCTCACTAGATCAAATATCTGGTTAAGACATATATGTATATAAATTAAACACACATGTATGTCCTATTCCAGGTTATAATTTTTGATCATTGATCGCATGACACAATATAGTTACATATACAGCAAATAACTTGATCAGTATTCAAGGAGAATGTGTCCATGCATGCATGATTATGCAATAAATATGGATTAACTATCAAAATACTAATATACAAGTTAGGCTTATCAACTATAATCCAAGCCAACTTTTGCACGATAGCTATAATTTTAATGGTGTTATAAATATACACAAATTACCAGAGAAGCTTTCTGGATGTTTCAGATGACCAGCCAATTCCTGTGTGTTAATGTATTCAAACTGAAGAGCTGGTATGAAATGAGGCTGATAGTTAGCATCCCTTAATACCTTTGCATTGAACATATTAATTTACATCTAACATTACAAAATCTACACACCTTAGCATATGGATCTTCTTCGCCAGGTGGAGTCTTTTCTGCCCGCAATACCAGACAGTGGCTCATCACTAGACTGATGTGTAAAGTTACATCACGTGATGACTCGATGTGATAAAGATGCTGCGCGTTATTTAGAGGGTGATGACTATATTTAACGTTTACATTGTCAGCAAGGCTGGCGGCTTAATATATTGGCATACTCACAATACTAGTACAGCCGAAGTAGAGGCGACGTTCACGTATCCTCTGGACATCACTGTGGAGGAGAATAATCACAGCATCTACGTGAAGTATGGTGAAAAACATGGAATAGAAGGTAGGCGTTTAAGAGTATGATAAAGAGTTAGTATAATATAGTCGTACAGTGGGACACGCATTAGTGGCGGTTAATGGACTGAGGGTTACGAACAAACAGTTAGTAGATGGTCGTCCAGCCATGGAAGTGCTGCAAGCAGAGAAGAACTATCCCTTGTCATTGAGGTTCTCTAGGATGAAGGTTTCTGTGAATGAGAGAATAATGATGTTGAGTGCTTTTCACTCGTGAGTATACATACATACATGTACATGTACAAATGTTTGTACATACCCGCACACACACAACAAACACAAAATGTATATAATCATATATTATATGTATGTATGTATGTATGTATGTGTATGTATGATTGTGCTTTGTACTAAACCATTGTAGGGGTTTAGTTGCCATAAAGTACATAGCATTGTGTCAAATTCTTTTTCTCGTCTAAATTATGCAAAGGAATTATTTGTGAATTGATTGATAGTGGGTATTTATTTTGTAAATGATACTGAGACTGTACTACAGGTGTGCGTAGGGGCTTCTTGTGATGGAAGTTTTCTTTTATCTGATATTATATAGTTTCAAGCCTGTAAAGATTGAAAATGACCTGTACAATGAAATATTCTATAAGAGATGGCTTTAACTACTAGCTTGCATGATTATAAATTGGAGAAACGGTGTGTGTTAGTTGTCTTGTACAATAGGATATATGCCATAGCCAGTCAGCTATCACCAGTTGATCACTCATCTGGTATTGAACATTTAGAGGCAGACACTTTTAGCTTGTACTGCTTTCAAACCCTAACAGGTAAACACCTAGTTGTAATTAATTTCATGTACTAATTATATGTATGTGTGTGTGTGTGTATGTGTGTAGGGCTGAAGTTTATTGTATTGGCTGATCACAGGCAGTCAAAGGTTGAGGAATTGTTACATAAAATTTATGAGTTGTATGCTGATTATGTGCTAAAAAATCCTTTCTATTCACTGGATATGCCAATTAAGTAAGTGAATCTGTTAATGTGGACCCTTGTAAATGAGGACACCTGTATAATCCACACACTTAGTTGTGGTCCCAAATAGGGATGGGCGGTGTTGATATTTTGGCGTACGATTATTGTAAAGCAAAAATATCACGATTATCACGATTATTGCTTCAACTGTATTTGTGTTGAAAAATGCCTACAAATGTGTCAAACTGTCTATAAATGTGTCTAAAAGCTCTGCAACTGATCATGATAAGTGCCGATAATCACGATATTACACGATTATTGCTTCTCACGATTATTGTTAGTGGTAAAAAATGCTCGATATCGATTATTGACAGACAAAATATCCCGATTAATAGGCAAAACCGGTTAATTGCCCATCCCTAGTCCCAAAGTTGCCTTTTAGTACGTAAGCTGAGCTACACCTTAATGATACTTTTTGTTGGTCCCTATTCCTCAGATCCCACTGTTATGATATGTGTAACATCACTAACATGTATATGTAACTAAGCCTCTATCATGCATTAATATTGGTTATTGTGTTTGTATTGTAGTGTGGAGTTGTCGTATTAATTTTTGTGTAAATTTTATGCCAGTCATTTGCGATGACTTTTACAATACATGTTACACTGCAGTCGGTTATTGGTGGACCCATAGAGGCTATACAGTTGATGTGCTGGCTTATCATGCGACACTAAGCTAGCTATCCGGTATCTTGCTCTCTAATTAATGCAAACTAAATCCTTTCAAATGAAGGTTTGAGAATTAAAATTTCATGGATGATACGTTGGGCATGAAAAGTAACTACCAGCATCACATGATAAATAATGTCATAGTCATACGTAGTCAAGTTTGAAGGTGGCATTTGTAAATCTTGTTGCAGCTAGAACAATCCAAACAACTATAGATGCTCAGCAACAGAAGTCTTTTGAGTTGTGCCATTTGCAAAATTTACATGCCTTAAAAATTTGTGTGTATATGTGAAATTAATTTGAGTATGATAATCAGTGTGCTTACACTGCTGTTAGAAACTGACCCTTTCTACTGTAATTCAATAGCATGATTGTAGTAGTAATAAAAAAACCACTATATAGTATATATGCAAGTACATAACTTTGTTGTAAATAAAATTATATATTAATTTTTACAGGTGTGAACTCTTTCAGAACAATTTAAAGAAGGTTTTGGATTTAGCAGACAAGTCTTCCGGCTATTCTGGAATGACAACTGCATAAAATTTTATAAAATTAATATGCTTCATAATAAATATAAATTATGGGCACGTGATCCATGCTGGGTATGATTGTGGTTTTGAATAAGGGTGATGGCGAATTCGTTTGCGGAGAGTAATCCTTCCGAGCAGATCTCTTGCGCCGGCTGTGATAAGGTGATCCAGGAGCGATACCTTCACAAGGTGTTGGACAAATATTGGCACGTGGAGTGTGTTAAGTGTAGCGAGTGCCAGAGCCTCCTGAGCGAAAAGTGTTATTGGCGGGAAGGAAAAATATTTTGTAGGGCCGATTTTTTCAGGTAGTTTGATAATACTAAGCATTCGTATCAGCCTATGATGACACTTTATATTTGTTTGTCTGTTTATACTTGTTGTACCTCAGGCGATTCGGGACGAAATGTTCCGGATGCAATGTCGGAATGTGCCCGGAAGATTTGGTCAGGAAAGCCATCAATAAGGTATTTCATGTCCACTGCTTCGTATGCTCGGTGTGCAGACGACAACTTGACACTGGAGAACAACTGTACTTAGTACAGGTAAGCTGATGATAACTTTGCTTGTTTGTTTACTGTTATAAAATAGTGTTAGTTGGTCAACAATTTCTTGTGCAATGAATAAGGTGATTTCGACAGTTTGACTTTGTACCCTTGGAATTTGACATAGACATTTTTGTTTATTACAAAACACCTGATAAAAGACAAAAAGGCAAACACAGATGTGTAACTGTACAACCACATGTAAAACAATTTATTTCAGTGTGGGTATTTAGACTCAAACTCACTTTTGATAACTGAATAATCAAACCACTGAATTATATAATTTATTGTATTATGTATGTACTACCACTGCGTTGTGACTTGTTAATAGAATACACATCCTCTTGCCTCACTAGTACAAGTAAATATTTTCACTGTTATACAATGTACAATTTTATCATTCACATTAATTATTACTCTTAATAGAGTGTGTATGTATAAACTTTCGTTGCCATTTTGTTTTTTCCAGGGAGAGAAGTTTTTATGTGAACGAGATTACTTACAGTCTACTCAGGTGTCCAGTGTCACTCAATCCATGACAACTATCATGAACTCAACACATCCTGTTGTTGCCACGTCGATCACGACTCATGTCCCTAACCAGCCTCCCTCAGTTGTTGCTACTAACAACAATGCCTCCTTATCCAGTAAGCGTGTGGATATACCTACTATGTATGTAGTAATCTATACATTAGTTTATACAGCAAAGTATACACTATATACACACAGATGCAACCTTGTAACACGCTTAGTCAATTTTGTGTTCATGCATGCATGCACAATATCATATTACAATCCATTAACATCACAATATGCAATATGCATGCAAACTGATAAAACAATTATGTAGGGTGTGATGTGATTTTAGTAGCTTGTGACATAGGATAATTGAATGGTTGCTCTGCTGTCACCTTATACGTACAATAATGCTATCATATCATTGCTCTTGATTTTTTGCTTATATTAGTGGGTAACATGAAGATGTCTGATCACCAAGCGTCTGCTGAGGCAAGGAAGAGAGGTACCCGTACTAACATTACTCCTAAACAGTTAGAGGAGTTAGTAAACGTTTACGAGAAGACGCCACGTCCAACCAGGGATGTGTTAGAACAGTTGTCTAACAGTACTGGCCACAGGTAATAAATCGCACTCGTGTGTGCACTCGCACACATACACACATTAATATACATACTGTACTAGTTTATCTATTGTATTTGTCTTGTCTTGCAGTGTCAGGGTTATACAGGTGTGGTTTCAAAACAGGAGGTCTAAAGAGAGAAGAGAGGCTAGAGAAGAACACGCCGCTGCACTCAGTTCACCACCAAAAATGGCCCCAGGAACTTATCCCCTGAGTGCAATACCATCGGTCGGTATCCCAGTATCCTCACAAGGTACATGTATACCTCAGAGTAACAACATATGACTTGATAATGTTACAGAATCACCGCTACCTCAACCTACTGTTACAAATGTGATCACTACCTCATAATGTAGTGTATCATATCTACTTAATACATTATTTAGCGTGCATTTACATTATTCAAGAGTTTCAGTGTAACAGCACACTGGACACTAGACACATGTATGTATGTATGTATGTATATAGAGTAACAAGACTTATACACTGCCATTAACCATTATTATATGCACATACACTCGTATTGTAAATACATACTCTGTATGTGCGTGATAAGTGCATATTTATCATTCACTGTATCACAAAACATACAAACTGAAAATACTTTTACATCATGTATTATGTATTATGTGGTAGTGATTTGTTTGTTGTACATATACATTGCTTTATGGGGAATAATCAACTAGTGGAGCTGTGACGTGATTTCTGCAGATCATCAGTTAGGGAGGATACTTGCTGGTCCATGTCTTCACTAACAAGATGTTGTGCATGTTCATATACCGTCCATAACTATAATGTATATACAGGAATTATGTAACTTCTGTAAGCACATTATACCGTACAGGGTTAGGTATAGTGGGAAAGTTTGTGGAAATTAACTAGAAAAGCTTGGAAGTGGATCCAGACAGTAATAGTTTGGGCATGACTTGCCAACTGCCCCCCAAACTTCCCACAAATATTGACAAATTTTTAGCAATTCGACAATATTTTAACTTAAATTTTCTTCCAATAGCTGTTCGCACGTAAGGATACAATTCGTCAAAATTTTACTCAACAAATTTTCCTGACCCCAAATTTATCAATTTACATCATCAAATTTTTACACTATACTATAAGATACCATAGGACTGACCTCTACAAGAGCACAAACTATTCTACCAACTGTCAATAAAGCTATGATGCAATATACCAATACATGGTATTTCTCCAACTCCAGTCCAAATGGTGGATCTTGCTTTATATAGAGAGCCGGTGGTAAAACATGTAGCCCTAAAACCACCAGGATACCAAGAGGAGTATAAAAACCTAATATGATAATCATCCCATTATCTTCATGAACTGATGATAAATATTAACGCACCATTATCCATTACTTTGGTTACAAGCCAAGGAGCTCTCTCAAAGGAGCCTTTCCAGTTGGCACCACGACAGTGGGTGCATACAAAAGAACTCCATTCTAGTGCGACTACCATCCAACTACACTGTAAACAACAATCGTAAAACTATACACCCATTACAAGGTGGACCTGACTCTTGCAACTTGGGTCCATATCATTGTCCTTCCAATATTATCTGTGATGACGTCCAGCTGTATTTGTAAGTATTTCAATCATCCATATATAACATGCAAGTTATTATACCTATATGTTACAACATACTAACTGGACAGCTCACCTACCCATGCACCAAAACTCGATGTCTGCTTCAATCTTCTGGCTAAGTAACCATCAAAAACTGAAAAAAAATATTGAGGTCTCAAAAGGAGAAATTTATCACACTCACAATCCAGGCTGGCTGAGGTTGAATAGAGTAAAATGAATATTGCAGACTGGTCAATGTAAAGCCATCCTATTGCCAGTAGAATCAATCTAATGTAACCTATTAATAGATTCTTAATAAAGCACACCACAAACGATGAATATTAACAAGAGCCTGCTATGGAGATTCTTGATATTTACCAATAATGTACTCCCTCTTTCAAACTGCATGTTACAGTTCTTATACTCACCTATGATATTTGGTACGTACAAATATATCGATTTGTCACCCGTGTTCATGATTATAATTCTACGGATATTATTCGTAAAACACTATTATTTTGTTCGGTACACCAGCTGATTCTCGGAATTACCCCCTCCTCGAAAATAGCTGAAAATGACGTAAAAACTTGAAGGTTACTGTAGTACATATAAAGGGCAATGCAATTCTTGCACCGTCCATTTCGTGGTAGTTCCTCCGTCTTCATGGAAACCCCGCAACAGCAAAACGACACGCGGCAGTTCTTCGCCTCTCCACCCGAGCCACTCTTCAACGAGAAGGTATTAGGCATGAAGCCGGCACTGCTGGAGGAGACGTTGCAAATGCTGGCCAAAGAAAACGAGAAGAATATGCTAAGCGTGGATGACGAGTGCAAAGGAATTTTCAAGAGCGGAAAGCGAGCTGTATACATGTTCATGCTATGCAAACACTTCAAGCTGGGTTACGAAGAACAGAATGTGGCAGTTGAACTGTTTAGTCGCTTCATGTCCCACCACATTGTGGAATTAATGCGACACGTGCTCGATACCAAGAAGACGGACAGTCCAATGGAGTGGTGTCACGTGGAAGAGCGGATAAAGCACCAGATAACCTTGAGGGCAGTAACCTGCGTCCAGTTAGCCAGCAAAGTCAGCTCACACTATACCATTATCAGCCTGGGCAGTGCCAAACGATTCCTGGCAGCTCATGGGTTTCGGTATGCCACCAACAGTATAATACAATCAGAGATACGAGTTCTTAAAACTCTAAACTACAAGGTCCACCCACCAATTCCTGTGACCTATGTTGAAGCCCTTTTGGAGGTGCTAGGTCACAACAGCCCTTGTATGAAGGTTAAATATTTACATGGTATTTGTCTGAGTCTCCTTGAAGTCTATTATATTCAGAGAGATAGTATCTACACTAAGCTAAAAAGAATTGCAGGGATTAGCAGTAACCAGAGGACAAGAGCAACCTTCATTGAGAAAGACAATATGCTGACTGGTTCAGCAATTATCGGAGCTGCTGCATTCATCCTTGATAAATGTACCAGCGACTTTGTCATTGAGCAGTTGTCAAGAATAACAGAAATAGTCTGTGAAGATATTTCAGATTTCTCAGCTGTGTTGATAGAGCAGGTGCTAAGTCAAGTTGAAGACAAATGATTAATTATAAATGATTATATTATTAACAAGAAATACTATAATTCTCTGTATATAGTACTTGTGAGAATATAAATACACAAAATATAATTATTATAATATTATTGTCAAAGAGTTATCAGTCATACCACGAAAAGAAATTAGTAGCACTAACATTAATCTAGGCCTAATTATGTTCAAAATTTTTTCACCAAAATGCTTCAGGAATTTTCTATTCCTCCTTATTATGCACAAAATTGCTTTTACAGAGCATAATCAGTACTTGAGCTTATATGAATGCTCTATTAGAAACCTTTGACTGGTTTGGTCAATATCAAATTTACACACTGAGCAAATTATACAGAAAATCACATCTCCCCTTTTTGATGATAATATTATAATGATGGTGACCCCAAAAGTTACAATCTATGTCCATGAGTAATGAAGGAGTGTACTAGTCAGTTTATATTAGTATGTCTTAGGACCCTTTCAACAGCTTCTTAAATATTGGGGCCCACACTATGTTATCATAATTTAATATTATATATTCTAAAGTTGATAAGAAAAACATACGACCTTCTAGAACAGAAAAGGTTTATTAATCCCTGCCAGGCGCTGATTAGGTTTACATATGCAGCAAGAATATTTATGGAAATCAAGTTAGTTGTCTATAATTACCTCCAGATCCTTCTGACATCCAGTGTTTACAATAGGAAAAGACCCAACTTTATATAAATATTCAATGTGGATTTGGATAACCAAGATGTAGAATGCTTTAATTATACCAGCGATGAATGTTGTGTTTAATAAAATATATAAATAAACAATTTACAATACAACACAGCGCATACACAACAGATATTACAAACATTAACTATAACTTTAGCCATGGATGAAGGCTTAGTGATGATGTACTCCTATCACCATAGTCATACAATAGTTCTTCATCTGGTGTAATGTCCTTGATGGAATAAAAAACGATGCGTGGAATTGCATCTACTTCTAAAATGTTGGATTTGATATTTGCTTTTGTTTTTGAATGGTTGATTAGTCTACCAATAGTACCATCTTCTTTGGTAGCATCCACACTGTGTAACAAGATAAAAAATTGCTTATGTGTTAATTGCTTCAAAACATTTACTACACAATACTGTCATAATTATTTCATCTACCCTGGGTCAAGCAGTAGGGATTAGGTTACTATTACTAAACAAAAACACCCTGGGTATAAAAGAAGTGTGAGGCCATTATTAATAAAGGTGGCCAAGTGACAAAGCCAATCATATTTGTGAAATTATGCTATAAACTATTGTAATGAGTCATTCAAGTAGTTAAAAAGCTTTTTGATAAGTGACTTCTTGGCCTCAACTGATATCAAAGTTTTTGGTTGCACCTGTTTGCAATGCTGCTTCTGATTGGCCTCGTACTTTTTTTACACCCAGGGTATCTTTGTTTAGCATATCACTACTTTTTTGGAAGTATAAACACATGTTATCACTAGCAAGCAGCAGAGAAATACTGCATGGACATAACTTGTACTTGCCTAGCTAGCACACAATATTGCAAATTAAACTTTGAAGCTTAATTTTGAAAAACTCAGGCCTGAGATGTTTTTAAACTTTCATTACAGAGTGATACATCAATATAGATTGTGTATCTGAAAGTTTATGCAAATCATTCAAATTGTCCAAGTTCAGATTGTCCAAGTTATGGCAACTATCAACCTGCAGTGTAATAGCCCTTCTCAAATACATTCAAGTGTTTACTTCAGACTGATGATAGTATGACAAGTAGAGCATACATAGGAGAAGTGCTGATACAAATTTGGCTGAAATTCATGAAGAAATGAGTGAGTTAATAGACAAACAAGTGAATGTATAAAAAAAGAGTTTGAAAAAAAACTTCCGGGGTTCACGAAAGCTCCCGCAAGTCCACGAAAAAAATGTGCGCTGAAAATGTAAGAAAGAAAGAAATAAGAAAAAAAACTACTGCCGCATAATTTTTTTTGTGGTGATAGGAAGGCATTTATAAGGCTGTATTAGAAGATCTAGAATGGCTGAACAGATTTCTATCAACTTTGGGATATTGATTCTTCAAACAATGAAGGTACTAATTGTCTAGTAAACAGGCGAATAGGACAGGAAAGGATGATTCGTCGTGCGTAGTCGCACAACGGTCGCCATAAAACTCGCAATGGATGGTACTTAGGAATAGTGGTGCCTATTTCCTCCATTCTCGGTTTGTTGATTCTACGTATATATTAAGAACGTTGTGGGTGGGTAATAACTAAGCGATAGCTTTAATGGCAGCTTAGCTAGAGCGTTTGCGAGTTTGAGGGCGGTGCTACGTGTAAATAATTCACTCAGTGGTCACGTTGCTGCGCTTCTTCTTGGCCTCGCGGCTCACTATTGTGAATCTTGATTAGCGATTACTATATTAACAAATGTTAAGTATATTCATTATAACTGTATAATTAATGCTCATAAAAACCAGTGAGATATACCAGCTTTTGAATTCTCATAATTTTGTTGTATACACATTTAATGTTGAACTGTGTAACAAGATTGCCTTGTCATAAAGGATATGATTGTATCGACCTTTGAGAAATGATGTGATAAGTCAAGGGATAATTTTTGAATAGCTGGTGTCTTAATTTGATGATAACTAATTTAATTTCATGAAAAATTTATGACATTCACGACCATGGAAATTTGAAGCTGTATACCGGTATCAAGAGCTCTCGCCAGTATATTATGTATAAACATTAAGTGTGTGCACATATGCACACAAATGAAATTAAAATACCAAATCAGTAACATACATGTACTACAAATAATTTCTCACCAATACTTTTCTCCTTTATGTGCGAAGTAATACATGTAACATCCAATGTCATCATTCCCTTCATATTCCACTTCTCTTTCGGTAGCCTCTTTCAGTGTTAACAGTTCCCCAGCATATTCACATATATACAGTCCCATAGGTATATAATGGGTGGATATTACACCACGCCCCTTCTCTTTAATTTTCACTACCTTTGCGTCACAAACATGTCACGTGCACATGATACAGCTACTTGTTTAAGCTAACCTTCAAACCATCTATGCTCTGCTTCATTCTCACTTTGTCTCTCCATTTATCCTGCTTTTCTCTCTGTATAAAAATGATATACAAGTTTATTACGGGTAGCATATACATGTGGTGTGAACGCTCTACGTTCATGATTACATATATATAACAGTTGGGTCAATACAATTATACACGGATCGTCATCAATCAACATTAATTTCTCAACTAACCTCTAATACTGATCGGCACTTTCTACTACTCTTCCGCACTACTCCAACTGTTGCTTGTGATTTCAACTTAGTGACTATTAAACCACTTCGCGTTCCTTTGCTACTTTTTCTACTACTCATCATCAACAACTGATAGTGACACACGTTAGATTTTCAAAATGAACATCTCGTGAGCTCTCACGTGATCGCGTATTGAGTAAATTTATCGAGCGCCCGGGAAAGGCGTTAATAATTATACTGACATTGAAAAGAGCTTAAGGTGTTGTTGTCTATTCATAAAAAGCTCATGATCAGTTATGAAAAGCATGTGGGCGGTAGGTCATTTCTTTCCGATAATAGGCGATATGATCATTGTACTGATAAATCATAGATTAGATTAGATTATTATCGATTTTATGGGTTGCACAAAAGGACCAACGCCTGCACTAGGTGCTCCCCAGAAAACAACATACAAAACGTACAGAGATAAATACTAACTAGTTAGTTAACTTACACATACAACAACACTACAAACACAGGGCCGTAGGAAGCAACTTGAAAGTGGGGAGGCTGTCAAAAGAATCTCTATACAGAAGGTTTTGTTTAGCTATCTAATAGTTGCCAAAGGCAACTCAGCTGCCAAATGCAGCTCATTCTAGGGGGTCTGGGGGCATGCCCCCCAAGGAAAATTTTGAAATTTAGTTCATCTGGGAATGCATTCTGAGCCATTTTACTGAGAGGCTTTAATTTGATAATATGTATGTAAGTATAAGCTAGAGGCTATTATGTAGCTAAGTATAGCTATTTAGCAAATTTGAATACTAAAATGATTGGTTCTATCAACTTCTGTAAGTATTTACTCTAGATCACTTGGCTTGAACTCAGTATGGCATCTTTCCAATTGGACTGAGAAACCTGTTGAAATAAAAGTTTTCTCCAAGCAATGAGCTGACTGAAGCTCGGGCTGATTGTTCTAAGCAACAATGCATGAAAAGCAGAAACCTAGATCTTGGTCTTTATCACAGTGCAGCCCAGGCCAGCGATCAAACCATTGCTGCTGAAACGACACTGAGCGCCGGCTTAACAATTCACGCTGAGGGAATTGAAACTTACGTGGTTCGTGAGTCTTATTACCAATAAGTGGTGTAGGAAGTTCCATCACGCTCATAAGGCCGTTGTTAAATAATTTAGCAAATCGATTCTAAAAAACGCCACACCACCGATTGTTAAAATTATCGATTGTGGATTCACATATTTTATATTATAAAAATGCACGTGCATGGTTAAGTGAATCATGGTTACAGGTATGTTTATAGTGTATAAAATAAAAGGTGGTGAAAAAGTGGGGAGGCTTAAGCCGCCCCAGCCGCCCCGCTTCCGACGGCCCTGAAACATTATACCTAGCTATTAATTTAGTTAACACTGAGATACATGAACAAACATACATACAAAAACAAAACAGAAATTACAAAAATAACAACTAAAATAACCATCCATAGATAGAGTTCCCTGCTTCCAAAACATGTGAAGGAATCTTGTTCCACAAAAATATTCCATTTACTAACAGCGAATATCGGTAAGAGTTGATAGTGGAAGAAAAGTACGGAAACTCAACTTGTGACTTCTAGCTGGTTATGTTAGATTGTGGCAAGAGGTGGTCCTTAAGTTTAGATATAACTCCCTCACGAATAACATTAAAAATATAGCTACAATATTTAGCTACCGTGTACTTTCTTCCAAGGCTCAGTATAGCTGTTACTGTACCCATGCATGATACAATCTGCAAAAGAAAGTTGCATCCCGCTCCACATGCATATATCAGTGCATGGTATAAGCAATTGCAAGAGTACATTTTTATATAATTATTATGTACTCTTGATATAAGTGACCAATCACAGTAGCTAGGAACAGTAGTAGCTAAAATTTTGATTCTCAATCTGTATAGATCATGCAAGCTATTAAGCACCAAATGTTTCTTACTGAACATACAACTTGAATTTATAATATGAACTACAGCTAGTACTTGACTTTGCTATAATAATATAATCTTGGAATGATATACTAACTTGATATTCATACTTAACTATAGAATAGCTGCTCCTTTCAGTTGCTATAGTCAGCTTCTTGGAGGATACTTACGTCAGCAATAGTGCTTGGCAATATTGAAATAGATTTATCAGTATTAGTAACCATGCAATGATTTATCACGATATAACTACCATGCAGTATATAGTGGTAAGCACATCACAGTTGTGTTTGGTAACTTTGTGTCAGTACATAATGCACGCAGTAATACAATGCTGCTGTGATGAAGTCTGTAGCATTATTATCCATAGACACAGTGACATATCAAAAATTGATTTTCTAATGTGCGATATATAGTAGTCATGATATATCAGTAATCATGATGATATGATGATATCAGTATTATCTCTAGGAAATTATCACGACATTAGTAAATACAATATAATTTATTGCCAAGGACTAGTCAGTAAGTAGTTAACCCTGTCCCAGTACTTGGTTGTATGTATCATTGGTAATTTTATATTAACAAGAAATATAGCATAAATATCAATTTTTTGGAAATAAAAAATGTATGTACATAAGTAAAATGTTACAATGTCATGTGGTTAAAGAGCTCTCAGTAATAATACCAATAGGATGGATCGCACCATAATGTCTGCGTTGGGTTAAATTTCGAAAAGAACGACGAAATGACTTTCTAGACCAGCCATACACCACTGCATTTAATGCACCTTGTAATGGAGCAGTAACTGCCTACAACGAATAGCATTTCAGTGTACACACATGCATGCATGGTGTGGATAATATAAAATAAAGTGTATGTGTCGTGTGTGTGTGTGTGAGTATAAAAAATCAACACTCGACAATATAACTGTATACGTACATACTACGTACGTAAACACTTGCATACATATAACGTATACCTGCCAATACACTATAGTATAATCCAACTTCTCATCTAATTGCAAGCTATGGCGTTCATTCAATACAATAATAGTAGCCACAAAAGCTATACAAAATAAATTACGTTCATACAAAACATAAACTAAGTGTAATTTCTTACATGGAAGAGCAGCAAAGACAAATATTAGAATGTAAACTAAAACACGTGTGCTAATCCTCTTAATTTTATGCTTGTCTCCTTCAGGGTTGGCATTCTCTACAAAAATATGAAGTCAACCACCTGTTACATAATACACGTAATATTCCATGCCTTGCAATTTAAATATTTTCCGTACGTAATGTAGAGTCAGAATATATGATGACTGTATGAATGTAAGTAACACTTTTAAAGAACACGTATATTATTAGCTTACTATCATCAGAATAACACAGATGACAAATGTAGCCAGTACATAACCAGCAAGTATTTCAGAAAATCTGTCAGCTTTGTGGTTAAGTGTGTGTTCTTCCTGCTGTAAAATATGTATCTACATAATTTATGTACAGTTGGCATATGTGTATGTGTATGTGTGTATGTGTGTGTGTGTGTACGTGCGTGTGTGTGTGTGTGTGCGTGTGTGTGTGCGTGTGTGTGTGTGGTAACACAACTACATACACACATACATGCATGTATACATATATTTTATGTATGCACGTACGTATGTATGCATGTATGTAACTTAACATCACTGTTAACCTACTGCTATTATTGCCGAATGCATTAGCACTCAGCAAATTATAATGTAGCAGGCGCAGTGCTTTCCACAGACTGTAGGTACTAGTGCTGAAACAAATGGCAATTTTACTATTCGAATAGTTGATTCTCAATTTGAACGAATACCTATTGTCCAAAATCATGTATAAAATGACCTGATAAAACAACTTATTATCAGGTTAGTATCAAAAGAAATCACAAAAAGCGTAAAAATTATCTTCAAAATCAAATAAAACCTTTAGTCAAATATCCATTATGCAATAAAAAATTGCTATACTAGATAAATGTAAGACTTTAAATAGAAAAACGAATATTCTATTGGTTTCAAACTATTCAAATATCATTATTTCTAACGAATAGTCCGAATATCCAATTATTCCTTTCAGCACTAGTAGGTACATATATTGATATCTGCAAAACAAATTCAGTTTTGTCGATTGTGGATATTAAATTAATTGTACTGTTGTTAGTGCTACACCGTAAACTTTATCTCTAACATTTATATTCACAAGAGTGTTTTTATACCATAGTAAAACTGGTGAATTGGGCATAACATTAAGTACTGTAGCTCTACTATAATGTTAAGGCCCAGCATGATAGAACTATTGGCAATATAGGGTCTTAATGTTAATACATCAAACTTAGCTAGTTCCTATAATTATTAGATTTTATTAAAAATTTAAAATTTAAAAAGGGGAGTAGGGATCGTAAAAAATAATAAAAAGTAAGGAAACAAGTAGCTAATCACTCAAAACCCAGCATATTGCATGTGTTTACGTATACAATTGCAGCTGGGTAGGTGTTCATACATGCACAAATGAAACACATTCTCTAGCACTTCTACAAGATTTAATCCCTACTTTGGCTGCATGGTGTTTTGCTTTGAATGCCGGCTGGCTGCCAAAGTAGGGATTAAATCTTGTAGAAGTGCTAGAGAATGTGTTCATTTGTGCATGTATGAACGCCTACCCAGCTGCAATTGTATACTTGAGTAAACACATGCAATATACTGGGTGGTGAGTGATTAACTACTTGTTTCCTTACTTTTTATTATTTATTACAATCCCTACTCCCCTTTTTAAATTTAAAATTTTAGTTTGTTTACTTTTTATAGCTAGCTGTTACAGGCACTCAAGACTGGAATTATTTCTTAGCAATTGGTATCTACATAGTTTACAATGGCTCGCTACGTATGTGCCACGCCCACCTTTACAACAGACTCGTTTCATCACGATACCAAGTATCTATATGGTAAAACGACTTGTACTGTGAAGGAAGGACTATATTCTACTCGTAGCCAGACCATTTTAAATTTAATACACAGCTACTAGGTCATTAACGGTGTCCAATTATAAGCGCTTAATGTTATAATTAACATCCGGCGCTTACAATCAGAAGATCGATAAGCAGCCAGGGTAAGCAGCTGTGTGTAAACAAATTGGTCTGGCTATGGAAGACGAAATAGAAGGCTATAGAGAAAGACTGAGTTCTTCCATTACGCGTTACGGATTGTATCAGTAAGCATGCGCCTATCCAAGGTGTTTAATTGTTACATTTTAAAACCTTATGTGGAATGTTGACACCTTCGTAAAATTTTGTCATCCTTCGGTTGAGGAAGATCAATCGATGAAGAAGATAGAACAAAGGACAAGCTATGGTGCAGTGGACAAACCTTAATCGGAACAACATTTTTGTAAATCCGACGTGATTACCTTTGTTGTGTGAAAAATCTGGAGCCATGCACCCAGCGGAACCGGGCCCGGGTCTTACAGCAGGCTGGCTGGCTGGCAGATGAAATACAGGTAAATTTCAAATTTTTAAAATTCATTGTGGATCGAAATATTAGACTTTTCGCTATGTTTAACAAAAATACAGCCTAATTACAGCAGTACTAATGCATCCAGGTTGGTTTTTCGGCTAAAGCCTGTTGTAAGGTTGTTTTTAAAAGTGCGAAAATTCTGGAAGTCATAGTTTTTCATAGCGATCCCTACTATTAAGTACTACTGTACTTAATGATACCGAAATCCCCTGACTCTGACCAAGTGTACAACAACTGTGTGCAAATGCAATTATGTAGTTATAGTAACAGGGGCGGCAGAAGTGAATAAAAGTTGTGAGCTGTTCAGTTTTAAGATTTCACTATCATCTGCTATATTAGGGAGGTAATGACTGCTATATTAGAGTGTTTTGATCATTATATACCGTATACGTCAAAACATTCGAGGGGGAAAACTTTCGCAGTTTTCGCGGATTTTAGCAAAACGCGAATGTTTTACCATTGAAACTTTTCCTGCTTCACAATTAGAAAATAATTACCGTTCGCAGTGAAGTCGCTCTCCAATCACAGGTGTCCAATTGTCTTGATACACATGATAACCACGGACAGAACTGTCGGTTTCAAATTCAGCTTCAACCATGCGCCCAGCGCGCGTGTCAAACGTTATTCTAATTTGTGAACACTCTAAAATCCGTATTGCAGAGGCGCGCGTGGGCTTTAAGGCTGCAAACCGCGAAAGTTTTCCCTACATAATGCACATTGTTGATGAACCGCGAAAGTTTTCCCCCTCGAATGTTTTGACGTATACGGTATATATATTTATAGTATTTTGCGTGGGAGGATCAAAGGGCAAAAGTGTACTTTATTTTCCATAAAGCACTGTTAAGGTGTGAAGAGTGCTTTATTTAACCACCAACAGTACTTTATGAAACTTCAAAGCTTATAAAGTACAGTTATGCATGAAACTCTTAACGCCTTAGTAAACAACTCATTGGAATGTGTTACATACCAGTAGGCTGTAAACAACGCGATGCGGCTAGCTTTTTATTTCCAATTCATTTAAAGGCGTCTTGTACAAACCGACTATCTTGTTAATACAACACAAATATAAACGAGAGAGAACACGATCTAGCTGCAAGATTCGTTAAAAACACCGACGCGTAAGTGATGTGATAATAGAGTAAACTTACTCGGGTTACCACCACTGACGGTTAAGCAAGCTTATATCAACCAGCGAGCGCGTTTGTATCGAAGCATTAGTCTTGAAAATTCTATAAAACAGTTAAAGCATTGCCTTGCTCGTGCTATACGCGAAATAAAGCACTCGGCGTGCGGCCTCGTTGCTAATAAAGCACTCGGCTGCGCCTCGTGCTTTATTAGCACCTCGGCCGCACGCCTCGTGCTTTATTTCACGTATAGCACTCGCGGCAATGCTTTAACTAATACATAATATAATATACAGGGCTTATGATAACAGCCAGTCATCAGACATTTCCAGCCAATTTTGGCATTTGACTGATCAAACAAAATTTGACCAGACAAATTTACTATACATTATCAATGGGGAAGTCAATAAATTTACAATAGGAAAGCAGATGTCCGGACAATTTTCAACCCTTATCATAAGCACTGTATATATATACACATCACAATTCACTATTATTGAAAGGGGCCTGTCCTCAAAGTTGGGGAGCTATAGCCTCTCCTTCCACCGCCTTGGCAAGAATTGGCAACTTATGTTACTATGGTTGCATGAAAGGTATTTATCACAATGCTCACGACAGTATACATACTGTAAAGAAAGGTCTGACATTAGTGAATGAAACTTGGCAGCTACACAAACAAAAATTCATATATTTATTATCATATATGAATGACTGGCTTACCAAGTAGCATTATTGTCACTGCCTTTCAGTGTTAGTACATTTGGTGCTTGCAGAACAGTGGGGATAACACTAATCACAGGGAAGCACCTACAAATACAACATTACATAATGTATGTATACATTACACTCAGGTGTAGTGTGTGTTTGTATATGTGCCACACATATATCTGAAAGATCATGTGAAGGGGGTCCAAGTTATGGTAACTACAGACTTTTCAGCTTCTGTTTGAACAATTACGTATTGCGTTTTCGAATAATATGTTACGTCATGACATTCACACAAGTACATTAATGTTCAAATGGAAGCTGAAAAGTCTGTATCAACCTGCAATGTAATAATCTTTTTCAAACACATTCAAATTTTATTTCAGGCTGAAAATAGTATGAAAGGTGGAGCACACATGGGAGAATTGCTGATACAAATTTGGCTGAAATCCACGAAGAATGAGTGAGTTATTAGACAAATAAGTGAAAGAAGAAAGAAAAATCAACTGCTGTGTAAAAATTTTGTAAGGACTTTATAAGGCTGTATCAGAAAACTGACTGAATTAAACTTCAGGTTATAGATGTTTCAAACAATGAAGGTACTAATTCTTGAGTAATGAGTGAGTCAGGTGGGAAAGGATGGCTCGTCGTGCGTAGTCACACAACTTGCAATGGCTGGTACTTAGGAATGGTGGCACCCATTTCCTCCATTCTCAGTTTATTGATTTTGGGTCTGTAATAACTACGCAATAGGTTTCATGATGGCTTAGCTAGAACTTTTACGAATTTGAGGATGGTGCTACGTGTAAATAATTCACTTAGTGGTCACATTGCTATGCTTCTCGTGACTCACTATCGTGAGTTTTGATTTTAATAAATAATTTTGCTCTTCTCATACTGTATTTGTGGAAAACTTTTGATAAGCACTTGCTTTGAATTTAATCTTGCACAAAGTGGATGGTAAGTATATATGCTAAAAAAACACCCTGGGTATAAAAAAAGTGCGAGGCCAATCAGAAGCAGCATTGCAAATAGGTATGTGCGACCAAAAACTTTGATATCAGTTGAGGCCAAGAAGTTACTTATCAAAAATCTTTTTAACTACTTGAATGACATACAATAGTTTATAGCATATTTTCACAACTATGATTGGGTTTGTCACTTGGCCACCTATATTAATAATGATGGTGTGAAAAAGGTGGCCAAGTGACAAAGCCAATCATAGTTTTGAAAATATGCTATAAACTATTGTATGTCATTCAAGTACGTAGTTAAAAAGATTTTTGATAAGTAACTTCTTGGCCTCAACTGATATCAAAGTTTTTGGTCGCACATACCTATTTGCAATGCTGCTTCTGATTGGCCTCGCACTATTTTTACACCCAGGGTGTTTTTGTTCAGCTTATCACTACTTTTTTGGAAGTATAAACACATGTTATCACTAGCAAGCCGCAGAGAAGTATTGCATGGGCATAACTTGTACTTGCCTAGCACACAATATTTTAAATGTAACTTTGAAGCTTAATTTTGAAAAACTCAAGCCCGAGATTTTTTTTGAACTTTCACTACAGAGTGATACATCAATATAGATTGTGTATATGAAAGTTTATGCAAATCATATGAAGGGGGTTCAAGTTATGGCAACTGTCAACCTGCAGTGTAATAGACCTTCTCAAATATATTCACACTGATAATAGTATGACAGGTAGAGCATACATAGGAGAAGTGCTGATACAAATTCGGCTGAAATCCATGAAGAAATGAGTGAGTTATTAGACAAACAAGTGAATGTATAAAAAGAGAGTTTGAAAAAAACTTCAGGGTTCGCGAAAGCTCCCGCAAGCCCATGAAAAAAGTATGCGATGAAAATGAAAGAAAGAAAGAAGAAAAAAATGACTGCCGCATAAAAATTTTTGTGGTGACAGGAAGGCATTTATAAGGCTGTATCAGAAGAATGGCTGAACCGATTTCTATCAACTTCGGGATATTGATTCTTCAAACAATGAAGGTACTAATTCTCTAGTAAACAGGCAAAATGGGTGGGAAAGGATGGTTCGTCGTGCGTAGTCGCACAATGGGTGCCATAAAACCCACAATGGCTGGTACTTAGGAATGGTGGCGCTTATTTCCTCCATTATCGGTTTGTTGATTCTATATAGTAAGAACGTTGTGGGTCGGTAATAACTAAGCGATAGCTTTAATGGCGGCTTAGCTAGAGCGTTTGCGAGTTTGAGGGCAGTGCTACATGTAAATAACTCACTCAGTGGTCGCGCTACTGTACTTCTTCTTGGCCTCGCGACTCACTATTGTGAGTCTTGATACTACTGAGTTATGATCTATGCAGGTGCACAATCTATATTGATGTATCACTTGGTAGTGAAAGTTAAAAAAACTGCAGGCCTGATCATGAGTTTTTCAATTTACAATATTGTGTGCTAAGCAAGTACAAGTTTTGTCTATACAGTACTTCTCTGCTGCTTGCTAGTAATAACATCTGTTTATACTTCCAATAACAAAAACACCCTGGGTATAAAAAAGTGCGAGGCCAATCAGAAGCAGTATTGTAAATAGGTATCTTTTTACTACTTGAATGACATATAATATAAATAGTTTATTGTCACAACTGTGATTGGCTTTGTACTTGGCCACCTTTTTCGTACCATCACTTATAAAGGTGGCTAAGTGACAAAGCCAACCATAGTTGTTATAAAAAAACTATTGTATGTCATTCAAGTAGTTAAAAAGATTTTTAATAAGGAACTTCTTGGCCTCAGTTGATATTAAAGTTGTGGTCGCACATACATTTACAATGCTGCTTCTGATTGGCCTTGCACTTCTTTTATACCCAGCGTGCTTTTGTTTAGAGCATATATATACATAGCACAAAAAGTTAACAGCGAGTTTCAACAAGGGCTAGCTGAAACAAATATCCGAAATCTTTAAGATATCCATTTGAAATTCACTTTGAAGTTAACATCAGTACTATAAAAACATGCTTATGTTGTATAGCATTATTATGTATTGATGATAATGTTAGGATATCCATGAAGTATTAGGATCAGGATATCCAGATAGTAAATTCACTATCCATTTCCGCCCAAATAAAATGAATGCATACACACGTTCTGTACAGGGGCATAGCCAGGATTTTTAAAAGAGGGTTTCTGAAATAGGAGTAGTAGATATAAGACTCAGCTAACAGCCCCCAGATGCTGAAGCATCTACGTAAGTATTTTTGAAGGTCCATTTTCATAAAACAACAGAAACCAGGACGTAATACTTCAGCTACATCAGTCATACAGAGGACGGTGGGAGCCATTGTTTGTACAGCATGCAGATGCCAATATTGTATATGGTCACTACTCTTAAGATTTGTCCCCTCAATGAAAAGCCACCTGAGCTATATAAAAGCACTGGATACATGGATTACACACAGCTCTTCAGTACAGATGGGAACCCTTGTAGTACCGCTATAATGAAGTATCTCCTCTCTACTGTAGACACGTACATGCAAAACATTATTAAAAGCAGCTACCTTATATCTTAATTTGCTTGAATGAAACTATCTATATTCGCTTACTGCTTTTTATGTTTACTGGAAAACATTTCCACACATATAAATACCACAATCGATTATAACAACTCTAATTAAAGTGCAATTTGCCAATTAATGAAGATTATGGCAGTATAATAACTGCGTGCATTAAAATGAAAGGTAAGGTAAGTAGCTCCTATTTACGCATGCATAATTTGCTCTCAAGAGCTCCAAAGTTGGTTTCCTGAAACCCCTGAAACTCTCCCTCCTAATGCCCCTACTGTACAATACCAAAATTTAACTTTTCTGCCAAACTTTTGAAAAGGTGACGTCACTAAAATCTTCAACCTCAACTGTTTTACGCTATATATCTGCTTTTTACAAATAAGTATGCTCTAGCAAAATCAACCTACCAAGCAATGAAATAAGCAACAACTGAAAATGTATGCCTTGGCTTTTTCCGTTTATCCTAAAAATTATACATTGATGATAAAACGCTATAAAGTTTATACTTACTGACCTGGTCAGGTAGGAAGGTTCCGTCATTACGATAAATTTCAATAACTCTTAACAGAGCAGTAACAGCATAAACAAGTGTTAATAAGAAAGTGATCATCTCTGCAATCTGAGATATAAAATTGCAAAAATTAGCAACGTACACAATATATGATCATAATACAAATTTAAATATTTTTGAGAAGGGGCCTGAGAAAAAACAACATGTGAGCCTTCTCTGATTTTGATATCTATCCAACATCACTTATATTATATTCAGCAAAACTTACAGATCCTGAATCAGTATAGAGTTTATACGTATAATATAATACAGAGAGCGGCTGCATGAATAGGATATTATCAATAATGTTAGGATATTCTCTAAACCTTACTAACTTCTGGGTGGCTAAATATGTGGAGACGAGTGATCATGAGCATTCTATGGTGGCACAAAAATCTAGAAACGATAGTCAAGAATGTTACAAACATCTGGACTCTGGAGATGTACGTATGTATCAATCATTTAATAAATGCACAGCCATTCAACAATAACAAGAGTTGCAAATAATTTGTTCTTCTACTAACAGCCTACAGTTTTGTCACTTAAAGTAAGAACAAATAATATCATCACGCGCAGCCGCTCATTCACACAGTATATATATATACACACATTATACCGTATACAAATATATTTCTCAGGCAGTGTCACATTTTTGTTTTTCATGACATACCACAGTGATGATGGCTAAGAAGTAACAAAATCCAAAATAATGCACAGCATCTTTCCGCAGCCATAAAGTACCACCCAACATCCAGCACATTGCCAGTATGAAGTCAGCCACTGATAACATGAATATTGGATGGACCTAAATGACAAAGACGTGTTGACCATTATACTATTATTACTACAGTTGCCTATTAGATCAATCATGACCAAAATTTAAGATACTCATTAAACATATTGCATATTGTCACAAATTCTGTAAAACGATTATATAAATTATGACGCAATCTGTAGGGGAAAATCCAAAATATACCATTCCCCTGACTCAACAAGCACATAATTTATATGCTTCCAGCTAGATTACGCTTACTTCAGAATTGTTTATTTGACCAGCAATCAATGCAGACACGATGATAGACGCGGAACCGAGTATGCTGTAATAAATTATCGAGATAACTACATTTCTAAACAATCAAACGTTCACCCCCCCCCTTTCACCTTAATGACGACATCACAATTCTTAGGACAGATATCGGTACATCATGTTCATGCTATTGTATACAAAGCGTACATATAATAATGCTATTACTAATGGCTCTTAAGAAACCTTGTAATCCGAATTGGAATCGTTTGAGTAACCATTAACGCCAAAGAATGACGCTTCCTCCATGCCACCACACGCTGGCTCAGTTGATCTCTTTAGCTTGTAAACAAAGTCTAACCATACGTAGGTCTAACGAATTACATGGAAATAACAGCGAAATACGATAACTCAAACTACCCTCACGTGGATTTAGGCACGTGATCGTTGCGCGGGTGTTCATGGAGGCGAGTGATCCACAAGTTAATCTCCCTTGGTGAGTAGTTCATTGTTAAATGTAATGTGCCCTGTTACCCTGTACTGTTGAGTACATGGTGTTGAGGCTTGCTTGTGATTTAGACAGCATAGTACATTAATTTGTATCATTGTATTATAAATGCCGTATAGGCGGTAATTTTCGAGGCATGAAAATTTCGCTAAAGCTTTAAAATAGGATTTTCGCGTTTATTTGTTCGCGAGACACCTGAAGACTGGAGGATGCACGTTACACAGGCAATAGTATAATTTAAAATGTTCGCGATTATATTTTCACGAAGGCTATTTTACTCGCGAAATTCGTAGAAATTTCATCCCTCAAAAATTACCAACCATGTTTATAGTATTTTGCGTGGGAGGATCAAAGGGCAAAAAGTGTACTTTATTTTCCATAAAGCACTGTCAAGGTGCGAAGAGTGCTTTATGAAACTTCAAAGCTTATAAAGCATGGAACTTTAGTAAAGAATGTGTTACATACCAGAAGGATAGTCTCGTGAACCAGCTCCTTTTTTCTAATATATTCGGACTTTTCCCATCCGAAAATATTAGAAAAAAGGGGCTGGTTCACGAGACTACCAGAAGGCTGCATGTAAACAACGCAATGTGGCTCACAATCTGCGTCTTGTACAAATTAACCAGCTATCTTGTTAATACAACAAACGAGAGAGAACACGATCTAGCTGCAAGATTCACCAAAAAACACCAACACGTGAGTGATGGTAACAATACTCTTGTATGCTCGGGCTATACCACCTCTGACGGTTAGGCAAGCTTAAATCAACCAGCGAGCGCTAGTCTTGAAAATTCTATAAAACAGTTAAAGCATTGCCTTGCTCGTGCTATACGCGAAATAAAGCACTCGGCCGCATGCCTCGTGCTTTATTTCACGTATAGCACTCGCGGCAATCCTTTAACTAATACATAAATACCATGGTAAATCATTTACTGTATATGATTACAGTTCAAGGTAGAAGTTAGTTTGTAGTACTGGCAGCAGGCGCTAAGTAATATAAAACGTGAAGGAAATGGAGGAACAACGTAGCATTTAGATTTTTAACAGGAGAAGTTGAAGCTGTGCAATGCTATATACTATTCTAGTATATAAAGAATTTTGCGTGGGAGGATCAAAGCCGAAAATAGTGCTATATTGCAGATATAGAACCGGAAACGCGTGAACAGTGCTATATTGGGTAGTTATAGAACGGGAAATAAAATGAAAGACTTTAAACCTCTTGTTTTCGCTGTATATATTGATGGACAATTCAGTAAACAGTAGGAAACACTGGGATACATCAATGCTAAAGCCATTCTGCTGAAAGATTGGTAAGGTTGGACGTTTTATAATGGCGCGCGAATTTGTAGAGGAAATTCTCTATAACAGTTAAAGCATTGCCTTGCTCGTGCTATATGAAAAATAAAGCACTCGGCACTCGGCCTCGTGCTTTATTTTTCATATAGCACTCGCGGCAATGCTTTAACCCTTACATATTGTTAAAACTTTATTTTTCATCTTTAAAGATTCTTCATGAAGGATTGGATGCAGGGTTTTTGATAAGGTCCTATGGCACACCAAGTGTGCAGGAAGGTGCTCTATGGCCCAATATTATGATAAGACTTGGGGCACATTGGCACAAAGTAAAATTAAAATGGTCCAGTATTGTGAATCGGTAGTAGCATTACTGGATATTGGCAGCTAAAAAGTATGTGTGCGAATGAAAATTGCAACTGGTACGTAATGACTTGGTAGATGTAGTAACTAGTATGGCACAGTAAAAAAATTGGCTCAGCTATATATAGCTTGAACTGAGCCAATTTGGTGCAAACTGAAAATCTTTTCAAAAACTCTGATTGGATGCTTTGAACAAGACTGTATTTTAGTAGTCGGGGCATTGTATTACATATTTTACTGAATTGTTCTGATAGTGTTTGTACTCAAAACATGGTAAATGCCCATTAAATCTGTATGTATAAACTATAAAATCAAATATTGTCAGACCATGGAGTAACATGCTAATGATTGTGACAGCTTAGCCTATAGAGATATGTTTACTTGTGTGGCCCAGTTGCAGTATATGTGCAACGCTGCTGCATGATTTGTGATAGCACGAGGCAACTCAGAACTCTCTAATTAATGATCACACTCCACTCTACACGCATGCACGTAATTACTAATTACAAATACATTATACTACTATAATTACAGTCCTAAATGTTTACTTAAGTACCACTGTTACATCACCCTCTCCTTGAAGAGGCTTGTCCTCAAGCATAATCTGACTGATACCGTGCTGGAGGTATAATTGTCCTTGTTCTAGTCTTCTTCGTCTTCCTTGTTTCAGAATTCTGGTTCACAGCAACAGTTGTACCAGCTTCATTGCCATCAGTGTGGTCCAAATCCGTGCGTACTGTCTCTGACTCTGGTTCAACTTCCTCAGCATTCTCATCATCATCATTGGTGTCATCTTGGTTCACAGTTGGTTCATCAGTTGCCATCAATCGGTCAACCCACTTTGGAGGGTGTCCAGGACCTGCTCTCTTTGAACCATACCAATAGTATCCGGCAGGAAAGTTCATAAGGCATGGTTGAACCCGTGTCTGATGGACCTGAATATTCTTTTCTAGGGAAATATACCTTGCATAAAGTAATATCTGGATCCTTCTTCACTAACACACGATATGGCCCATGTCATGGCCTAGATAGTTTCCTGTTTCTACCAACTTCATCTTGAGGAAAATACACTAGTACTCAATCTCCTACTTTCAACTCAACTTGGTGCTGCTTTGTATCGTACTGTGTTTTGTATAGTTTCTGGGCCTTTCTAATACTCTTGACTGCTTCTGATCTAGCTGAAGACAGTGACACAACCAACTCCTGTCTGTAGTCAGTAAACTCCTCCATTGGCTCTGATTGTGTTGGGGGAAGCAGTGCTGCTTCTGATGGTGTGCGACAATCTATACCGAACAAGAGAAATGAGGGCTTCTCTCCTGTGGCCTCATGTGGGGTATTTCTATACGCCCATAAAGTGCCTGATAAAAACTGATCCCATTGTGTCCCATACATTGCAGCCTGTTTCCTCAGCATTGTTTTCAAGGTCTGATTAAACCTCTCAACTAACCCGTTGCACTGGGGGTGACTGGCGGTAGTGTTGAGTTTCTGTATTCCCAACTTCTCACATCAGGTTAGACAGGAGGTTAGTACCTCGATCTGATAAAAGGGCTTCAGGAACCCCCATGAAAGGTATTGCCTCTTCTACTAACAACTTAACGAAAGTGGTAGCCTTTTGGTCAGCTACTGGAAATACCATGGGCCACTTTGAAAGGAAATCCTGAAAAACAACCACGTACTTGTTTCCTGGGTAGCTCCATAATGTCTACACCCACTATCTGAAAGATTCGACTGACTGGTATTGGTTTGAGTGATGGAATGATTCTTCTACTTGTTCCCCTTGCCACTGCCAGGTTTTTCCATGATTGAAACTGTCTGTGTACATTCCTTCCCGGGTCTTACTTCTTCACACTGTGACACAGTTCCTACTTGAATTCCAGCTGATAAAGCTTGAGTAAAACCTGTCATGTTTGTTTACACTGCTTGTGTTCTTCCATTACTTTGCAGAGTAACAAAGGATCCCTCAATTTGCACTATTTCTGAGCTGTTTGGTTCTAGTAAACACATGTCACAAACACCTTCCATTCCTACAGCTTCAATAGGTACAACAACACTTTGGTGAGGTAACACTCTTACTGACCTTACCAGATCTACTCTCACTGAAGGCACATTTGTTCTGTCTGTCATTGTAGCTGACTTCTTGTTTTTACGTCCTCCTCTCCATACTTGGACATTAGGATGATACTGTACAATTCCTAACAGTCTAGAAACTCCTTCTGACAAGAGCAGCTTGTCAGCAGCATCTACCTTTATGTACACTTGTGTTTCTCACCAAAGGTTATCGCTAATTCCATACGCCCATCCAGAGTAAACGGACGTTGCTCATAAGCTCTTGGAATTTTATCAGCTGGTTTTAAATTATTCTTCTTAAGACGTGCTTAGTAAAATGATTGCAGTTCAAGAGTTTCGTCACATGGCTCAGAAGCCCACAGAGCTGGTCACTGATTTTATTCGCAGGCTGGAGTATGCATTTCGACGAGCCTATGGAAGAGAACAGATAACTATGGAAACATGTGATGCCTTATTGCAGGGACAATTACAAGAAGGATTAAGATATGCTATTGTCATGGCACCAGCTGTCTCTGGGGCTAGAACATATCAAGAGTCATGTATAGCTGCAAAGAATGAAGAACGTCGGCAGTTAGCTCTTTCACAGAGGCAACTTTACAAACAAGGACAGTTTCTGTATATAAGGAAAGCAGGTATCCTGGTAATATCCCAAGTTCTAGGCTGACTCAAGGAACTCGCAAGACCTTGATAGAACAAAGACCTCGGGAGGCCAAGAGATGTTACATATGCAACAGTCTAGATCACCTGGCCAAACAATGCAGAGCTTCAATGACAGAGAGCAAAGGTGATGGGAAGCAGAAGAACTACCAGTATAAACCAGCTACAGCCAAGAAAGTTGAAACTAATTCAAGCGATGTTCCTGAGACAGAAAATCAGGATGCTGGATTCAACCTGATGGATATTTTGTACTCATCATCAGATTCAGACAGTGGGAATGTTAAAGCTATAATGGTACAAGATGAGGGCAGCAAGCCTTGTTGTGCAAGAGTGCTAATGCAAGGAGTACCAGCCTATGGTATCATAGATACTGCAGCCAATATCACGATCATAGGAGGAAAACTCTTCAAGAAGGTGGCCAGTGTCCAGGATCTAACCTGTTTTGCATCTCTGCTGTGGCTCTTGTAAATGTAGACTTGCGGCTATCACTCAAAAGACTCCATTCTTGGAGTGCCTTTCCACGTAGATGTCCAGCCAGTTGTAAAAGTCTTTCTTGTTCTGTCCAGCCATTCCAGCTGGCTGCCCTCTCAAATATTGGAAGCCACTCCTCCCATAGTATGTCCGGATTCTCACCTGTGTAGGGCTCTACTAGGGGAGCTTTTCCTCGTCTGGAACTGACTACAGTATCGTGTGTTTCCTGTACTGTTGAATCTTGGACTACAGTAGCAACTGTGACTGGAGATTCATCTGCTAAGGTTTCTTCCGCTGACCTTCCATTTTTCAGGGATAAAATTCTTGCCTTCAATAACATTATCTCGGCGTCCTTCTCCTCTAACGCCTCCTCGTGCGCTAACAGTTGTTCACACTTTTCGTGCCAGTGTTTCTTGACATGTTGTTTCTCTTTGGCCAGCAAGTCTTGAAACGTCGCTATTTCAGTGTCCTTTTCCCTGTTTGTCAACGAGCAGCTGCTGAACAGTCTGCAACTCAGAAGTTAAGGCCTCTACTTTATTTGTTTGCTCGTCTAACATAAAGCGCAACTGACGGGCATCGCTATCTGATTCGCGTGGTGCACTGTGTACGACCCCGTCTGATCGAGCATGCTCGCTCATGTACTTTACCGCCCCCTTAATTGATTTAATTATTCCATTTTCATCAACCAAAAATATATTATCATCACCATTGGTACCTTGAATGATGACTTGCACATCGGTAGGTTGGCGCTCCATTTCTGCTAACTTTCCTTCAATTAACTTTCTTGTTTGGGCGGCAGATGCATCTGTTGCTAAACCCAGCGCCCCTGCAATCTGCTGAAGGTACTTGATCCTCAGCCGTTTTGAGTACAAGGAATAGGGCGTCCCCTTTGGTGGGATCTCCTCCTCGTCTGACATGTTCTCGTCGTGACTTTCCTGTTCTGAGTGGTTAGACGAATGCTCACCCAGCTCTTCATCCGCACCCGCGATTTCTACTGGTTCAACCTGACTGTTCATTGTTGTCTTTGAGTGTAGTAACTTTGAAATCTCGGTAGGACCTCCACTGCAATGCTGCTGCGTGATTTGTGATAGCACGAGGCAACTCAAAACTCTCTAATTAATGATCACACTCCACTCTACACGCATGCGTGTAATTACTAGTTACAAAAACATTATACTACTATAATTACAGTCCTAAATGTTTACTTAAGTACCACTGTTACATATGTATGTTATGGTGATATTTGTTGATGTGCTAGGGTGGAGAAGTATCGTCCTGGTTGTCTGGATGATCTGATATCACACAAGGACATCACTAGTACTAGTAAGTGATTAACCACATCAATCATAATCATGTAGATTACTTGAATGTGTGTACGTATGTGTGAGTATGTACGTGTATCTGTGCATGTGTATGTGTATATGTGTGTGTATTTGTGTGTGTGTGTGTTAGTGCTGCACGACAAGTGATGACACAAACTTTTCTCATGTCCTGTGTCATAGAAGTCTGAGGTCATGAACATATACACTTATATTATATGAAGCAGTATTTCATATTTATAATATTTAATATAGTGACATACATCACTGTAATGTACAGAATGATAATACAGTCACCTTTACTTAGCATTTCTCACAATAAAAATTGCCTATTATAAACATATACTCTAGCTATATCACGACACAAAAAATTTATAAATTGTGTATATCATTTATCACGATATAAATTTTTATGTCATCTATGTCGTGCAGCACTAGTTGTGTGTGTATGTGTGAGTATACATGCATGTGTTTACACAGCACACATGTAAGTGTATGCCTAATGTAGTTGTATTTAGTTGTCACCTGTGTGCAACAATACGGTAGTTGATCACATGTATGTAGTTGTTTGTGTGCAGTAGCCCTTAGTGTGTGTGTGGGCCTGGTAACATATTGTTTGTTTTCAAGCCATGTGGCTAATGACAGCCAGTCAGCCACCCTGTTTTAGACAGTGGTGTAGTGGAGACCAGGTCAGGGCAGAGGTCCCTCAAGTTAGTGCTGCAGGCTAACATTCCCAACAAGAGCACTCATTTTTATCTATCCCTATTCTTTCTCTTTTTTCCTTCTCCTTTTCTTTTTACATAAGAGGGTACCAAATGGTGCCCGGTCCAGAGTCATTCAGACTCCAGGACCCTGTTATCATTAGAAGGTGAGTAGTTCAAGTCAAGTCATGTGTGTATGTCCGCCCCCCAAGTTCAAGGGCACTTATAACTACTGATCTGACATTTGCTATTGATATTTAGGTAGGTATATATGGCTTTAGTAAAGTGCATTGTGAATGCCTGCCAAAGAAGAACAACGATATGTCATTATATATTTTCACAATATAAGAATAATTATCCAATAAATCGGAATACAGTACTAAATGCTTCCTGATGAAAAGAAATATTTCAAACACGCTGACCAAAGGTCAGCTAGTGCACACCTGGTTTATAAAAGTGTTTTTGGGATGTCAAATTAATGTCCTTTTTATTTCTCTAGTTCAGAGATTTATGAAGGAGGATAGACTCCCTCATTTACTGTTTTATGGACCACCTGGTACAGGAAAGACCAGTACTATTCTTGCCTGTGCTAAGACACTGTACAAGCCAAAGGAATTCAGCTCAATGGTGTTAGAGGTAATTTATCAACTAGTACATCCAACTATGGTACATTGTTTGCTTGATCTTTTATTGATCAGTTGAATGCATCGGATGATAGGGGAATTGGTATAGTCAGAGGACCCGTACTAAGTTTTGCCAGCACAAGAACTCTTTTTAAGTATGTGTGCGTGTGTATCGTGTGCATACGTTAGTGTGTTTGTGTATTATATGATAGGTCTGGCTTTAAGTTGGTTATACTTGATGAGGCAGATGCGATGACTAGACCTGCCCAAAATGCTCTACGAAGAGGTAGGTAGGTGTGAAAAAACAGTTACCTGTATGAATTTTGTAAGTTAATTGTGTGAAATATTTTATGTACGTATGTAGATGTGTTATATCTTGTTAATATTAGCCACCATAGAGTACAAAATAGCTATAGCAGATGCACAAAAACATTATGGCACTTAATAGTAAGAGAAGGCACAATAATCTATTTTTAAACCAGGCACGTGCTAGAAAGGCCAGCGCGCGCCTGGTTTTTTGAAATTGTTTTCGTATGCCTCACATGATACAGTCATCTTCTAAGGTCAGTTCTATTCTTGGATTCCAGTAAGGTTTTAGTGACTCATCTACTCTGTCTGGCCATCCTTCCTTTGTTGGGGCGAGCCTGAGCGAGCCCCACTCTAACGTGGAAAACGGTATGGTGGTCCATATGAGAACTGTGGCGAAAAACGGCATTGCAATACACTACTGTAGTTTGGTACGGTGGTTCATGTACAAACAAACACGATAAACTTACAGATACTTTCATACGAGTGCTTTGTATTGCAAAAATATCCGTCTTCATGTCCTGACGTTCCATATTAGGCTAGTACGATTAACCATGCACGAACAATGAAACGGCAAAGATTACAGCCACTCCATATTAGGCTGGTACGGTCAACCATGCCATGAAGAATGAAACGGTGGAGATTATGGTCGCTCCATATTTGACTGGTACAGTCAACCATGCCACGATGGATGAAACGGCGAAGATTACTGACTATATTAATTAGGCACGTGGACTCGATTACTGACTCTCTGTACTCATTTTGGGATGTGGACGACGATGGACAGAGAGGAGAGGCTGAGAAGAAGAAGAGAACAATATCGTGTTAGACGGAGCAGAGAAACTGCAGAAGAGAGAGAGAGAGAGAGAGCAGAGGCTGGAAGCAAGGAGAGCACACGTGAGAGATGTCGGCTTTTATAGGTGATAGTTCACCAACAACTACACCATGAACAATAGCAGAGGACGAAGACGGTTCGACGTCTGACATCTCCATCCTTTGTACACGTGATCGTGATTTGCCGATTCCAATTAAGGCTAACCAACCAATGACGAAATCCCAATGTTTCCGTATGTTACTGCATTCTACTCGTTGTCCACAGTTTTACTCTCCACAATGTTAAAACTGAAAGTGAAGCACACTCTACTCTACTATGATGCTTGTGTTAATTATGCTATGCTAGTGTTTCTCTCATGCCAATAGCTCATTAGTTGTGGTAAATCCTTCACTGCCGGCTTCAGCAAAGGAACTCATAATAACATACACTACTAACTTCATGCATGCATCCTCAGGTTCGCCCCTGATGTTAAACATCTGTCTAGTATATACATCAAAACCTTGCTAAGTATTGGGTCATGGCTGGCAGTCCGTTTGATGTTACTGGCAAAACTTCAATTTGTCTTACACTAAAAAGGTCAACCATCGTTTCCTTACTTTCAGTACTTTTAAGTGGGAGATGTGACAATGCGTCAGCGGTTGCATGAGCCTTAGTAGGACGAAACTTAATTGTGTGCAGCTACGTAACTGTAAAGCCCACTTCTGTAATCTGGCAGCTGCTATCGGAGGTATTCCCTTCTTTGGACCAAGCATCGTTGTGAGTGGCTTGCGGTCAGTACATAAAGTAAATTCACACCCATGCAAATACTAGTGAAATTTTTTGAACTGCAAATACCAGTGACAAAACTTCCTTCTCCAGTTGTGAATAGTTTCTTTCACTGGGAGTCAGTGTTCTCGAAGCATATGCTATGAACTTCTCCACACCACTAGGAAAGACATGTGAGATCACTGCCCCAAGCTCATACGAGGAAGCATCTGCTGCAAGATGTAATGTGTACTTCTTGTTATAATGGGGTAAAACAGTTGTTGATGTGAGTACTAGTGTGGCCAAGTCTGGGACAAATTTCCCTAGAAAAGATCTCAATTCTTGTGTATTTGCTGGATCATGGAGTAGGAGTAGCTTGGATAGCTTAAACTCTTTGTGTAACCTTTCAGGTGAAATTTGATGGCCTAAAGATTTCACCTTGTCTTTAAAGGAAGCACACTTTTCTTCTTTCACTCTTATAATATATTCCATATTGATATAGGCATTTTAGCACTTCCTCCAGGTTATGGAGATGCTCTTCCTCGTTGCTTCCAGTGTAGGGCTCTCAATTTTGATTAATAGATTAATCGATTAGACATCGATTGCTAAAACGATTGTAAGATATTTACACTGCTGGTGGCAACCCATACATTTGTATGGTGCTATGGTAAATTGGAAATATGGGAATATATATATATTGTAGGCACCCGCTATCAAAAGAACCACTTAAATTCCTACTTGGAAGATTGGAACAACAACTCTATATAATGCATTGCATGATCAATAGTATAATAGTAGTGATAGAGGTTAATAGGGTGTAGTATCAGTTGAGTATTAGCTATCTAAAGAAATCACCTTGTACTTGTTTCATTAATAAGGTACCCACGTGGCGGCGGCATTTTAAGTACTCTATCATGGCTGTTTTTGATGAAAAGTAAGCCATTTCCTGGTGACAAATTGCATTTTACTTTCTAGTCATTATCTACAAGACTGAAAAGTCCCAACAAGCAGCTCACTTTCTTTTAGCGCTCATTGTGTCACATGATATAGTCAATTATGTAATTGCTCATCGATTAATTTATTTGGTCGATTAATCGTGGGAGCCCTACTCCAGTGATGAGAATGTCATCAATATGACACTGTAAGTGCTTCAACCCTTGTAAAATAGTTTCTATTATGCATTGGAAAGCAATCCCGAAAGGTAAGCAAGTATATCTATATAGGCCTAGGTCTGTATTGATTGTGACTACATGCACTCTTGAATCTTTATCAAGCACCATTTGCTGGTATGCTTACGTGAGACCTATTTTCAAGAATTTCACTCCACCTGTTAAAGGGGTAAACAGTTCATCTGGCCTTGGCAGTGGATGTTGGTCTACTTCTAGACTTTTGTTTACTGTGACCTTATAGTCTCCGCAAAGCCTGATTTTCTCAAGGACAACAACTACTGGTGTAGCCACTCACTATGCATCACCTTTTTTACTATCCCAAATGCCGTAACTCTCTCTCTCGATAGCATCTTTGACAGCGAATGGAACTGGACATGGTCTGTGAGATACAGGTGTTATTCCAATGTGTACCCGTAGCTTAGCTTGAAAGTGTTTCATGACCTTCTGTGAATGCCTCTTTAGAGCATTATTTCGAGCTTGACTGTTTTCCAGCATTGTTAAACCAATAATTTTCCAATCTAGCTGAAAATGGTCTAACCAGTTGCGTCCAAACATATTTGGACCATCTCCTTGAACCACGATCAGGCCCAGCTCTTTTGTCTGAGAGCCATATTTCACCTGTGTGATCATTTCACCTGCAACAGTTATTGGTCCCCCTGTGTATGTTCTAAGACGTAGGGATGCTGGCTTCACTGATACTTCAGAAAACAGCTTCTGGTATGTTGCTTTGGAAATAATGGATACAGTGGCCCCTTTGTCAACTTCCATATTAAGGACTCTGCCATTTATTTCCATATCCACTAATTGGAACTACCTTAGATGAATCCTTTTATCTTGAACAGTGATAATTCTGAATCTGTATCACTATCTTTCTCTGGTTGGCCAGTGTCAACCCAGTTAGTAGCGCCTCTATGTTGGTGTGATTCTTTTTAACTGCTCCAGTGTCTGTTGTCTGTCTTGGTGTTCTGCAGATTTTTGCCAAATGACCTTTATTGTGACAATTATTACAAATGGCATCTTTAAAATGGCACTGGGACACTTTGTAGTTATTCTTGCCACAGTGATTGCAAATTGCTGTGCATGTAGCTTTTTGATATACTCTTCGGACGACCACTTCCGTCTTCAATTGTTGCGTGTGCTGCTCAGCTGTGCAATTTTGAAAGCTCGTTTGAGTGTCAAATCCACTTCGGACAACAAACGCTTTTGCATCACTTCACTTTTAAGTCCGCACACAAAACGGTCTCTTAATGCCTCAAGTGGTCTCCAAATTGATATGTAGCCAGCCTTCTTAACTGTGCCATGAAATCAGCGACACTTTCTTCCGGTGCTTGATTTTTTCTATGAAAATGGAATCGCTCTGCTATCACTATTTTCTTTGGCTGAAAATGTCTTCAATTCACTCGTCAGCTTGTCAAATGATTTCTCTTGCGGTTTGACAGATGCAAGGAGGTCTCTGAGTAAGATTTTCCTCCCAATATTCTGAGGAAAGTAGACACTTCCTTTTCATCGCCAATGTCATTATCCCTTGAAATATATGTTTGTTCACTCCAAATAGGCCTCGACAGATTCATTTTCAGAATGAAATTTGTCAATGTGACAGTAAGAAATCATAGTTTGAAAAATCTTCGTCACCACTGTAATGATTCGTCAATGTGAGAAAGATTCCTAGTGCGTGTGTTTACACACGAATGCAATATCAATAATAAAATAATGCATGTGCATATCTGTTACATTACGTTAATACTAATACTAATACAGTGATGGTATGTATGTTGCAATTTTACAATACAAAACTAGGGCTGGAACGAAGGTTGAAATTTATCTTTTGAAGTTTCATTAATAAAATACTCCAAAGCTTCGGTGCTACATAAGTTACAGGTTTTCTGGAATTAATACATATCCTGCTAAAGTTTCTATATGTGCATGTTTGTTGAACCTATAACAACAATTCAGAATGACCAATTGGTTGACCACAAAAATGGACATGTCCATACAGCAATCATGCCATATAGCTAAACGTTAAGTAAAGGCTAAAACGATGCTTTCCATGTATTAACAAAGTTTGCTTAACTTTCGAAGGCTTTGTTCCAGCCCTAATACAAACGTAGCCATGGCCTTTATAGGAAACTAATGAGGTATTTGGTCTGGTGGTTTGTCTACTAATAGTCTTCCTATACATTATAATTATACATACATGTTGTATATCTCTGTGTTTATATTATTTGATAGTGATTGAGAAGTTCACGGAGAACACAAGATTTTGTTTAATTTGTAACTACTTGTCAAAGATCATACCAGCTATACAGTCTCGCTGTACAAGGTTTCGGTTTGCTCCCATTAGCCCAGAGCAGATGGTCAGTAGGCTGGAATATGTGATAGCACAAGAAAGGTAATGTATATTCTCATATTAGCAGCATACAGTAACATTTGAGCATATAATAATAATAATTCTGTCTTGTGGTGATATGAATTACGTGACCACATTTGTCTTACAGTTAATTTCAGGTTGGTTGTCCACAATGTAAATTATCATGTGTGAATTTGTCATGTAAATGAATTTGTCAATTTATCATGTGTGGATTTTAAAGCAAGGATTCTGATTTATTAAATTCCCATTTGATAATTTGTATAGCGGACAACCAACCTGAAGTTGACTGTAAGAAGTTTTTCAGTCAATTAGGGGGCACACATTTTATTTGGCTACTGCAGTAGACCAATTCTTTGATATGGAAGTAGGCTTTGATATTGGTGGTACAGAGACAATTTATCACTTCACTTTATTCAATCTGGCAACATCAGTGTGTGTGTGTGTGTGTGTGTACGTGTGTACGTATGTATGTCCAGATGTACAAAATATGTTGTTTATTAACCTAAGTAACAAAATGTGTTGCCTGTAGTGTTAAATGTACCAGTGATGGTATGCAGAGTTTGATTACCCTGGCTAAAGGTGATATGAGAAAGGCTCTGAATATATTGCAGGTAAACAATCTTTATTTGTTATTTTTTTATCACAAAGCTACTACACAAATCTCTTAGTTACTACATGGTCACATGACATAGCATTATAAATAAATGTGACTGTATACATGTATATATGAGCAAAAACCAGCCTAGTTCACACTTTCAATTTTTTTAACCAAGTTAATGGCCTATAATCTCTTTGTGATTGTTACACAAAGCTCAAATTTTCAGATATGATAAAGTGATATTAATTCTATTAACCCTACAAATATGTACTCTCTTTGTCCAAAAGTTATGAATCATTGAAGTACCAAATTTGGAAGTGCTGGTTGTTGCTAGGACAGTCATTGTTACATGCACAACAAGAAGTTTCAGAATTTGTATGTAATTTGTATGCATGGTTAGCTCATTAGTGGTTCTATTTTAATTTTTATTAAATTGATTGATATACAAATTGACTAATCACGAAAGGAGAACAGGTACAATCAAGGTGGCTTAAGAGGGGTCCCACCCAATCATTTCTGGCTTTTAAACTTTTATTGCAGCTTTATAAAATGCAATTATGTTAGCGACTTCCCTTAGTTGATTTATAGACTTGTTAAGCTTACTAAGAAATGCATACAGACACATGAAAATTATTGGCCACCCATACAATTAATTACGATGAATGCGTGAACTGTTATGAAGTTTGATAACAATATTTGATTCATAAATAAGGCTGTAATAGCTACTCTCAATACCAATATATATGTAAGGGTTAAAGCATTGCCGCGAGTGCTATATGAAAAATAAAGCACGAGGCAACGAGGCCGAGATGGCTAATATAGCACGAGGCGAAGCCGAGTGCTATATTAGCATCGAGGCCGAGTGCCGAGTGCTTTATTTTTCATATAGCACGAGCAAGGCAATGCTTTAACTGTTATAGAGAATTTCCTCTACAAATTTGCGCGCCATTATAAAACGTCCAACCTTACCAATCTTTCAGCAGAACGGCTTTAGCATTGATGTATCCCAGTGTTTCCTACTGTTTACTGAATTGTCCATCAATATAATTATACAGCGAAAACAAGAGGTTTAAAGTCTTTCATTTTATTTCCTGTTCTATAACTACCCAATATAGCACTGTTTACGTGTTTCCGGTTCTATATCTGCAATATAGCACCGTTTTCGGCTTTGATCCTCCCACGCAAAATTCTTTATATATATATATATATATAATATATACCCTATAAACATTCATCAATTCTTGTATATAGGTGCTAATTCTGCAATTTGCAATTTTGCCACGTCCCCTATTTGAAATAATCTAGCTACACAATGATTAGTCCCATTACCAAATTCTGTAGACAGTGCACTTCACAAAATGCAATCCCTTAACTCTTTTGGGGGCTGCACCTTCATATAGCCTCTCTCAGGCATTTTGGTAAAAGCTCTTTGCTTAGCTAGCAAGCTATAGCTATGCCATGCATGATAATAATTATGGATCAAGAGATTGCTATCTGTTTGCAACATTTGTGGTTAAATGAGTTTATTATTATGACATAGAGAGTGATCTGCAGCATCATGTGCTATTTTTCCACACGTCAGAGAGAAGTTACAGGGCAGAAGGGATAATAAACGTATAGCTCCAATTAAACAACCTAGCATTTGTTATAGCTAGTTTGTTATAGAACCTTTTCTGTGTGAAATAAGTTGGCCCACTCAATAAATCAAGAAGTGAGCTGGCCCTGGGTACCATGAAGTGTAAGTATACTGTGCAAGAATATTAAATGGTTAGGAATATGGTGATCACTGTAGAAGAGTACTCTAAAGAGTGTCGCTTGGTTATTTCTGTATTAGTGTACTGCTCTGGCATCTGATGAAGTCAATGAACAAACTGTATATATCTGTACCGGCCAGCCTCTTCCTTCAGACATCTCTAACATGATCCAGTGGATGCTGAATGATGATTTTACCACTGCTTACAAAAGTGAGCTTTGCTATTGTGTATAGTGATTGTATGTTAACATATGATTGTCCAGTGGTAACATATTTAGTCAAGTTTAAACCAGGCTTATGGCAAATCTAGTGTATGCTATTTTCTTTCTGTAAAGCATATAGTGCCATATACGTACATTAAGTGTGAGTATGGCAGATGCAAGAATGTGTGTGCCAAGGTATTTACATTAATGGAGCCTTCCACTAGTGGATGTGATATTGGTATTGTAGTTTAGAGCTGGCCAGGAACCTCTATGCTAACATTGAGGCAGAAAGTTTTTTTAGGTTATGGAAACCATACGAATAAAATTAAATGTTATTTCTAATGCACTGAGGTGAATCAAATTATACCTATACAGATTGCAGTGGCCAATTTCAGTACTAGTGCTGAATGGTATGGAAATTTTCATCGGTGTTGTTATGAAGAAAACATCCTGGTATACCAATATTTCATAGTATTTAAATACCACTTTTAATTTACAAAACAATGAAAAGTTTAATACTAGTATAAAATCAAGACTCACGATAGTGATTCGTGAGACCAAGAAGAAGTGCAGCAACACGACCACTGAATGAGTTATTTACATGTAGCACTACCCTCAAATTCACAAATGCTCTAGCTAAGCCGCCACGAATGTTATCACAGACCCCACAACGTTCTTACTATATAGAATCAACAAACCGAGAATGGAGGAAATTGGCACCACCATTCCTAAGTATCAGCCATTGCAAGATTTATGGTGCTTGTTTTGCGACTACGCACGACGAACCATCCTTTCCTGTCCAATTTTGCCATTAACTAAAGAATTAGTACCTTCATTGTTTGAAAAATCAATAACCCGAAGTTTGTCAAAATTGGTTCAGCCATTCTGATACAACCTTATAAAGTCCTTCCTGTCGCCACAAGAATTTTTATGTGGCAGTTGTTTTTTTCTTTCATTTTCATCACACACTTTTTTAGGAGGTTACGTGAACCTTGGAAGTTTTTTTCTAACTCTCTTCTCGTTTCTTCATGGATTTCAGCCAAATTTGTATCAGCACTTCTCCGGTGTAAAAATGTGCGAGGCCAATCAGAAGCAGCATTGTAAATAGATATGTGTGACCAAAAACTTTGATATCAGTTAAGGCCAAGAAGTTACGTATCAAAAATCTTTTTAACTACTTGAATGACATATAACAGTTTATGGCATATTTTCACAACTATGGCCACCTTTTTCGTACCATATATAAAAGTGGCCAAGTAACAAAGCCAATCATAGTTGTGAAAATATGCTATAAACTATTGTATGTCATTCAAGTAGTTAAAAAGATTTTTGATAAGTAACTTTTTGGCCTCGGCCTCGTACTTTTTTTACACCCAGGGTTTTTTTTGTTTAGCATATCACTACTTTTTGGAAATATAAACAGATGTTATTACTAGCAAGCAGCAGAGAACTACTGTATGAACATGACCTGTGCTTGCTTAGCATACAATATTGCATGTACATTAAACTTGGAAGCTTAATTTTGAAATACTCAAGCCCGCAATTTTTTTCTTTCACTACAGAGTGATACATCAGTATAGATTGTGTATCTGAAAGTTTATGCAAATCATTTGAAGGGGGTCCAAGTTATGGCAACTATCAACCTGCAGTGTAATTGCCCTTCTCAAATACATTCAAGTGTTTACTTCAAGCTGAAAATAGTATGACAGGTAGAGCATACATGCAGAGTGGTTTTGTTTAGCATACCAATTTCGATGAACTTCGGGATATTGATTCTTCAAGCAATGAAGGTAGTAATTCTGTAGTAAACGGGCAAATTGGGCTAGAAAGGATGGTTTGTCATGCATACTCACACAACGAGCGCCATAAACTCACAATGGCTGGTACTTAGGAATAGTGGTGCCGATTTCCTCCATTCTCGATTTTGTGGATCTGTAATAACTAAGCGATAGCTTTCATGGCAGCTTAGCTAGAGCGTTTAGGAATTTGAGCGCGGTGCTACTTGTAAATAACTCACTCAGTGGTCGCATTGCTGCACTTCTTCTTGGCCTCGCAACTCACTATCGTGGGTCTTGATGTGGGTTGTTGATAACTTCTACACCTATAGCATATTTATACATACATACGTAATATAAATAATGATATAATGATTGAAGCGAAGCCTCAAGCTAATGCTAAGATAAAAATGTCAAGATAATATGACCAACTAGTGTGTGGCACACAGTTGATTTGAAGTAGAGCTGTGAAACTGGTCAGCAAATCATAACCGGTTACTAAGCAAAAATAACTGCCGGTTAACTGGAAGAGTATGAATTTGCTGAAAAACATGCAATTACATCTTACTTAATGCATAATTTATGCATACAGTACATACTTACACATATAAGTGTATGAAACCATATTAACCACGTTGCTTTATCTACGGTTACATCCTGATATTAATGTGTTAACACAACAAACATAAGCATGTGCCATTATTTTTTGCATGAAAATATTAAAAACCAGTTACCTGGTTATGGAAAAATAACTGGTAACTGAATTTTTAAAAATAACTGATCGGTTATTAGGTTATTTTTGGAGTTCAGGGGCCTACAAGCTTTCCTAATTATGATGGATCAATCTTGAAGAAAAGTTACAGTATAGAAACATTACAGTATAATGAAAACGTATCTTTACAGTCCCAGGGGGAGAGAGGCAGTATTCAAATTTGTGATTTAGGAAAGTATGAAGTACAAATTGGGTCATTCCAGTGTTCCATTCCGCCGTTTCATTCCACTGATTCTAGACAACCATTTTAGCTATGTCGAATCGATTTTGTTGATGGGCGTGACCTCAGTAACACCATGCATTATGAAAACATGTTGTGAATGAGGTTGTGACCTTATGAGCCCTCTATGTAAGGAGTAAGATAGTGCATTAATTGTATTAATTGTCCATTGTACTGTATGAAGTGTTTTAGTTGTTCCACACTATATGTAGCTAGTCAAAAGATGAGTCCTTCACCATACAATCCTTTATGGCCCTATCTCATAAATTTGATAAAAAATCAGTTAAGCATAACTGTATGTAATAAAGGAGCCTGAGGAGGAAATTAAATCCGTATACTTGAAGTAAAAATATTATGTATGCTATATATAATGTGTGCTTTTATATAGTACACTTGTTTTGTTCACTAGAAATTATGGAGCTAAAAATACTCAAAGGATTGGGTTTACAAGATATTATAACAGAAATTCATACCTATGTACACAGAAGTTAGTACATGCTTATCCAAATGTGCACGTCTTGTATTTATATACTTGTAGTTAATTTTTCACCGGAAATTAGAATGAAACTGCTTGATAAATTGTCTAACATTGAGTAAGTTGTTGTATAAAAGTACAAAAATATATCATCCAAGCCTCCATAGTAGTCAGGGGGTCACCAACTCCCAAAAAGGGTGTACGGATTTCAAAATCTTTGTATTTCATCCACTGATTTCACATTAGATTTCGTTAGCAAATCTTCACTATACTTCTTTATACTACTAGCTACATGACTAAGATACGTATATAATTATTAGCTATATGGAGTGCTAATGAATTATAAATTATAAGCGCCTGTGTATATATATATATTAAGTGGCTTAAATGAAAGATTTTGAGAATCTGGGTAGCTTAATGGTTAGTTACCTCCACAAAGAGCTTGCTGATATCGTTCTCCCTATTTTAAGAAGTGGACATATACAAGAATTTCATCACCATTCCAACTTTTTGATTTTAGAATTCAAATTATGATTTCAAATAAGATTTCAGGAAGAGTGTACGAGATTTGGCAACAGTTGGTGACCCCCTGATAGTAGCTACATTTACCTGAGAAAACCAATTGAAATGCTCTGATAACACTGCTACTTTTGTGAATGTCATGAAATGCTAACCATGCAATCTGTAACAGGTTGATGTATGACCATCTAAAAACCTGGCATTGTATAAGTTAAACCAATGTTAATCAAATGTATTGCAATAGTTAATGATGCAACGGGTAAGTCACGTGAACAAAGACTCATCACTAAGGAACGCATACAAATTTAATTCTTTTGGTTAAACTGGTTTTATACTCCAGTACTTCAGTGATAAAAATAGTAGTATAAAGTTGTTTTATGCCGAAATTCTTACTGTAACACCATAGGCCAGTCTTCTTTTATAAGCTGTGAAACCCGTACAGCATGCCCACTTTTAAAACTGAAACGCTCTGTCTTGTTAGTAATGTACAGCTGGTTAAATGGCTTTTTCTGTGAAATGAATGGCTAACATGGCAATACCTTGCTCTTCATTGGCAGTAACTCACGACGCGCTTCGTTACTAAGGCCCCGCCGGCCCATCAGTAATATCGATAGCAAGTGTCATAAAAAACTGAAAGTAGGACTTGTTTGATTGGTTATTCAGGCTTCATTTCACGTGAATGGTTTTTAATAGCCTGGGGGCACACATACCGACGTCCGCACAAAAACAATTTCAAGAAACCAGGTACGTGCCTGGTTTAAAAAATTTCAAGTTCACCAGTATTTTGTCTGACTTCCTGTAAGACCCACTAGCAGTGGGAGTATGGCTCCAATTGCAGTGAATATTGCACCTTAGTGAATTTGCTGACTGTTACACAAAGACAGCTGCTTGCACACATTACATAATTATAGTAAGCCTGCCACTGATACTGTCAACAGATGTAACTTGATTACATCATGTGATGTATGCTTGGACAAACATAATTGTTTTTAAACCAGGCGCGCGCCTGGTTTCTTGAAATCATTTTCGTGAAAACGTCGGTATGCGTGTGTGTGTGTGTGTCCGCCCCCCAGGCTATTAAAAACTATTCACGTGAAATGAAGCCTGAATAACCAATCAAATTAGTCCTACGGCTTTTCTATGACACTTGCTATCGATATTACTGATGGGCGGGGCCTTAGTAACGAAGCGCGTCGTGAGTAACAGACTAATAAGAACAAGGTAATGCAGTGTTAGCCGTTCATTCCATAGTAAAAGCCGTTTGAACAGCTGTACATTACTAACAAGACGGAGCGCTTCAGTTTTGAAAGTGGGCGTGCGGTGCGGGTTGCGGAGCTTATAATACAAGACTAGCCTATAGTGTTACAGTAAGAATTTCGGCTTAAAACAACATTGTACTCTTTTAAAAGTTTTATCACTAAAGTACTGGAGTATAAAATCGGTTTAAACAAAAGAATTAAATTTGTATGCGTTGCTATGTGCTCCTTAGTGATGAGTCTTTGCTCACATAACTTACTCGTGACGTCATTAATTACTATTACAATACACTGAATAGCAGTTGATTAACAGTGGTTTAACTTACACATCGCCTGGTTTTTAGATGGTAGAACATCAACTTGTTTTTTTTTTGTTTTTGCTAATGCAAAATGCTAACAAATACCTGGCTGTAAAAATGGGGAGGCCATGCAATCAAGAAGTATTGCAAGTGGAGATGTTTAATTGTTCGTTGAAGATCCTTTACTTTAATGATATTCAATGCTCTAGGGTGTTTTCACAACTATGACCACTTGGCCATGTTTATAAAAATGGGTAGATGAGAATTCTAGGGAAATAGGAGTGGGAATGAGAACCTCAATGGCAGGAACTCACAAAATTTGTTGTAAATCATCAAACAGGCTAAGGTCTGTGTGAGCCAAGACAGTACAGTTGATTCCATTTGCATTTGAGCAAGGTGTATTTCATTGATCTGTCAATTTTCTGCATACCTGAGAAGTTTAGATGGTTATTTGAGTTATGTAAGCCACTTGCACACATGGAATGATTAAATTATACTATTAACAGATGTGATCTTTTTGGATGTTTTTGTGTGTAGCTATATAGTGTCAATATATATATATTTAAAAAGGCAATAGGGATTGATATAAAAGTAAGGAAACAAGGAATAAGATTTTGACACAAGTGAACACTAAAGATTCTGCCATGAGATAATTCATAAAAGTTTAATCCCTACTTTTGAGCTACTAACCATACTGAAATCAGTCAACAGTAGGGATTAAACTTTTATCAATTATCTCATGCCAGAATCATTAGTGTTCTCTTGCACCAAAATCTTATTCCTTGTTTCCTTATCAATCCCTACTTCCTCTTTAAATTTTTTATTATTTCCATATGCTGTATTGTATACAATACCTGCATGGTGCAATTATTTATAGTTGCAAAATATTCAAAGATACTTGAAATTCATTTTCCCCTTGTTTATACTATATAGTTAAGTGACAACTTGTATGTATCACAGGTACCAGCTAGCATCAGGAACATCAGAGAAGATTCAGTTGGGAGCAGTATTGGGAGCATTCCAGATTGTTAGGGATGTTATAGCTACTAATGCATAACCAGAGTTTTGATACATGTGTACTATAACAAGCATTATAATCGCCAACATACCTCTTTATAATATCACTTATGTTTTCTATCAAGACACACGGTCGTGTGTCAGCAGCCAAGAAAGATGCGTGGGCACAAGTGTATTATTTATGCAACTGGTTAAGTAGCCTCCCACAACTTAAAAACCATTGGGCTGATTTCCACAAAACTGACATATTTTAGTGCCTTTATATGCCATACCTTCTATACCGTACCTCAGGCACCAGTAGGTAGGGATGGGCGGTAATGATTTTCTTGCACATGATTATTGTACATTTAATTTATCATGATAATCACGATTATTGTGTACATATTAATAATATGTTTATTCTTAGAACTACCAGTTTAGCATAGTACATATATTTAACTCATGAACTACGTATTCTATTGATTGTCATGATAATTACACAATAATTGCAGTTCCCGATTATTGTTTACATAAAAAATGCACAATATTGATTACTGCTAAGCGAAATTATCATGATCATGACAGTTGTGTGGTTAATTGCCCATCCCTACCTGGAGGTAACAGGTCAGATTAATCCATATATCCGTGTCAGTGTGTCACTTTTTCTCCAAATTTTAATGAAGATAAATGTGAAATTACAAAAACTAAATAGCTACATGATTGGTTAAATGAAGAATTGCAAGTAGATTTGTATGACTTCACAGTACAAGTGGATTATCACTGTTATTATGTGTCTGAGGACTCCATCCCAACCCTAGCAGCAACAGCAACACCAGCTCACACAACAGCTGACTCAAATAGGAAACCTGTAAAGGATTACAGTGACATCAAAAGTAGGCTGACTTACCATTAGGCCACACAAAGTTAAATATCTGTTTCTGATCCAGGCATCCCGTAAAAATTGACCTGGTGCACAGTTTCTTTCAGGGGGAGGGTAGAGCATTCACCCCCACACATAGTGAATCAATTCAAGTGTTTTAAATTTTTAACAGTTACGCTATACATAATAAAATTTAATGTTAACAATAGTGCCCATGTTCTTCATGCCATAATGATGTTTATAGTTAGAGATGACTTGATTTCAGTTATTTCGACTCTACATTATATAATATTTTGACTCTTAAATGCCCTTGGTTTCAATCTCATAGCATCTATTTTTCAAAAATTTTCTGGGGGGCATACCCCCAGACCCCCTAGCATTAGCATGCTGATTGTGCTTCGCACATTAACACATACAATCACTTAGCTTGTTAGTTGTTACACAATAAGGCCCCACTTTAACTATGTGCTCCTGATCACAGAGATCCCCTAGTTTGCTTCCAGGAGGATCGTACCACATTGCCCTGTTATACCTCATTTTGACCCCCTTGACTAAAATCCTGAAAGAAACCCTGAGGTGACCAGGCCTTTTTGTCAATTTAAAAAATGGGTTGCTATTATTGATTATATACACAATCATTCATTATAAAATTTGTATGAGTTTTTTACATTGTATCCATGAGAATATTTGTACGGTTCATAAAATAATGTTTTACTACTTGGCAAAAATGACCAGGCAGGAGGACCAGAAACATATTTTTAACTTTGTTTAGCCTTAGATGACAAACATTGCTTGGACAATCAAGATAAGAGATGCACCATTGTTCCCTTCTACAGCCATTGTCATCTTGAAGAAGGGCATGAAAAGTATATTGTATAAACCATCTACTGGTGTATTTGCATATGTATGTAGGGCCATGGCCACTGCCATTGAAATGGTCTCCAAATTATCTCTATCACAAGAGCACCCACAAATGACATCCAAATAATAAACTCAAGAAGTTTATGGAACAACCATCATTTGATCATGCATGCTATCAGACTATAGTGCTTAAAATGTGTCCAACTTCGTCTGATTGAAAAAGGCTAATTTGGTGATTATGTTCTTAATTGTCATTTATGTGAATGTAGGCTTGCTTGCTGGCATATGGCCATGTGGCATCATAACCATGATAGATGGGCTGTAAGCAAGTCACAAGTATATGGATTTGTTCACTGCAATCCTAGCTACTATAATTCACCCCAACAATCACGACTGTTACTAAAATAATTTCAATGCAAACAATACCAGTGTGATGTGTCCATATTTATTCAAAATTGATTTTTAGCTTTGTAACTTACAGCAATGAAAACAGTTTATTCCGATAACTGTACCATGGCCTGATCAGCTCACTTTTGATTTGCTAATACATAGCTACCTTTTATCTTGTGATTAATTATTTAACAATGTGTGTACTGGTAAAAGACTGCTTTCTTGCATTTGCTTTTATCAGGGAAGTCAGTATGGAATTCATAGCTACGTAATTTAATATGTCTCCATAATAAACAAGTTATTGGCTAGCTAGTTCCATAACTGTAGCTACTAAAATTCATGAGATAGCTAAGTACATACATATAATTTAATATGAAGCACACAATAGCTATAATTATGTTCCATCAAGTTAAAAATTTGTCAACTGTTAGTTAAATTTTGAAACTGTAAGTATCACCTGCTACCGTATAACGATTTATATTCGAAGGGGTTATATTTTCGAATATTTCGAAGAGCATCACTCCTACGAAAATAAAACTCTTCGAAATAAAATCGCGTAGAACAATCGACTCTGACTTCTCAAACATCTCGTGCCGTACATTGATGATGATAGTTTCATAGCTTGCTAGTTAAATATATTCAATACTGAATAGCTGTAAATTTTCGAGGTACAAAATTTTCAATGATTACCTCTTTCCAGCATTTCGCAAATAAATTTTCGAGGTACAAGCTCATTCACCAATAAATATTATCTTAAAACCAAATTTCAAGGTTTTTATTTTTGAGGATACGTCATATCCTCGAAAATATCGAAATCTTTGTCCCTTGAAACTTTCCAGCTATACGGTAGTACCAGCAGTACCACATTACCAGCAGTACCACTAGTACCACTAATACCAACAGTACAACTAGTATCAGCAGTACCACTAGCACCAGCAGTACCACAAGCACCAGCAGTACCATTAGTACCAGCAGTACAACTAGCACCAGCAGTACCACTAGTACCAGCAGTACCACTAGCACCAGCAGTACCAGCAGTACCACTAGCACCAGCAGTACCACAAGCACCAGCAGTACCACTAGTACCAGCAGCACCACAAGTACCAGTAGTACAACTAGTACCAGTAGTACAACTAGTACCAGCGGTACCATTAGTACCAGCAGTACAACTAGTACACAGCAAAAACTGAATTGTTAAAATAACACATTATGCTACGTATATTAACAATAATTATGTTATTATTACATAAATCTCTTAATGTAACATTCAATATGTCAAAACAACAGTAGTTCTGTAATTAATAACAAAGTATGTTACTGTAAATTTTATATGTTACTGGCCAACTCATATATTGTCAGTATAACATGTTTCTGTTAGTACAAAATTGTTGTACAGTATAGTGCTTCATTTGAGAAATGTATACTGAAGTGTACCAGTTATACAAGTGCTTCTAACAAATCTACTTCAATATAAGACCTAACAGTTATATATAACTTTCCATCGGCATAGGTATGAGCTGTATAGGGAAGATGATCTGGCAATCTTGACAAAGCAATACAGCAGGAACGGAGTGTAGCCTCCAGCTGATAGCTCATTAAATGATTTGACAGTCAAGAAGTTCTGTACAGGTGAACATATACCACTGGGTAGCTGCTGATACTATACAAATCAATGATCTTTGAAAACACTGGAAGATCATCGAACTGTTTACCAACCACAAGATAATCACCACAGTGATACTCTTCACCAAAAATCTTTATCCAATTTGGGCTACATATGTATAACCAAAGACAAAACAAAATAAAATTTTATGTTTTTAAAAACACAGTGGCTATTTTTACAGACCCATAACTGGTATTTGTAATTCGCATTCCTTCAGATTAACTTCCAGGGCTGGTGCCCAGGCCAACTTGGATTAGCTGCCAGGGTCAGCACCCAGGCTGGCTAACTTTAGGGTCAGTTTAGACATGGGCTTCATGACTTACACTATCTATGCTATTATATCACACGGACTACTTAACTTAACAAAGGTGATGTGTATAAATGCATAAAACTAACTCTAAAGAGTAGTTGGCCTGGTAGTTCAGGTATTGCCTTGAGTTGAGGGTTCAAGTCCCAACATGAGAAGAATTTTTTCCTTTTTTCCTTTGTTTTTTCTTGAAAATAATCTAAGTTTTATGCTGTAAAAGTAGAATTAGAATTTCTGGTTATGGGCCTGTATGCACCTTGCCAGTGGCTTACTACAAGGGATTTTAACACTGGTAGCCTTATTACTAAACTAACAGCAGAGCACTTCAGGACATATCACTTGGTAATGAACCATACAAAAGAAAAGTACCATATAGCAGAAAGTCTGGCAAATTTACTGGTTTTGCACATCTGGTGAGGAAAAGAGTTTGGCGAATGAATATACATTTAACCAAAAGGTTATAATTATAAGTTCTCATTTGGATCTTGGATGATTCGCCAAACTTTCCCACTATATGGTATCACCAATATAATACTCTTGGTATCATGCAATACACATGAATATATTGTGTGCATGGGCATTAAATAGATTATAAGGTACAAATTATTTTGAGGGAACATTGGTATAAAAATTATAATATATAATGTAAACCTTCAAAAACACTTCTATACGGGGAGGTCTCCTTAATCTAATACCACATAGCAGGATGTTTTTGAGGGGGGATTTTTCATGAATTGGCCTATCTCAACTTTTCGAGGAGAAAATTTCACAAATCGTCAAGAGCACTAAGTGATAAATGTTTTTAGTAAACATTTTGAGGGTAAAATTTTCACGAATGGCAATTGATTCATGAAAAATTTCCCCCTTGAATAAAACCCGCTAGCTATGCAGTAAATTATTTGCGTATCAAGTAAACTTAACCATATAACATAACTTTTCAATAGAGCTGAAAAATATTCGATTTGTTCATATATTTGCTTGGTTACATAAGTATTTGAATACCAAGAGAATATTCGGATATACAGTGAATGATTCGAATCCTAAATTTGATATTTGTTTCAGCCCTCCTTTTAAACAACCTCATTAACCTGACACAATATTACATCATTTTTTACATTACAGCAATGTGAATACATGTTGGTGTGACTATACAGTTAATTGTAAGAATGTTAACATACTGTGAAACTACAGCATCAGGATGAAGATCAGGAAGAATATCCAACAGTTTATCTCTATTAGGATGCATTACTAGTGATAATGCTTCTTTACCTAAAATTGATACATACTGAAAATAAAAATAGTATCGCATACATTTGTGTGTAGGTGTGTGACTGCGAGTGTGTCTGCGCATGTGTGTGTGTGTGTCTGCATGTGTGCGTACATGTGTGTGTGTGTGTGTGTGTGTGTGTGTGTGTGTGTGTGTGTGTGTGTGTGTGTGTGTGTGTGTGTGTGTGTGTGTGTGTGTGTGTGTGTGTGTGTGTGTGTGTGTGTGTGTGTGTGTGTGTGTGTGTGTGTGTGTGTGTGTGTGTGTGTGTGTGTGTGTGTGTGTGTGTGTGTGTGTGTGTGTGTGTGTGTGTGTGTGTGTGTGTGTGTGTGTGTGTGTGTGTGTGTGTGTGTGTGTGTGTGTGTGTGTGTGTGTGTGTGTGTGTGTGTGTGTGTGTGTGTGTGTGTGTGTGTGTGTGTGTGTGTGTGTGTGTAACTGCAACATCAAGGTTAGGACTCAATCAGCTATTATTACATTTATTACATTGAACATTCTTTAGCTTTCAAACAAGTAGTCTGAATATTCCTTTGCATACAAAAGTGGTATAATTTCCAATATAATTGCACTTATGACTTTGGCCTGTCTAAATACTGGTCTAACTGCATAATTATAAACTAAGCATAGTACAACAAAGGCTATAATTTTTACCCACTGCTGTACTCACAAGGTCCACATTCCAACTCATCAAAATTGAAAAATTTCTTGGATTGTAAATAACCACAGAGTAACTTTTGGTGCCTGGTTGCAACAGAATATGATATGTTCTTGAAGTTACTCAATCTAGAAACTTTCTTGAAATATGAATTTTTAGCTTCCATATGCATACACCAAGACATAACAAGTGGTCCTAATCTGTGCATAAGGTACATCACAGTAAATGATACAAGTACAATTTGCATACCTGAGAATCTGATTAGGAAGATGCACCAAATAATGCATTTTTGGCAAAATGTTAACCCCTGGATAGCACTGGATGAATATTTGATGGTGCTGATCTATGAGAGCAGTGAGGTAGGCAGACGATGAATGTGATGTTACCCTGGCAGTGCAATACTGTATGATTTGTAATAATAATAATAAGTAACACTCCCAATGTGGATCATCTTCAGGTACCATGTGCCCAATTATTAAAGGTAAAACAATAGCGAAAGTCCATACTTGTTATGCTAAAATTCAGGAATTAACAAAAAGATAATATTCAGTTACATATGCATGAGTACTAACCAGACAAATTTAAACTGGAATCTCTGAGAATCTGTTTCATTTCAAATCCTTTTGGAGGCTTGGTTCTAGATTCATTCCTTCCATACAGAAAGCTTGATAGTCGTTCATTTAAAATTCTCAACTCAAAATATTTTTTGTTGTAGATGAATACCTTCAACAAAAGCTTAATTTCAAAAGTTACAGTACCTTCTAACAGCACATGCATAATATCCTGCGGCATTTGTCCATTTGTCACATGAAAGTTTGGAATTCTATTTAGAGCACTTTTACAGTTGACACCATAAGTAGTTGTCAGCTTCAGAATAAGGCCCATCCAGTAATGAACAATGATAGTCATGACTTACTGGATTTCTAAGACTAAATGCACTTTCAATAAACTAAGTATATAGTGTCATATCAAAAGTAATAGTGACATTCACAGACTTTGTACCTTTTGTCTAAATTGTGTCTTGAGTAGCTAGACAAATTCTGCACTTCCGTAATGCAAAGCCTACGCCAACCTTGAATCCTCCGATTTCATGGGCAGCTAATGTGTCTGCCAAAAAAGCAACAACTGTTCCACAGAAGTGGTTTTCAATTCCATTGGTCTCAACAGTAATACCATCCTACAAAAACATATACGTAATTGCTAAACTACCATAGTTTGCGACTCACCATATACAACTGATTAATATCATCGATGAATGGCTTTAAAACAGCATCAAATCCATACTGTTTTAATAAAGGGGATGTAATGGCAACTACAAGCTGAATGCATTGGTGAGTTGATCTTAGTGCAGGCTGAAGGTTAGCAATTGTTAATCCTAAGAAGTAATGCATGCTCTAGTAGGGCATCAGTACTAGCAGACCACGTGTTACAGGGGCGGATCCAGGATTTTCTGAGAGGGGGGTCTAAACACAGAGATGTATCTCTGAAGCAGGGGGTCTGGGGGGTACAGCCCCCCAGAAGCTATAGGGTTTTTTGTTATTACAACACCAAAATCATGCTTATTATAAGATATAGAGCATATTTAAGTAAATACAAGGAAGTATTTAGCCAAATATGGAGTAGGGGGTGTGGTGGGTGCAACCCCTTGGAAGATATAGGTTGTTTTATTATATAAAGTGCTAAAATTACACCTTTTTTAAGAAAAAATGCATTTTAGTGTGTTTTTATATCAATACATCACTCTTTTGGCTTCTTTGATATATTTCTGAAGGGGGGGTCTCGAGACCCCAAAGACCCCCTGGATCCGCCCCTGTGTTACTATATTACCTAACTTATGCTTCCCTCTATGGCTTGCCAAAACATCACACACCTCTACCTCATCAAAATATAGTAAAAGCTGTAGAGCATTTGGATTGGCTTGAAGATATGGGTCAGTTTTTACAAAAGATCCATCACAGTAATCCCCTATTAGACCATCTGTTCTTGAATGATCCTTCAATACCTAGGTTCAATATGTGTATTGTATTAAAATCTCATCTGAGTGGGCACGTACCATATATACCTCATTACAGATTTCAGAATGTTGAAGAAGGGAAGTCAGTCCCTGTAACAACGGCACATACTGGAAAGTGTCATTACTTGAAGGTCCTCCTAGTTTTATTGTAACAGGTTCCTAACAACACAGCAAATTTGCATACGCACTCGGTAGCAATATAATATATCTTACCACTAAATTAAAAATTTCTCTATAAAATTTAGTCTGCATATGTTCAGTTTCAGGACAACTAAAAGGATTGTGCATAGCCTCCAGATGGGCTTCCAACTCTGGGATGCTTCCCAATGTTCCATGAGCTGTTGAATACTTTTAAACCATTTCATCAATATCATCAACAGCAAAAGAAAACATCTGTTGAATCTGATGACTAATAACTTAGTGCAGACTGAGTAAGCTGGTGACGCTCTTTAGCATTCAACAGAAGTAATGCGGCAGATCTGTGTAGTCTGTCACTGGTACAAAAATGGTTTTGCATTAGCAACGGATCAAAAATTTCACCTTCATCATTAACTTCTGCTGTTTCCATATAATCAACTGGTATAACATCAGCAGCGGTTGTTTCACTTGGACCCTTGCTTGGATTCAGACTTGGGCTGTTGACAGTGTTAATGGTTCTCTCCTCTGGTGTACAAAAACCACTAGATAAAAGAGTCTTCCTAGCTTCATCTTCAAAATCCTTTCCCTTGTGCTTTCTTAACAAATGGGAGTTGTATGAGGAATAACACCGAAAGGTTTGACAGCAGCCCACAACTACGCACTTCCTCAAAAAGTTCGGCTCATTTGAGTGAGTAACAAAATAATGTCTATTTAATTCTCTCCAAGTTGAAGAGAGATAGCTGCAGTACGAGCATCGAAAACGTGGCAAGTCTACATTCACTGTTGCCATGATTATTTTGGCATACTAAAAAATTAGAAGTGGCAACTGATGTACGTATAATATATATGGAAAATTACTGACAGCAAAAAGGCACTGAAATCCACGTGCATCTCAGATTTGCTGATTTTGGCTTGGTGAAAGGATGAGCTTTACCGATGATATGACTGTAGAAGATGTCAGCAAATGGCTGATTGTGTCGAGAACTGATGTAACCTTATAGATACGCATGATGTAATGTAGTTACGTAACATGTAGTCACACCGATTAGGTAATAGCTATAGCTAATTAGATTAGGTTAATAGAGTCTAAGAGTTTTCTTGGTGTGCTAGAGTGAACCACGTGGCTAGGCGAATCGCTCCACAATGTGCGAGACCAGAGTCCGCTACTCCTCCAAAGTTGACCGAACGTGTCGGGATAGCTATTCTTTCGGTTTCTTCCTCACATTTTGGTGCTGTGACCAGGATTTCGCTTCGCCTCGTGTCTCAGTTAACCCATCACTTAGAAGTTGTGGTACCGTGGCACTGAATGGTACCTTGCAAGGCAAGCGAACTATTGCATAACGAACACTTGTTGTAGCTATTTTCCCGCAGCCGCCGACACGATCTTGTGATGGAAGGACTACCCCGTCTTCAAGCGTCACGAAGAGGCTACCGAGCACACGTAACAAAAACCTTCGGAAGGATCACAGAGATTACACAATCTACCGAGCCCGTCACTCCCGCACAGATGATTTCCCTGAGAACGGCACTGGAACAGTTACGACAGAAGAAAGTGACCTTGGAAGAGATAGACGGCAGGATTATCAATGCAATTGAGGATGTGACCACACTTGAAGAAGAGATTTGTGAGGTTGAAGAGTACAGAACTATGCTAACAGAGAAAATTACCTTCCTTCAGAATTTTATCAGTTTACCAGTGACCTCACCACCAGCTCCCCCAACAGTACACCCAGCCTCAACCAGTGACACTGATTCCCCACCAGAGCCAGTTGTGTCAACCAATCCGTCAGGTCAGTCACCTCACCATTATCAGCTGAGCACGCAACAGATGACGAGATCCACCAGGTGCCCCTACCATCCCATGTGAGTGATAGTACACACAACACAGCAGGTATTCCCCATCAGAACATAAGCAAATTATCCAAGTTAAACCTTCCATATTTTTCGGGAGACCCATTAGCATGGCAAACCTTCTGGGACTCCTTCGAGGCAGCCATACATTCCAACCCGAACCTAACAGGAGTACAGAAGTTCAATTATTTGAGGGCCCAATTGCAAGGTGATGCTGCACGTGTAGTGGCTGGATTTCCTCTAACTAATAGTAACTATGAACATTCAGTTTTGCTGCTAAGACAAAGATTTGGGCAGTCATACAACTTGGTAAATGCTCATATGCAGGCCCTACTCAACCTCCCTAAGCCTGCCAACAATCATTCTAGCTTGCATACATTCTATGACACCATAGAAAATCATGTAAGAGGGCTGTCCTCATTAGGCAAATTACCTGAAATATATGGCTCCCTTCTCACACCAATTATCCTGAATAAGCTACCCAATGAAATCAAAAAACATCTTGCCAGAGAAAACAACAATGCAGAATGGACATTAGACACACTGATGGCCAATATTTTAAAGGAACTCCGGGTGTTTGAGACAAGTTTCCACAACATGAGTGACTCTAGTTTTCCAGCATCAAATGAGCCATTACTTGTAACAGCTTCCTTTCATACTGGGACACGTGGGCAATCCAATCGTGCTATGGGTCAAACTGAAAGGAAAAGAACGACATGTATATTTTGTAAAGGGGCTCATTCTCCCAATGCATGTAATATTATCACAAAACCTGAAGAGCGTATGTCCCTCGTCAAAGAGAACCGCCTGTGTTTCAATTGCTTGGCACATCATAAGGTTTCCCAATGTAGTTCAAAATTCCGGTGCAGAAAGTGTGCACGTAAACATCATACCAGCCTGTGCACAACTATCCCTCCAACAAGGGAAACACAAGGCAAACCTGAAACTGAACCAGCAAAGGATGAATCAAAAACAGTGTTAACCTCATTCACTCCATCACAAACCACTCCCCAATCGCCAAAGTCTTGTTTGTTAAAAACTGCTATAGCCCCAATTACCTACAAGGAACCAGTATTGAGAGTAACATTTTATTTGATGAAGGATCCCAGAGATCATTTATTTCAAGAGATCTAGCTTGCAAACTCAATTTACAGTCACAAGGAAGAGAAAATGTCTCACTCACATCATTTGGAGCAGAGGTGCCATCATATAGAAGCTTAGACGTAGCCATTGTATCAATACAATCAACTTCAGGAGAGAAAATACCCATTTCTGTTCTTGTAGTGCCAACAATTGCACTACCACTTCAAAATCCATTACGCACCTCGATCAAGGAATTTCCACATTTGAAGGGACTCCCACTAGCTTATCCAGTAACTGAAAACGAGAATTTTGAGATATCAGTCCTGATCGGAGCTGACTATTACTGGCACTTCATGCAAGATCACGTTGTTAGAGGAAATGGTCCAACTGCAGTCCAATCCAAACTTGGTTACCTCTTATCAGGACCACTCCCTTCAACAACACAGAATAACTATATCAACCTCTTTCATGTCACTACCACCACCAATCATGGAGCTTGTGATTTGGAGAAATTCTGGCAGATAGAATCTTCAGGTGTCTCAACAACAGCAAGGGGGAGACAGATAAACAATTCTTGAAATCATACATTGATTCATGTGTCACGGGCAAACCTGACGGATCTTACAGTCTCAAATTTCCATGGAAACCAAACCATTCACCATTACCATCTAATTACACCACTTGTGAAAGAAGAACCAGAGCCTTGGCACGACGATTTGGAGATGATCCCAACTTACTTCAGACTTATGGCAATATCCTCTCTGACCACCTGAAGCAAGGTTTCATAGAGAGAGTCACTACATCATCATCTAGCAAGGCACACTACATTCCACATCACCTTGTTAAGAAACAGTCGTCTACGACCCCAATTAGAATAGTGTTTGATTGCAGTTGCCGTTCATCCCAGTTACAACCCAGTTTAAATGATTGCTTGTTGACTGGACCCCCGCTTCTCAATGATATGTGTAGCATTTTAATCCGCCTCCGTCTTCACAAATATGGCCTTTCAACTGACATCGAGAAGGCATTCCTACATGTCCACCTTGATGAAACTGATAGAGATTTCACCCGTTTTCTATGGCTGACTGACCACAAAGACCCAGAAAGCATATTTCAGATCTACCGTTTCAAGGTAGTACTATTTGGATCAGTGAGCTCGCCATTTATGCTACATGCAGCACTACATTATCACTTGACTAAGAACCCCTCACCAGTGGCAGATGATATGCAGACTAACCTTTATGTGGACAATGTGATATCAGGCTGTAACTCTGAAGAAGAAGCAGTGTCCTACTACAAAATATCAAGAACAGTCATGAGTCAAGCAAACTTTAACCTACGTACTTGGGCCTCCAATAGTACTCAGCTACAGAATCTTGCAAAACGAGATGGTAGCGCAGAAACAAGCAACACTGTAAAGATTCTTGGACTACAATGGAACACCTCTTCAGACATGCTTTCACTTGCCCCTACAAACATCAGAAACGTTCCACCTTTCATCACAAAACGTGACATCTTACAAGACTCTTCTCGTATCTTTGATCCATTAGGACTCATTACACCTGTCACTATACAAGCCAAGATCTTCCTACAGGAACTGTGGGGAAAACGCTTACAATGGGATGAACCACTCCATGATGATCTTAAGAACAAATGGAGTGTGATATCACAAAACATTCAAGATGTCACTTCTTTGGCTTCAATTCCCAGACAGTACTTTCAATTTACACCATCCTCTCCAGTTGCTCTACATGTCTTTGCTGATGCTAGCACTAAGGCATACGGGGCAGTTGCCTACTTGCACCAGAGCAAACAAGTTGCCTTCACAATGTCTAAGACCAGAGTGGCACCACTGAAAGCTTTAACACTACCCAGATTGGAATTGTTAGCTGCAGTCCTAGCTGCCAGACTAGGTGATTTCATTGTGAGGTCCCTTCAACATAGTAAATTTAAGATCAACACCTATTTATGGTCAGATAGTCAGATTGTCTTATACTGGATCAACAGTAACAAAAAGATGAAACAATTTATCTCTCATCGTGTTAAAGAGATTACTACACTATTTCCTGCAAGTTCATGGAGCTACTGCCCAACCTCAGAAAACCCAGCTGATCTCCTCACAAGAGGAATAAAATCACAAGAATTCATCTCATCATCATTGTGGAAACTCGGCCCACCATGGCTACCGTTAAAAGAAAAATGGCCTGCATGGAACCCTACGGAGGTACAAACTGCAACACTAGCTGTAGAAGAAACAGACTCTACATCATCTAAAACCACCGCACCAGAAAACCTTGGACTGTGCCAACTTATTAATGTCTCAAATTACAGTAGTCTCACCAAGTTACTTCTCATCACGGCATCCACACTGAGATTCATTCGTAATTGCAGAAAACCAAAAATCAAATTTACTGGACCTATCACTCCAGCAGAACTGACTCAAGCCAATTTAATGTGGATAAAGGACATCCAACGAGAAGTATTTACCAAGGAAGTTGACAATGTCAAGTCTCACGCTACCTCTCCTCAGACTAACCGACTTCCCTTAGTGCGTCAACTCCGATTATTCCTAGATAAATCTGGTTTACTTCACTGTGGGGGGAGGATACACAATGCCCCGACCACTGAACTGGCTAAGTTTCCTTACCTCCTACCAACCAAGCATCCATTCACAAAGCTGATCTTTTATGCCACTCACGAGAAACAGTTGCATGGAGGAGTGAACTCTACACTGACAGCTATAAGACAATGTTACTGGATCCCCTCTGCAAGACAGGTCATAAGGAAGCTTCTCCGACATTGTGTTAATTGTCAGAAGATTCAGGGGAAACCATATCAAACACCAGACCCACCTCCACTCATCAAGGAAAGGACACAGAATGCTCACCCCATCGAATTTACAGGAGTTGATTTCACTGGGGCACTATATGTGCGAGGCAGAGGAGATGAAAATAAGGTATATGTATGTCTATTTACATGTGCGGTGAGCAGAGCTGTACATCTAGAGATAGTGACTGATTTATCTGTAGAAACATTTCTACAAGCATTCAGGAGGTTTAGTAGTCGTAAATCCTTACCCAAGATACTAGTTTCAGACAAACCACAATTGAATGATAAACTTGAGACATCAGAGGAACATACACAGCCAGTCGTACGACCAATCAGGAAGACAGCTGTAAGGGCACGCAAGAAGCTTAGTGAATGGACTGAGATATTAAAGGCGCCCCCGGAGGATGTCGAGAACTGATGTAACCTTATAGATACGCATGATGTAATGTAGTTACGTAACATGTAGTCACACCGATTAGGTAATAGCTATAGCTAATTAGATTAGGTTAATAGAGTCTAAGAGTTTTCTTGGTGTGCTAGAGTGAACCGTGTGGCTAGGCGAATCGCTCCACAACGTGCGAGACCAGAGTCCGCTACTCTTCCAAAGTTGACCGAACGTGTCGGGATAGCTATTCTTTCGGTTTCTTCCTCACAGATTGATAAAGGATTTTCCGAGGAAGTTCGAGAGTCATTTGAATGTGAGTTTGTAACGACGAGGCATTTTACACTGTTCTGTAGAAGTGCATTTTCCTTTCGCGTTGCTACGTTTATTAATTCTTCTGTAAAATACTTTAGAAGAAGAAATGGATGGAGAAGCGGTGCTGGGAGCACTTGGACGACAAGTTGGCCCAGATTGTTTAAAAAACATTTTGCCTAAATATGGCCAACGAATTAAGGTGTATCATGCTATTAGGTTGGCTGTTGGTACTGCACCACCACAAGAGATATTTTAACGATTCTCTTTAATTAAATCAAACCTTCATGTGTTTTACAGGGTAGGCATCCAGAGCCTTTAGTATCTGGTGACAGTACTTTTACTGAAAGTGGGGCAAGCCCTGTTAGTAGTGTATGTTCACAGAGATCATCTAGGGTATGCTATATGTGATTTGGAATAAAGCATTAGTTACATTTGTTGGTGATAGTCTTCATCCCCAGGATGTTCACAAGCTCTTGATCACAGACCAAAGCTTCCCAAGGTTAAAGTGTTAAAGTTGATGAGTTAAAATTTATTATCATTGTCAATGTAATTCTACCATATAGAAGTGTACTCTACCAGATCCTTTTCCGGTTCCATTGTTCCGTCAAAGCACAGAAGAAAACCTTGCCAACAAGATATTCTATCCAGACGATAGGAAGTACATAGTGAGAGTGTTGGCTACCATGATTCTGTCCCACACATCAAGAGCCAGTATATTTGATTGTGAGCACGTAGCAAAAGCCTTGGTTCAGAAGTTTCCGTTTCTGAAAGAATATGTAAGTTATATTATTTCTTTGTAACAAATTACTTATTATTCAACTAGGAGTCCTGGGCATCATTTATCTATGTGAGATGTCAGAACTGTAACCGCAAGCCATCAGTAGGGGAGAGTAAGCCTAAGAGACCTAAAATACAAGAAACTGCCAAACATTCATATTCACATTTGCGGGGTGAACCTGAAGATGAGAAAACCCATGACCGTAACATGAAGTTATTGAAACAGGAAATTGATAATAGGAAGCCTAACAGTGCCAATGTGAAGAATCTGATGTCACACACTTTCATACATCACAGAGAGTGGATTGTGAATTCCGAAATTGCTGTCTCTGAAGTTCTCGAGAAGTATTCATGCTTGCGCAAATTATCTCATGTAAGTAGAAAGTTCCTCTAGTATTGATATACTGATTGTAATTTTTTACGTAGATACTTCATGAAATGGATATGATTACTAATGTTGATAAAAGGTATTCCGCATTTGAACAAAATTGGACAATGTATGCTGAAGCAATTTTACAGTATAGTTCAACTGCACCTTCCAAAACCAACAAGTTGAAGCTGGCACTTAAGTACTTATGTGGTGATGATGATGATGATGATGGTGACTGTGATGATGAGATAATTAATAATGGTATGAAATCATTGTTAAGAATGCATGCTTTTAACCACTCTAACCTACATTTCATTGTCTAAGTCCAAATGGTTATAATGTCTTGTATATATGTCATTGTAGTGGATGCTGTGGATGGTTGTCTAACAGAAATGAAATGCATCACTGCATTGAAGTGTCTCGCATCCTTCCTGATTGCTAAACCTAAGAAGAGGGATGAAAAGCAATCTTCATACAGTACTATACCCTACTTGCTTCTTGATGTGCCGGTATGATAATGTTTCTTTCTACTCACCATAAAATTATTCTATTTTAGAACTCCACTCCAACAGGTGAATATTTGGATTCAGGAAATAACCATCCCTACATAGTCAAGCTCTTTGATGGAGATTGCTCAGTAGCTTCCACCTACAAGATTATTGTTGAACAGGAAGAAATAACTAAATGTTCAGACATGACAATGGCAATATACCTCACCTTTTCCCTGCACTATATCTTCAATATTTCTTACCACATCAAGTTAACCGACTACTTTAACTTTTTCCAGGAAGTAATATTTGAGATGCCAACTATAAAGCTAAGAAATTTGCTCCATATACCAACTTTTGTGCTGCGATTGAAGCCATTACAAAAAAAACTTGAACATTACTGCTGTTTTTGTAGACATTTTGAATGTTGCTATTTTGTGATTTTATAAGTTTCACTGCTGAAAAATAATGATCTTTACAATACATAAGTTTTAAGTATTATGTCATATTGATACATAATGGTACTCTTAACATGCAACAGGATGTTATAATGACATTTGTATTATGTTATAGCAACATTTATGTACCTATCTGCAATCTGTCATAGTTACATAACATGCATGTTAAAGTAACATTAAAAATGTGTTATCTGAAATGCATCAATATGACATAATTATTATTTTTGTTAATATAACATACCATTTTTTGCTGTGTACCAGCACTACCAGCAGTACCACTAGTACCAGCAGCACCACAAGTACTAGTAGTACAACTAGTACCAGCAGTACCACTAGTACCAGCAGCACCACAAGTATCAGCAGTACCACTAGTACCAGCAGTACCACTAGTACAAGCAGCACCACAAGTACCAGTAGTACAACTAGTACCAGCAGTACCACTAGTACCAGCTGTACCACTAGTACTAGCAGTACCACTAGTACCAGCAGCACCACCAGTACCACTAGTACCAGCAGTACCACTAGTACTAGCAGTACCACTAGTACCAGCAGTACCACCAGTACCACTAGTACCACTAGTACTAGCAGTACCACTAGTACCAGCAGTACCACTAGCACCAGCAGCACCAGCAGTACCACTAGTACCAGCAGCAACACTAGTACCAGCAGTACCACTAGCACCAGCAGTACCAGCAGTACCACTAGTACCAGCAGTATCACTAGTACCAGCAGTACCACTAATACCAGCAGCACCACAAGTACCAGCAGTACCAGCAGTATCACTAGTACCAGCAGTACCACTAGTACCAGCAGTACCACTAGTACCAGCAGTACCACTAGCACCAGCAGTACCAGCAGTACCACTAGTACCAGCAGTACCACTAGTACCAGCAGCACCACAAGTACCAGCAGTACCACTAGTACCAGCAGTACCACTAGTACCAGCAGTACCACTAGCACCAGCAGCACCAGCAGTACCACTAGTACCAGCAGCACCACTAGTACCAGCAGTACCACTAGCACCAGCAGTACCAGCAGTACCACTAGTACCAGCAGTATCACTAGTACCAGCAGTACCACTAATACCAGCAGCACCACAAGTACCAGCAGTACCAGCAGTATCACTAGTACCAGCAGTACCACTAGTACCAGCAGTACCACTAGTACCAGCAGTACCACTAGCACCAGCAGTACCAGCAGTACCACTAGTACCAGCAGTACCACTAGTACCAGCAGCACCACAAGTACCAGCAGTACCACTAGTACCAGCAGTACCACTAGTACCAGCAGTACCACTAGTACCAGCAGCACCACTAGCACCAGCAGTACCAGCAGTACCACTAGTACCAGCAGTACCACTAGCACCAGCAGTACCAGCAGTACCACTAGTACCAGCAGCACCACAAGTACCAGCAGTACCACTAGTACCAGCAGTACCACTAGTACCAGCAGTACCACTAGTACCAGCAGCACCACTAGCACCAGCAGTACCAGCAGTACCACTAGTACCAGCAGTACCACTAGTACCAGCAGTACCACTAGCACCAGCAGCACCACTAGCACCAGCAGTACCAGCAGTACCACTAGTACCAGCAGTATCACTAGTACCAGCAGTACCACTAGTACCAGCAGTACCACAAGCACCAGCAGTACCAGCAGTACCATTAGTACAAGCAGCACCACAAGTACCAGTAGTACAACTAGTATCAGCAGTACCACTAGTACCAGCAGCACCACTAGCACCAGCAGTACCAGCAGTACCACTAGTACCAGCAGTATCACTAGTACCAGCAGTACCACTAGTACCAGCAGCACCACAAGTACCAGCAGTACCAGCAGTATCACTAGTACCAGCAGTACCACTAGTACCAGCAGTACCACTAGCACCACTAGTACCAGCAGTACCACTAGTACCAGCAGTACCACTAGTACCAGCAGTACCACTAGTACCAGCAGCACCACAAGTACCAGCAGTACCAGCAGTACCACAAGTACCAGCAGTACCACTAGTACCAGCAGTACCACTAGTACCAGCAGCACCACTAGTACCAGCAGTACCACTAGTACCAGCAGTACCACAAGCACCAGCAGTACCACAAGCACCAGCAGTACCAGCAGTACCACTAGTACAAGCAGCACCACAAGTACCAGTAGTACAACTAGTACCACTAGCACCAGCAGTACCAGCAGTACCACTAGTACCACTAGTATCAGCAGTACCACTAGTAACAGCATTACCAGCAGTACCACTAGTACCAGCTGATGGAGACCCTGTAGCTGTTTCTGCACTGACTTATCCCAGTTATTTGCTCTCCACTTCCTTCTGCTTTCAGAGTGGATAGATACTCCCATCTCAGCGACCTTCATCTAGCTGACGAATCCAGTACACCCAGAGGAGAGACAGATATCTTGATAGACTCCAACTTATATTGGAATATTGTTACGGGAGAGGTTGTGAAAGGAGACGAAGGTCCAGTATATAGTTGTGAATAGCAAATTAGGATGGCTATTGTCGGGACCTATAGATTTCAGTGAAGCACACCAAGTCAGCTATTCCAATGTGGTGATTTCAGGAGCCTCTGCTAATCCAGCTTATGGTGTCAGAAATGATACTCTTTTTAATGCATTCTGTGACTTCTGGGAAGTCGAATCACTTGGTATCATTGATACACCAGTTAATACAGTGAATCCCAACTCATTTATGTTATCAATTTCCTTTCAGGATGGACATTACATTGTGAATCTACCTTGGAAATGTGATCACGTTGATATTCCTGACCACTTCGTGTTGTGTGAAGGTCGATTGAGAAGCTTGCTTCGTAAGTTACAACTTAAACCCGACTTGTTGTTGGAATACGACAAGATCATCCGATATCAACTCAAATGTGGTATTATCAAGATTGTCCACCCTGATCAGCCGAGTATGGTGTCTCAAGCTGGTTGTAAACCTAATGTACATTATCTGCCTCATCATGGGGTGATACGTCAAGAGAGTCGGACGACTAAGCCACGAATTGTGTACAATGGTTCTGCCAGAGCCTATGGCAATGAACCATCTGTTAATGATTATTTACAGACAGGTCCCAATTACATACCGAAGTTGTTCGATATCCTAATCAGATTTTGTTGGCACAAGATTGCTGTCACTGCCGACATCGAAAAAGCCTTTTTAATGATAGACATTGCTGAAGATGACCGTGATTTCCTTCGGTTTCTGTGGGTCAAGGACCCCTTTATGGTACAACATGAACTAGTGTACCTGCGATTTACCCGACTTGTATTTGGGTTGCGGCCCTCTCCTGCAATTTTAGGGTAAGTTCTTGTACATCACATTGACAAATACCAATCTAAGTTTACAGAGTTAACAAGGCAGTTGAAGAACTCCTTTTATGTAGACAATTTGGTTACAGGAGCTTCCAATGAAGAAGGTGCCATAGAGTTTTTTCAGGCTTCAAGAGAGATCATGTTAGCTGGAGGCATGAATTTACGAAAATGGAAATCAAATTCCTCTACTGTGATGAAAAAGATATAGAGTCAGCAATGGCATGGTCAGAAAATCAAAGGAACACTTGTTCAGCAATGATGGGCTTTGAGGAAGAAGATGAAGCCTATGCCAGAACTGTCATAGGACACAGTGTTGCAGTACAAGATCAATCATCTCAGATACTTGGAGTAATGTGGGACCATGTGGCCGATGCCTTCCGATTTGACTTCACCAGTTTAGAGTCCCATGTAAGTTCGATGCCAAACAAAAACACCCCGGTGTAAAAAAAGTGCAAGGCCAATCAGAAGCAGCATTGCAAATAGGTATGTGCGACCAAAAACTTTGATATCAATTGAGGTCAAGAAGTTACTTATCAAAAATGTTTTTCACTACTTGAATGACATACAATAGTTTATAGCATATTTTCACAACTATGATTGGCTTTGTCACTTGGCCACCTTTATTAATAATGATGGTGTGAAAAAGGTGGCCAAGTGACAAAGCCAATCATAATTGTGAAAATATACTATAAACTATTGTATGTCATTCAAGTAGTGAAAAAGATTTTTGATAAGTAACTTCTTGGCCTCAACTGATATCAAAGTTTTTGGTCACACATACCTATTTGCAATGCTGCTTCTGATTGGCCTCGCACTTTTTTTTACACCCAGGGTGTTTTTGTTTAGCATATCACTACTTTTTTGGAAGTATATAAACACATGTTATTACTAGCAAGCAGCAAAGAAGTACTGCATGGGCATAACTTGTACTTGCCTAGCACACAATATTGCAAATTAAACTTTGAAGCTTAATTTTGAAAAATTCAAGCCCGAGATTTTTTTAAAAACTTTAACTTCAGAGTGATACATCAATATAGATTGTATATCTGAAAGTTTATGCAAATCATTCAAAGGGGGTCCAAGTTATGACAACTATCAACCTACAGTGTAATAGTCCTTCTCAAATACATTCAAGTGTTTACTTCAGACTGATAATAGTATGACAGGTAGAGCATACATAGGAGAAGTGCTGATACAAATGTGGCTGAAATCCATGAAGAAATGAGTGAGTTATTAGACAAACAAGTGAAAAAAACGACTACCGCGTAAAAATTTTTGTGGTGACAGGAAGGCATTTATAAGGCTGTATCAGAAGAATGGCTGAATAGATTTCTATGAACTTTGGGATATTGATTCTTCAAACAACGAAGGCACTAATTGTCTAGTAAACGGGCAAATTGGGTGGGAAAGGATGGTTCGTTGTGCGTAGTCACACAACGGGCGCCATAAATCTCATAATGGCTGATACTTAGGAACGGTGGCGCCTATTTCTTCCATTCTCGGTTTGTTGATTCTATATACGTAGTAGGAATGTTGTGGGTCGGTAATAACTAAGCAATAGCTTTAATGGCGGCTTAGCTAGAACGTTTGCGAGTTTGAGGGCGGTGCTACGTGTAAATAACTCCCTCAGTGGTCATGTTGGTGCGCTTCTTCTTTGCCTCGTGACTCACTATCGTGAGTCTTGATATCTAAAAATTCCTGTAAATCATCTTCATCTAAAGGTACAGCAGTTGAGGGAATTTCCACCATTCCTATCTCTTCATCTGGAACTGGTCATTCATAATCAACACCAAAGTCAGAAGGTATCATTTCTATGTTACTTTGTGCATCTGACTCTCATATAAATATAATTTGTCTGGATGATCGATTTCTCTCAGTTTCTATTGGGTGATGGCTCCATGCTCTGACAAAATCAAGTAAACTTTTATTTACTCTGGAAAGATAAATACTATGTAATAGGAAAAGGTCTGCATTGTCACTTGGATCCAACATACCAGTAGCCTCCATTGTATAAAATAGATCATGATATTATGATGGTAACACATGAACTTGTTTAAGAAGTGGTACGTAGCCAAGATCATTATATTCATGATTCTCTTTTCATAAATTTGCTAATTAACACTGCTTGAAAATCCTATGCCAGTAAAATTTGTTCCTACAAGGACCAAAGTTTGTGTTCCTCAACTGTAGCTATATATGTATATATGATACGTACATTATCATAGTGATAGAAATTTTAAACATCAATTAACATTTATAATAGTCTACTCTATATCTCAACTATGACAACTTAAAAATACGGGTCCTTCTACTTTATGGCAATACTATAGTGCCAATAGTTCATAATAATTATATGTACTACTGTATATATATTATGAGATAGTACTATCAAGTTGGCCATACATATATTGGATATTGCATGGGAAGCTTGCTTAACAAATATTAAAACTTTTCTGAAATAAGTTCCTCTTCAGATTTAAAAATGAAATATGTCATAAGGAATGTTCAGACGAGATCGTGTTTTCTTATATAAATTTGACCTGCAGCTTTAAGATGATGCAATACTATTATGAGAAATACAATAAAGTGATTAGCAGTATATAGTCAATAATGTTAGTAGATAATATAAGGTGAGTATATTGTCTATGGTAATACTGGAAGATACTATTTATGAATAAGCGCGTAACACCTGAGAAGCGCCGACGCTTGTTTGGTCATGCGCTGTTAAATAGGTTCCACTGTGCTTAGCGGGTTTTTGATTGTAGTGCCATGTCTACTCCGAAGAAAGGATGACGAAGACAACTTGCTAGAGATTTAGATTCCCTGCAACTGCAAGTTTCGAAGCAGTCATCAAGCCAGCAGTATGATTCACAAATTTTGAATTGTAGGTGTCTATATTTAATGTAACTATATGTTAGTGCTGGGCGGTATACCGGTATATTTATCGTTTATGATATTTAATTAATACCAGTATGCATACCGGAAATAATTTTGAATATCACGTTATCGTTGTTCGGATATTATTGGATACTGTTAACATTGCTCCGTAAACGTACGTAGTACTACGTACCACGTTGCAAGTTGGATGGAAGAGTTAGTGGCGAAAAAGAACACTTATTCGCCAGTGTGGGCATTCTTTGGATTAAAGAAAGATCATGAGGACGACGATGAATCTGTGATTTGTCGTCTATGCCGAGCCGTCACATTGGTGCGAGGAGGAAACAAGCAATTTGTTCAGCCACCTGAAAGTCCACCACGCGAAAGAGCATGCTTCGATCGAAAAGAACAAGAAAAAGAACAAACCGCTAGCAAACAAAGACAGTCGCGATAGTAGGAAGCAGATAACGCTGGGAGAAGCGATCGAGAGAACAAAGCCATATACACGTGGCAGTCAACGATGGGAAGAGATTACTGAATCAGTCACACATTTTATGGCCAAAGAAATGATTCCAATTAACACTGTCGAAAAGCCAGGATTTCGTAGTATGGTGAGGAAGCTGGATCCACAATACGAAGTACCGTCAAGAAAGTATTTTAGCAAAACCGCACTGCCATCACTTTATGCAGAAACACGTGAAAAAGTGACAAAGGAATTGCAGGAAGCAGAGTATTATTCAGTGACAGCTGATCTATGGTCTTCTACTGGTAAACTGGAACCTTACCTTGCAGTAACAGTGCACTATTATTGCAATACAATACAATTATTGCAATACAGCTAGCTACAATAAAAATCAAATGAACATGGCATATTTCTATATACATAGCTATAGATACATATAGCTATCCATTATCCAAATAATTTGCATTGCTGCAGCAGCTGCACATCCATCCACCAATTTGAAGAACCTAAAATCTTGGGATGTCAGTACACACACTAGCTATGTAGCTATACAACAGTATTTATACCCAAACGTGTAACTAGAACAAATTTTAATGATGTATAGTAATATCGTGATATTTACTGTAGATGATATATTATTTACATTTTCTTGATATCGCCCAGCACTACTATATGTGTTATAATTTTACTGCTGACTGGTTTTAAATTCTCATGAGACTGGAGCGTTCCAGCAGTTTTTCCTAGTCAGTCCACATTAGAGAAAATGGCGGATCACTATTAGGCCATCCCAAGTGGTTATCCTGTTTCTGGTCTTCCTACATCATTTGGTTGTTTGTTCTATTTAATGCACATCATTACAATATGGTTGCTTGTTCTGTATATCGTATGGGCGCTAAGTTTTGTGGTAGAAAATTTTACCGTAAAGATTTCATGCATATTTATGTGAACAATATTAAGTTACAAATCGTACATTGCTGGAAGGCACAAATCAACGAAAATGAACCCCATGAAAGTTTTTATGCAATTAATTATGTAATTAGAGTCCTGATCCTATGATGTACAGTGTATAAGTGTGCCAGTGTGCATAGCCTTGTTCTGAGAGTTTATACCATATAGCGGGTTTTTTTGAGGGGGAAATTTTCATAAACTGAACACCATTCGTGAAATTTTTACTCTTGAAATATTTACCGTCCAAAGGGCATTTATCAAAATGGCGCTGTTCAAGTATTTCAAAGTTGACAAACGTGTGAAAGAAGATAATAGTGATGTTGTTCTGTCAAGTTCAAGCGAGTCTTTGGCTAAAACCATACCGTCTTCACAAAACAGGAATCAGCTTATAAGCTTTGTAATAGCTTTAATTATTCAGGTAGTAATTAAAGCAAAGTGCTTTAGTATAAAGTAATTGTGAAATAAAGGACTTTTGTTATAAATTGGGGGTGGCACCTACTGAATATATTGAATGCACAAAGCTTGTATTGAAGTACGTAGCAAGATGAAGTACTATGGTTTATAAAATGGATCAATTGGCATGGTTTTGGCTGATACGTACTTGCCATTAGCACGTATACTCATGAATGCTGTTACTATACTAGTACTCACAAGTGTTTATATTCGCACACGCAATCACACTTGCGAGTATTACCACTGGCACTGGCCGGCTATATCTGTATCATATATGTAAGTCCCATACGTAAACCCACAGCATCATTGCATGATAATTACTTCACTCATTGCTACATAAATGCCTGGTTTTAGATAGCAAGTTGTATTAAGCCCACAACTTTAGGTCATTTATGTAATTATTAATTTATGTGTATACATATTATGTTCATGGGGTGTAGATCTGAAGGTCCTGCACAAGTTTTTCTGTTGACATTGACTTGGTTAATGGCTGCATTTGGTACTCACAAACGAGAGAAATGGCAAGACATCACAGTGGCTTATGACAACATGTGTCACCTGAATAATTTAAAAGTAACCAAACAAGAGCTTCCATTACCAGGTCAGTTACGTATTTTACTACTATTGATAGACCTTTTATTAAGGTGATTTAAAGTACATATGGCAAGATGTTAATAAAATAATTGATAGCCTACATATCAAGAACCATGTTGATAAACGATGCAAGGAGATGTACAGCCCTGGGAAGTTGAAGGAGGAGCACCCTGGTTACAATACAATGGTCTGCGAACAAACTTTTGCATGGCTTAGTAGATACAAAAAATATTATGCTCGATGCCCAAAGTACATCACCACTTCTACCTACACCGTATGGTAAAAAGACGTAACAATTACATTTCATTTTGTTATACCAATGGACTCCGTCCTTTAAGCCCATCTATCAAAACATGAAACTCAATAGTTGTATACTTATACAATAGTTAGATATGCATTCTGTGTATATACTTAACATAGTTGCTATCCTTGCATGTTGTACATAATTATAGAAACAGTGATGTGCAATATTATTGATGCATCGATATATTTTCGTACTATAAATTTTCTGATATCGATATATCACCACATGTGTATGTGATCATTTTATATGAAAATAATGGTCAATTTATTATACTCATGAGCTTTGGTAGAGTATTTACTGTCAATTTATTATAGTGATGAGTATTATTTAGCCACTATACCTTGTGGCTTGTGCTTTAACTTAGTGTACATTGGCTCCACTATCATATGCACAGGTAATGAGTTATTATAATTTATCGTGATTATTATCGTATTGTGACAATTTGGTATGAAATAATCGTGATACGTAGGCAATATATAAGATATTTGATATCACTCATCACTATACGTACAGTAGAAATAGATAGCACTACATATCACGGGCTTTGGTTTCTTAGTTTGTAAAAGGAGATGGCTAGAATAGTGCATGTATGTATACACACAATAGATACATTTTACATAGTCATAGCTACATACAAGAACTCTACAAAAATCTTACAATACAGTCAATCACAATGTCAATAAACATAAGTATATAAATCAAATCAATATGTATGGCCTTTAAAGTCTAGCGATAATGAATTCCACCATGATTTCGAACATATTTAAGTACATGCAAGATATATTGTATAGGTTATTTTATTACGTATGTAAAATGACACTGATAATATATTTCTGTGTTTTTATACTAATACATCATTCCTTTGGCTTCTTTGAATATTTCTGGAGGGTGGTCTCAAGACCCCAAAGACTCCCCCTGGATCTATACCCCTAGCAGTAAGAGTACTTCATTAACCTCTCATTCTCCTGATTTGAGACAATCTTGTTGTCATAGGCAAAAATGAATAGAGTTGTAGCTAGCTACGTATATAGTTGATAAACTACAAGGCAGATCATTTATGTACGTATAAATAAAAGAGGTCCTAGTATACTCCTTTGTGAGACACCAGATAACACGATAATTAAGACTGAAAGTAGCTGTGAAATGGATAGGCATATTCCATTGGAGCCCCTAGTGGACTTACTGCTTATCTAAAATTTACAGCATACTTTTGCACACCCTAAAAGATGTCATTCATTCACTCAAGCTTTCTACATTATAAGGGTATGCAATGATTTTGGTGGAAATTACACCTGACCCCTGCATCAGAGATACACTAGCTTCTGTATTCATACCCCTCTCTGCACAGAATGGAGTCTTCAATTTATTAACGAACTGTGGCCTCCTTATAGATGTAGGAATGAATCAACAGACACAAATTAAATACAAAAATGTGACCAGCTCTGCAAAAACCCTCCATGTTCGCATATTTAACATGACCTCACAAAAATAGCTGTAAAATCCTGATAGTTGCATCAATTTTTAAATGCTTTATATTTTTAATGTAGCTAGCTATTAATGTAATAATAATTTAAATGTAGCTTGATAATGAGCCATCAACAAATGGGCAAATTTCTACAACATTACAAGAAACAGTTAAATAGTTATGACACTTTAAAGTTCTAAAAATGGGTCAAAATTTGCATGAGAACATGAAGGGTTTTCCCAGAAATAGCTACAAATTTAAATAGTGAGTATAGGGATTGGTAGATCTTTCATTGCTACACAATTAAATTAAAATGTAAAGAAACAAGTTAGGAACTCTAAAGAACACTCTAGCTATAATAATACTCTACTAAGGCTATACCAATAGGAAACCTCTGATTATTGTGTTGATTGCATGTGAATATATAGCTTGATAATTTAAATTGTAAATATGGAATAATGATAGAAGAAAACAGCATAAAAAGAATAAAATTGAGCATAATGAAGAGATTTTGAGAGAAATTCGGAATAGAATAATGCAGGAAATTTGGAGCATAGCTAATTCCCACAAGCCTAATCCTGTGTGTATTGCAATTGTGGACATTAAAGTTACAATAATATGTATAGGAATAATAGGTGATGATGTGGGTATAAATAAGAATAATGAGTCAAATTTTTGGGAAGGAATAGGCCTATTAGCTAGCTAGAAATTTTGAACAGATTAGTACTAAATATGGGTGGGGACTAAAAACAGTTAAACTCTAAAAACGCAACTATACCTGTTTATTGTCTACTACGTATATACTAGCTACTACTCCCATTCGTCACTTTTTAGCTCAGGGACGGCCAGTAGCTACATATCAGCACCGAACCGTACAGCCGACAGTTCACCAGATTCCAGAAGGATTAGCTAGTGGTATGTCATCTATGTCACGGTCTAGCCGGCCAAGTGAGAATGAACCCACCGAAGGCTACAGTGAGGCAACGGGAAGAAGGCGAACACGGGTGAAAAGTTAGTGGTGAGGGACAATTAGATATGTGGGTCACCAATATGTTAGCTATAGCTTAATGAACAATAATCTGTTGGGCATAGTGATGCATCAATATAATGCTATCAATCAGTAATAATTATAGCGGCTAGCTAAAGTTCTAAAGCCGGCGGTTGGTATGCACGGGTGGCTGTTTACTGAAAAGAAAGGTGAGAACAATAGCACCTTTCTTTGAAGTGTTTGAAGAAAAACTTTTGAAATTATGCTGTCTATATATGATTCCTAGCACCAGCAGTAATCTCAGTGGCATATGCATCAAACACCGCCCGACTGAGCTGGCCCAAACCTGTTGCCCCACCAAAACAGCCTTGAATTTCAGGAGTTTATACTGTATCTTTTTGTTTCATGGAGTGCTTAAGTCAGTTCTTCAACACCTATTGGTTAATGACTCCAAATTTACAAATTCACCAGGTGCCGGTATAATTTACTGTAGCTATCTATGAATTTATTATAATTCAGTATAGTAACTAGCTAAATTAGGTAAAGCAAAATCCATCCCTCCTGTAGGAAGACCAGATGTTCAAGTGGTCTGTAATTCTAATCTTTTTCTGCATGGCAACAGAGAGTATTTTTCCTTTCACCTAATTAGCTAACATAAGTGGTCAATTATCGACAACATTTCAACTAATAACCTTAACTCGATGATCGATTATCTGTCATACAGACTTCCGGTTTTCATCAATCAATAACCCCTTATTTGGTCACTTTGGAAACCAATATTCATCCTTGTGACGTAATTAGATTTCTTCATTACTTGCAAAAGTGTATGGGGTGTCGGCAATCAGTTATCGGATACATGTACTAATAATTATCGGATACTGTACTTTTTCTAGTATCAATTATTGGACAGCCATGAAAGGTTGTGTCATATAGTTTCTTATAGGCTATAGTGTAAGATGGATCCTTTAGATACTAGAATGACAAAAAAATTAAAAATTTCAAAAGGTAGCTAAGTAGGGATTGAATTCAATAGTGCTACAAAAAGTAAGGAAACAAGGAATAAGATTTTGGGACGAGAGAACATTCTGGCATGAGATAATTTATAAAAGTTTAATCCCTACTTTTGAAGTGAGCCAAAAGTAGGGATTAAACTTTTATAAATTATCTCATGCCAGAATGTTCTCTCGTCCCAAAATCATATTCCTTGTTTCCTTACTTTTTATAGCACTATTGAATTCAACCCCTACTTAGCTACGTACCTTTTGAAATTTTTAATTTTTTTATCATTCTAGTTTGTTTGCTTTTTATACATGTTAAGCATTCATAATAATCTTTCAGCAGGCGTACAAATGTTACAGGCACTTACGTAATAATTATGCTTGTTTACAGGCGCTTGTTAACAACGCGCTTACATGGCAAAGCAGCTGTGTGATAGCAAATAACGCTCGAAAAACAGCAAAAGCTATTTGTCCAAGGCTATAATCTCGAAGTTCACGATGTAATAAAGTACACTCGAAAACATCGTGCCATGGTGCCACTGTAACTAATTATATCACATGGTGCCACTGTAACTAATTATATCACATGGTGCCACTGTAACTAATTATATCACGTGCAAGCCAGGTTTTTGCGTGACGTAATAAGCAGAAGCCGTAACAGGCTATCGTCACCTTCGAAAGTGAGATTCACACCTTGCTAAAGGAATATAGAAGAACAAGGAAGGGAATGAAGGATAAAAGGAATCGCCATGGCGCAGTGGGTAAATCGTCTTCGGAACAACATTTTCGTAAATCCGCCGCCATTACCTTTATTGTGTGGAGCCCTACACCTAGTGCAACCGGGTCTTACGGCAGGCAGACGAAATAAAGGTGAATTTCAAAATTTTCAAAGTTGGCTGTAGGCCGAAATATTCGACTTGTCGCTTCGTTTTACCAAGGTACAGCATCATTACAGCCTTACCAATGCATTCCAGTCGGTTTTTCGGGTAAAGCCTATTGGAAGGTTGTTTTATGAAGTGCGAAAAATCGGGAAACCATACAATTTCTTACCAATCCCTACTATTAAGTACTACTGTACTTAATGATTATTTGTGGAAAGTAAGGGATGTTATGCCAAGTTAGCCTGGTGCTGTTATCTTTCTCTGTTGGTGTTATAGCGATGGGGCGTAAGCATCATTTATCGCCGTATTAAGCCCAAAGACGTGAAACTTCCATTTGGAGCACAACATTAATATAATTTTTGTTCCAAGTGGAAGAGAAATTCTTCTTCTACGTATGTCTACAAGAACTTATTCCTAAGTGTTTGTATCGAGACGCTACATCACCCTCAAGAGGACAATGCAAAAATTGATTATTGGCATCCGAAGTCTAATGTCGGCCAGCCATTGCATCTTGTACATCGATTATCGGCTAATTTTGATATTATTAAGTGGCAAAACTAGGTTGTATTTACAATTAGATTCGAATCTATAGTAGTTATTTGTAATTACAACAAAGTTTCAAAGAATTCTTATGCACAGTTTTTTAAATACAGTCAAATCAATTTTATTAAAATCAACAAAATATATAGTGTTTACCATGCTTCTATTGCACGCAAACCAAGTCTATATAATAACATAAGGAAACACTTTGCAGGTGTCGGCATCAGCATTAGCAGGATAAACTTGATATAATCTCCATCAATCCATCTGTTTGTGGGGCGTCACGTGACCCATAACTAGTACTACAAGTTCCACCACTGTTTATTTTGTAGAACTGGTATATAGATTCCATTAAACAACTTGATAATTCGGCTGGAGTGATTAGACTCTCTTCTTATTGGCAAAACCGGGAACTGAAGAAAAAACGAAACTATTTTAACACTCAAACCTTTTATATTGATAGCAAAACCATATAAGAAAGAAGATAACAAATCTCAAAAACTCTTAAAGCCATCAAATAACGGCAAACGAGGACAAAGAGTAACACGAAATTCCGTAATTTATAATGGATTTTATACAGCCGATAATAGACATCGACTTGGCTGATAACAGACGTTGGTCAATAAATGATTGCTTACACTATATGGTATTTTGCCTTAACCCTCATAATCATTAAATTTTTTATGAATAATTGGTAGCTATAATGGTCCATTCTTGTTTTATATTCATGTTTCATTTTGAATGTGAAGGTTCATCTATCATTCCAGATGTCTGTATCATACAACTGAATGGGTTATTATTCTTCATAGGAATTTCTTCTTCTGGAAATTTTGAGAAACGGACAAACTTTACTATATCAATTGTAACATCTGTTAAGACACCCCCAGAAGCTGCCGTAACACTACATGGGTTTGTATATCTTACCCAAACAAATGATGGAATTTCAAAGTAAGTTGAATTTTTCATAAGCATGCAGGTGTACATATTGTTATGATCGTCCAGGCCCTATATAGCTACATAAATTTATTCTATACTGCTATGAATAAAGTCACAAGGAATTCACATGAATTAGGACTCATCGCGAAGCACACATAGCACTGGAAAAACCTTTAATTTTTGAAGTAAAAATGGTTTATATGTCATATGACTGAGTCTGTAAAAACAACCATGTCAGCACTAATAGATATTAATTAATTTCTTCAGTTCTAATATAAAGGGAGTACTTTCATTCTGTAAGCTTCCAAATAAAAATTATGTATAACTAGGGCATGAGTTACAGTATTATAAAACAAAGTTGAAAAACAAGCAATTTTGTGTGCTGATAAGGTTGATATACTCAGAGCCTTATAATTAGTAATAAATTAAAAGTATTAGCTATATACAAATTTGAAATCTTTTCTGTAAAGCTGGAGGCCAGTACATGTGTCATTTCAAGTGTTTTGCTATTTTTATAACACACCCATCATTACAACTGAAGTGCTCTATCTTAATTATTAATGTGCAACTGTTGAATAGCCTTTTACTATGTATTAATTGAACAGCTAATACGGCATCACCTTCATCTTCTATGGCAAGCATTTACACTTTTTGGCCACACCCATTAATTGTATCAAGAAACTGAAAAGCATTTAACTTACGTATTTAACTGGTTAATATTGGTTCAATGCATACTGAATTATTTCCCAAAAATAATGGTATTGAAGGTAAATGTGTTTCCAGGGGACACATTTTCCAAGGAAATTCTGTCTTACTGGACAGGATGTACTGTCCGTCCTTGTCCGCTTATGATTTTAATGTTGTGTGTGTGTCCGCTTACTAGGCTAATTGAAAACTATTCACATGGAATGAAGGTTGATCATGAACAACTGGTTAACCAAGTCCTAGCTAATGCTTTCCAATTTCTACGTATATATGACACTTGCCATCGATACAGTCGATGGACATGCCACTCATTTTTGAAAGGCATTTAACCAGCTGTACACTGTATACAATTAACAAGACGGCGTAATTCAGTTTTAAAAGTGGGTGTGCTTTGCCAGTATGAAGCTTATAAAAGAAGTCGTACAGTAAGACTAAAACAAGTTTTTAAAGTACTAAAGTGTAAAGCCAAAACAATTTTTGTGTTGCCACATGTTACTTAATGATGGGTCATTGCTCACATAACTTAGTTGTGATGTCAGCAATTCATATTACAACACATTGTATATTGAATAGTGATCAATTAAGACCGGTTTAACTTACACAGCGCCTGCTTTTTAGATGTTAAAACTTCAACTTGTTTGCTGTGGATTAAAATAAGACCCTTAGTTACATGGCAGCTAAACTCTTCTTAGTATTACCATTGATGTTCACTATATCGATTCTTTTTGCTAGGGAATGTTTCATAAGTAATGATGATGCGCAGAGTCTGTCATTATTCTGCAGAGCTGCAAGCAGCATACTTAGCAATATCAGAAGATCAAAAATTCCTGATTCTTTATGGAGTCAGTTCATATTTGAAACAGCTGAGCAGTTTTGTGGCTCTCCAAACCATAAAACCAAGACAATGGTGACCTGCATAGAAAGGCAACCTAATTCTTGTACATAGGTATTCTCACCTACATCCAAATAAATGAAAATGGGAGGTTGATTCCAAGAAATGAACAGGAGTACTACTGGTTAGTATAATTATGTAACTATGTATATACATATGCATGTTCATATTACGTAAATTGTGGTCATGGGTTTATAACTTATTATTAACTGTCTTTACATTTTCATCGTACCTAATGCCCCTTTAATTTCCTCTAATTGCAAATTATATTTTTAGTATTGGTTGTATAATGAATGCTAGGTTCATGGAACTAATATTTAGCTACTGCTGTTCCTGCAGCTTATTAATATAGCTGTATTACACTAAAGCTATTTAACATGTGCATGATTCATTATTTAGTTATATCCTGTGCATTGAATGAATATAATATATATGATACTCCACATCAAGCTTCTAGCAGAATCTTTTGTTACCTTTGCTATTCATACACCGCGTGAGCACGAAAATTACATTGGTTAAATTCTTATTCAATTCACCAATCCAGATATTTCAGTTCAAGAGTAAACAACTCACACAATTTTGTACAGTGGAAATACCCTTTTGTCCATCTGTAGCCTTGAGTTAACAATTGAGTTTATATTAGTGCCCACTTCAGTGCGTACTATAAAATGAAGTTAAGACATATACGCCAGGTTCTTTGTGATAATGATTTTCAGATTGACTACGGCACTAGTTACGTAGCTATGTACGTACCCTCAAAACAAAACACTTCACACCTCTTAACAAGCTACCCATGCATGCGCCATAAAAGGGTGAGTCTCACATGCAGGGATAACCAAATGGCGCTTGCTTTGACTGACGATTGGAGATGATAGCTACTGGTATTACAAATGGACTCTAATTTTACTAACTCGGTGTTCAGTCGGTCTAAAAGTTGTAAGGGTTAGGCATTAAGCTTATCTAGCTATATTTTTGGTTTGAAAGGGGTAGGTTCATCCGAACCTCCTCTGGTTATGCCTCTGTCTGTTCATACAAAGGTTTTTCTTACCATAACTTATGCTCCATTTATATATTTAAACAACTATCAAATTAAAGATATTCATGAATATCTAACTACGGTACAGCTCAAATGTAACATCGCGAGACTCGCGCAAGTGACACGTAGTTGGCTCACGATTCACACACAAGGCTCTCGCGAGTCACAAGCAAGGCTCTCGCAAGTCACTCACTCAGAACTTGCGGGCATTGCACTCATGTGTACTCGTGCGTGTACTTGCGAGTCAGCTTGTTCAGTGTTAAGCAAACCAACCCACTCCATTTAGCTAGCTGTTTATCAACTAAAACCGTGCTACAGTCGATCCCAACCACAGATACTTTCGAATTCCCCACCTCAGACGATCTATATGGTCCTACTCAATAAATTATAGCGTGGCAGGCCCGCGTTAAAATTCAATTAAATTTCCTGTGGATTTTTCGATTTAGCTACTGTTCAAAATGCCAAGATTGCCAACAGAGACCAGAAATTGTGTTGTCAATCTTTATAATGCTGGAATGCGTATTTCTGCCATCAAGGAAAGATTAGAAGAAGAAGAAGGGTCAGCGATATCTTGAGGTACTGAGTATCCTTTGTGCACGTGATCACCGTGAATCTCTATAATGTTACTTAGCTAGCTACGTGCCCTTGTTTTGTAGGTCACTTCAGCACTTAATAACAAAGAAACTTGAGACTGAAAGTGTCATAGACATGTTGGATATCATGTGACCTCAAGATTTGCTGTGACCTGATCTGCTTAGTCTCCCCTGAGGTTATTTCAATATTGTATACGCGCTTCATTCACCAAGCAGCATGTGACGAGTGAAGGTTTTCACGGAATCTAGTTCAAGCTCCAGTGATTCGGATTCCATCGAGTTACCATGTCCGAAAAGGCAACAAAGTGCCCATGTGGCTTTGCAGGATACAACTAAAGGCAAGCGGGAGAGAAAAGCGTTGCTGAAAGGGGAGAAGAAAAAATGGTGCAAAGTGTGAAGGACCTCGACGCTGCTGAACTTTCTTTACAGTCGGTGACCGATATTTGTACTAAGCAATTGATGAACGGAATTCGTTTTGCAGTTTCGTAGATCTAAAGGGTTTGAGTTTCTTAGCTCAGCATTTACATTATGTGCAGGGGCTGTAAAACCAGCGACGTTATACTCTGACTTCATTCAACACCAATCATCGAGTCTTCTGTTCTTTCGGAGGTATTAATTTAAAACGATGTTTTACTGTGTTTTACGGACTGAACTTAGCGCAGTGTGTCTGTACGGGTTATATCGAGAGTTAGACACTCTCCTCCTCTTCTATTATTATATACTCTTGGTACAATATACATCACATTACAGACATGCACCAGAGATAAGAAATAGAGCTGCACATTGGTTGTCGCCATATTCTCTCCTGAATAGCACTAGCGCTTTACTCCTCCTTTTGCATGTGCTATTTTGTCATTCATTTTTTGGTTTGGTTTGGTTTTGGTCTTCTGGTCCGGATGTGGTTTGCATAGGCTTGTATAGAAGAGCATAGCTATATATATAAATATATAGCTATATGCTAAGTTTTCGCATATTTACAGTACTGTGTCGCTATTAAGTCAAAGTTTTGGTACAAATTTTTAAAATTCAAATAAATAAGTTTTGACGTGCTTATACTATTATGTTGCAGTGTGCAGAGTAGGCCTGTTGGACTGCAGACAAGGTAAGTATACATCCTTAAGTATGGTAGTACTTAATAGTAGGGATTGTTGGGAAATCGTATGGCTTCCAGAAAATTTTGCGCTTTAAAAATCATCCTTCCAATAGGCTTTACCTGAAAAAACCGGCTGGAATGCATTGGTAAGGCTGTAATGATGCTGTACCATGGTTAAACGAAGTGACAAGTCGAATATTTCGACCTACAGCCAACTTTGAAAATTTCAAAATTCACCTGTATTTTGTCTGCCAGCTTGCCAGCTTGCCAGCCAGCCAGCCAGCCTGCCATAAGACCCGGTTGCACTAGGTGAACAGCTCCAGAAACTTTACACAATAAAGGTAATGGCGCCGGATTTACGAAAATGTTGTTCAGAAGACAATCTGTCCACTGCGCCATGGCGATTCCTTTTTATCCTTCATTCCTTTCCTTGTTCTTCTATACTCCTTTAGCAAGGTGCGAATCTCACCAAAGGTGATGATAAGCCTGTTGTACGGCTTCTGTTTCTTACGTCACACATGTCACTCAAAACATAGCTTGCACATGATATAATTAGTAAAGTGGTGAGAGAGACAGTGGCATGATGTTTTCTTGTGTACTTTATTACATCATGAACTTCAAGTTTATAGCCTTGGACAAATAGCCTTTGCTGTTTTTCGAGCACTATACAGCTGCTTTGCCATGTAAGCGCATTGTTAACAAGCGCCTGTTAACAGGCATAATTATTACGTAAGTGAGCCTGCTGAAAATTTATTACCGTAGATCGGGATATATTCGTTAGTAAAAAAGTGCCAGAAGATAAATGTTCAATGAGTTTTAATTTCGTACAAGTAGGAGGTATACGAAATTAAAATAACGAAATTAAAATAGCTTCGTATACTTTAATTTCGTAGCACAGGAGACTTTACGAAAAATTTTTAACACCGAAAATTTCCCGATCTACGGTATGAATGCTTAGCATGTAAAAATTCAAAATTCAAAATTCAAAAGGAAAGTAGGGATTGAATAGTGCTAGGAATAAGAATTTGGGATGAGAGAACATTCTGGCATGAGATCCTACTTTTGGCTCACTTCAGTAGGTTTGCCAAAAGTAGCAATTAAACTTTTATAAATTATCTCATGCCAGAATGTTCTCTCATCCCAAAATCTTATTCCTTGTTTCCTTACTTTTTGTAGCACTATTCAATCCCTACTTTCCTTTTGAATTTTTAATTTTTAAACCAGGTGCGCGCCGGCTTGTTGCCAGCGCATGCCTGGTTTCTTGAAATTGTTTTCATGAAAACATCGGTATGCAGGGTTTCTTTCAGGATTTTAGCCAAGGGGGGTCAAAATGAGGTATAACAGGATACTGGGGGGGCAATGTGGTATGATCCACCTGGAAGCAAACTAGGGGATCCAGGAATTTACTCCAGAGCACATAGTTAAAGTGGGGCCTTATTATGTAACAAGCTAGGTGATTGTATTATTATACAAAGCACAATCAGCATGCGTAGCATGCTAATGCTAGGGGGGTCTGGGGGCATGCCCCCCCAGAAAATATTTGAAAATAGATGCTCTGAGATTGAATCTGAGGGCATTTCAGAGTCAAAATATTATATAATGTAGAGTCAAAATAACTGTGAAATCAAGAGTCATCTCTAACTATAAACATCATTATGGCATGGAGAACATGGGTGCTATTGTTAACATTTATTATGCATAGCATAACTGTTAAAGATTTAAAACACTTAAATTGATCCACTGTCAAAACAAAATCCCAAGGGGGGGCAAGCTAAAGCCAAGGGGGGCGAATGCTCCCCCCGCCCCCCTGAAAGAAACCCTGGTACTATGTGTGTGTGTGTGTGTGTCCGCCCCCCAGGCTATAAAAAACTATTCACGTGAAATGAAGCCTGAATAACCAATCAAATTAGTTCTACTACTTTTCTATGACACTTGCTATCGATATTACTGATGGGCGGGGCCTTAGTAACGAAGCGCATTGTGAGTAACTACCGAATAAGAACAAGGTAATGCAGTGTTAGCCGTTCATTCCATAGTAAAAGCCGTTTGAACAGCTGTACATCACTAACAAGATGGAAGGCTTCAGTTCTGAAAGTGGGCATGCCGTGCGGGTTGCGGAGATTATAATACAAGACTAGTCTATACCGTACAGCGGGTTATGTCTACGAGGTTCAAATTTTTGCGAAATTTGCGAATGGTTGATTGATTCGCAAATATTTCTGCTGAAGTGGTCAGGTTCTTATAATTTGGTGCGACATGTCAATTTTGAATGGAAACATAAAGATGCGGCGTTACCGTTACCAGACCCAGTGGGACCATTATCGAAAGATGTTCCAACTAGCTCCATCATTGAAGCCAACAATGAAGGATAAAATTTTACAATGTAATCACTAATAAGCCATTAAACAAACCTTGTAAACATGGTAACCGCGGATCATCGCATTAATCGCAAATGTACGCTCGGCCATTTTTACAATTCACGTGATCCCACACCGGACTGGCTCGCAAATTTTGCAATAGCAAAAATTTCTGCTGGATCTATTTTTACTGACTCACAAAATTTTGGACCTCGCAACAATAACGTAGTGTCACAGTAAGAATTTCGGCTTAAAACAACTTTGTACTACTTTTAAAAAGTTTTATCACTAAAGTACTGGAGTATAAAGCCGGTTTAAACATAAGAATTAAATTTGTATGCGTTGCTATGTGCCCCTTAGTGATGAGTCTTTGCTCACATGACTTACTCGTGATGTCATTAATTGCTATTACAATACACTGAATAGCAGTTTATAACAGTGGTTTAACTTACACATCGCCTGGTTTTTAGATGGTAGAACATCAACTTGTTTATCATTCTAGTGATAATAGGCATTGCCTATTTTGCTGGTTGGCATGTCAGTAATGGGACTATTGTACATTCTTGGTTCCATATGTTGGATAGCCATGTTGTATGGGGGATCAGCATACTCATCAGTGGGCTTCCTGGGAAATCTCTGGTGGCATCCTGAGCAAACACTTATATTGCCGTGCCACAGAACGCATGTCATTTTTAAAGTACCCCATAATCTGTGAGTTAGAAAGTAAGCATGGGGTAGATATAGGTGTTTCCTACACCAATGAGCGAAGTGGTAGGACATTTGTTCACTACATAGCTGAAGCTAAAAGGCAAGACTTGTCAAAAAAAGTTGTCAGTGCTAAGTTTTACTCCTTACTAATAGACATATCTACAGACAAGGGAAATTTTGATAATAAGGCGGTGTTAACAGTGTGGTGTGATCCCAATGGTAGCAATGAAAAGGTTCATACTAGAGTTTCTTACTTGTCACTGATCAGGAAGTACTATTACTTGGAATGGACTTGGACTGGATTCTGGACTGGACTGGACTAGAATACGGAGTTCGCTAAAACACTGTGCTGTACGCTAACTACTGCGCGTGCGCATTGCATATCTGCCAAAGTGTGAACAATATGGCCGATGAGCACGAGGTAATGTTTCCATCATATGTATATGCCAGTACTAATTTACTATCCTCATGTTATCGTATAGATAATAGAGATATCCAGTGAAAGTAGCAGTGATGGGTAATTAGTATTGCGGTTTAGACTAGTTGAAGGGTTATGGATGCAGGGCCATAGGAAGCAAATTTACACTGGTCAGGCCATTAACATAAAACATTTACCCATGTGATGTAATTGTTGTGCATTATTAAGAGAAGTGATTGCACGCGACGTGCCTTGTATTTAGTTGATGCGTGCCAAGTAGTAGTCCGGCGAAAGGAGTGAACCAAACGATAATTTACATGGTCTTTTGAGCCCGAGTATGAACTAGTGACCAACGGGCAAAACAGTCAGCAGCCGAAATTTGGAACTCTACATTTTAATCCAACGCGTGGACACCTTGGTAACGGGTTATAAACGGTACCCGCCAAGGCTAGTTCATTTGTTCTTTTGACGTTGTATTTCGCTGTTGACCTCCCTAGGTTGATAACGATACGTTTGGTGGGCAATAATTAGAATTCGTCACAACAGACACGAGGATACACTTGGACCATACTTTACGGTAAGAAATATAATATTAATTTGATTGTTGACGATGACGGAAGCCATCACATGACAAAAGAAAATATGAGCTGGACACAGATCGTCGGCCACAAGATTAATGCATCAACTTGAAGAAGCCAGTGCCCTTACAGAAGGACCGGTACTCGACAGGCTACTACAGTGGAAACTGTCGTTGAATGAGAAGTTACAGAAGTTGAAATTATTAGATAATGAAATACTCGCGCTTGTTAATGACGATGCAGTTGAGGATGAAATAGAACAGGCTGATGTATTTTCAGAGCGATTACAGCAATCAATAATTAGTGTAGACCAGCTGATTGCATCGAGATCATCCATACCAACTGCCACTCACCGAAGCTTATCAACATCTCGTACTACTGAGATAACTGAAACGACTACAGCAACCACTACTGACACACCCACCGGTAGAAGAACTCCACCTTTAACTGAAGATGATGTGCCAATAGTTAGTGATGCTCATTGTAGAGTCAAATTACCCAAGCTCGTACCAAAAGCTTTTAATGGCGACCTCAACAAGTGGGAAGCGTTTTGGAGTACTTTTGAATCCTCCATTCATCTCCATCCGGCATTATCTGCAGTTGACAAGTTTACGTACCTCAATTCTCTGTTGGAGGGTTGTGCAATGAGAGCTGTGGCTGGACTTAAACTCACTGCGGCCAATTACACTGAAGCAATTGACACACTTAAAAAGAGATTTGGTAATAAGCAACAGATAATCTCCCGACATATGAACACTTTGTTAGAATTAGAATCTGTTGCATCAGCGAACAACATAAAGGCTCTTCAACGCCTGTTTGACCAGGTAGAACTCCAAGTCAGAAGCCTTAAGTCACTCGAGGTGCCATTGAATTTGTATGGGAATTTATTGTCCTCTCTTTTTATGAATCAGTTACCACAGGAACTTCGCTTAATTATCAGTAGAGAAATCAGTGATGAAGAATGGCGCATTGATGAGATCATGACTATTGTTGAGCGAGACATTAGCGCACGAGAGAGAGCATTTTCTTCCTCCAGTGGTGAGTCACGTGGGTCAGGATTGCTCACAGCAGCAACATTGCTGACCAGTGATAGTCAGCCTAAATGTTCCTATTGCCAACAAAGTCACTCCTCATCATCTTGTACTGTTATAACTGATATAGCCTAGAGGAAAGTAATTTTGAAGAGAGCAGGGAGATGTTTCATGTGTCTCAAAAGGCCCCACTTAAGTCGCAATTGTCGTTCTCTCTGCCAGGTGTTCCCGTTGCAATGGCCGGCACCATACAAGTATTTGTAAGGGCAGTCCTGTTGTTCAATCAAACAGAAGTAGTGGTAACAGTAACCACCAACCCTCACGCTCACAGAACAACACTCCCCACAGGACAAAGTTTGTCAGCTAACACACAGCAGCCGTCCAGCTTACAAGCACCACAGCTACCACAGACCTCTACAGCAGCAGGACCTCCCAACTCTACTACCACTACAGGATTGTATTGCGTAAATGCAGACACACCAGTGTTGCTTCAGACAGCCCAGGCCTACATCCACAAGCCAAGCAATCCATCTTGTGGAATGACCATTAGACTAATGTTGGACGGGGGGAGTCAACGGTCCTACATAACTCAGAGGATAAAAGATGTGCGTTGAAACGAGCAGAGATAGTGCACATTCAAACATTTGGATCTGACAATACAAGAACACAAACTGTAGAGATGGTTACAGCTACAATAGCTCTCAAGGAAGGGGGTTCTACTCAGGTTTTGTTCTTAGCTGTCCCACTCATTTGCGAACCTTTATCATGCCAACCAATTGCCTACACTAAGCAAAAGTACAACCATCTTGCAGATCGTGACCTAGCAGACTCTTCACGGGTTGGCGACGAGTTACAAATAGATGCCTTAATTGGCTCTGACCATTATTGGCAGTTGGCGACTGAAAAGGTAATACTGGGACAGAGTGGACCAACGGCTATACATACTCATTTGGGTTGGGTCCAGTTTGGAATACAGAATAGCTTAAATTCACAAGTCAGCCACACACTGCACATACGATCCCCTAGCTCAGCTCCTCATCTGGACCACTTGCTCACGTACTAGAATCACTAGGAATCACACAGAATGAACCTTCCATCCATGAAGTCAATTCAGTTTAAGAATGGTCATTACAAAGTAAGTCTCCCATGGCGTCCTAACCAACCACAGTTACCTACCAACTTTGAGCTTGCAAGAAACCGACTCCAGGGACTGCTTAAGAGACTCCATCAACACCCTGAGGTACAACAAGAATACCATGCCATCATACAGGAGCAGTTGCAATTGGGCATTGTTGAGAAGTGCAGTGATCAGGCTTGCCAAGGCAGTGATGATACCATACATTACCTTCCTCATCATGCAATCATCCGTACTGACAAGCAGACTACCAAGCTGAGGATAGTCTATGATGCCTCAGCACGAGACAATGGCCCATTCCTAAATGATTATCTGTTCTCCGGACCGAAATTTGACCAGAATATACTAGATATTCTTCTGAGATTCCATGCTTACAAGATAGCTTTAACAGCTGATACTGAAAAAGCTTTTTTGATGGTATCAGTTCGGGAGGAGGACCGTAATGCCCTCAGGTTTCTGTGGGTGGATGATGTTGAGAAATCATCTCCAGTCATTGAGGAGATGAGATTTGCAAGGGTGGTATTTGGAGTGTCTTCAAGTCCATTCCTCCTCAATGCCACCATTAACCATCACCTGGAAAGGTATCGAGACAGGTATCTGAACTTGGTTGACACACTGCTGCATTCCATGTACGTTGATGATGTCACATACGGTGCAAACAGTGAAGATGAAGCTTATCAGCTATATGATATTTCTACTAAGATACTTGCAGAAGGTGGTTTCAACCTAAGGAAGTTTGTTACAAACTCAGCAAGTCTCCAACAGAGGATATCCACAACTGACCAGAATCCAAGCGGTCCTAAACCTGCCAGCAGCAGTGTTGTGGAAGAGAATACCACCTACACTAGTACACTTTTCAACAATGAGATGCCCAATAGACAGAAGATCTTAGGAGTGAGTTGGGACCCAGGCAGTGATATGTTAGAATTTGACATCAGAACAATAGCTGTTGGGACCCAGGCAGTGATATGTTAGAATTTGACATCAGAACAATAGCTAACTCCCTGCAGGCATTGGATCCAACTAAGAGAAATATACGGTACACTTCATAATAAAGTTTATGTTTCGTACCATAGTAAGATCGTAGTAAGATCGTAGTAAGATCGTAGTACGGGTAATTGTACCGTAGTACGGAATGTACTTTACTACGTACTGTACCTTACTTTCGTAATTAAGTACGCGTACTTACTAGTAATTACGCGTACTTATTAATTTTTAAACCCCTGTTGACGCCATATCGATGGTATAACTTACCCGATGGACTTGCTAACAAGTTTCTTGTGCGTTTCAGTACCCGGTGCGCTTATTATAGATAGGTCACGCCACTATTGGGCCATTTACTAACATACCCGGGTTCCGTTCATTGTGTCAGGTAAAAATAGTTGTCTCTGGAGAAAAGTTATAGCGATACTTAGGTTTGTTTAGTGTTGTAGAAATGCAATACAAAGAAAACAGGCTTGAAACTTGGTTGTATTATTGATTGGCATCGTTTGTTAATCGTGCGCGTGTATATGCATTTTGAAACTGGAAGGAAACAGGTTTGTGAATAATCACTGCATACAGAAAAGATATAAAATGATTATTAATAGTGTATAAACGCTGTTTTGTTACCATTTAAAGTGTTTTGTTTGGCTTGCGTAGATGTTTAGCAAGATTCTTGCGGTTAATAATGGAATGAATTTTGGTAGATTCCCTTGGGGATTCCTTCGGCTGAGTACTAACATTTCCTGATACAATAAGCTAAGTACATATCGTATCGTAATTACGCCGTAGTACGTAACTTGTAATCGTAATTACGCCATAGTATTTTTCGTAATAACTTGTAATCGTAATCGTACCGTGATCGCGAAACTTTATTATGAAGTGTACCGTAGTAAGCTTTGCCTCACGATTTTATGACCCTTTGGGCTACCTGTCCCCAGTAATAATCACATTGAAAGTTTTCTTTCAAGAATTATGCAAGTCTAAGCTCAACTGGGATGAGCCTTTACCAAGTGAGTTGTTGCATAAGTGGAAGAGTTTAGTGTCTAGGTATAGTAATATCCGTTCCCAGATGCCATTTTCATTCAGCAGATACCTCAGCGGATTGTGCATTGTACGGATTCTGTGATGCTTCTACCTCAGCTTATGCTGCTGTGGTTTATCTGTACAATGGATCAGATTCAGTACAGTTTGTGACATCCAAAACAAGGGTGGCACCACTTACTCAGCAAACTATCCCACGACTAGAATTATTGTCCAGCCTTCTACTGGCAAGGCTTATGGCTAATGTGATTGTGGCACTTCAGACAGTTGTTAAGGTACAACTTGGCTTGTGTTTTACAGACTCCAAGGTGGCGTTGTACTGGATCCAAGGTGAAGGCAAAGAGTGGAAGCAGTTTGTTCATAACCGAGTGACAGAAATTCGACAACTTGTACCAGCTGCCAACTGTCTCATTGCCCAGGAAGAGACAACACTGCTGACATTCCCTCGTGGTGTTTCGCCCAAGGAGTTAGAAATGAGTCTTCTTTGGAGACACGGACCAGACTGGCTGCGGAGTATCTCATCAGTTAGAAGAAGTGAAGAGACCACAATGCCAGAAGAATGTGGAAGGTCAAAGGTATGCCCTCGCACGGTTTGTTGGTATCTACAGAAAGTTGTGAAATTGGCACAGTGATTGACTGTGGACGATTTAGACAGTTGCAGAAGTTGTTAAGGGTAACAGCATATGTGAAGAAGTTTGTGTTGGAATTTAAGGTGTTAAGAGTGACAAGCCACACATTGATTAGATAGTGACTGCCGTAGATATGGAACTGGCAGAATTGGATTGGATTATTGATTGCCACAAATGCCTAATCAAGGAAGCAAGGTTTGAATTGTGGAAGGGTCAATTGCAGCTATTCCGTGACCAGGAGAATGTATGGAGATGTGGTGGACGACTAACCAAGGCAGATATTCCTTACTCCATGAAACATCCTATTTTGTTGAGTAAGCAACACCGTTTTGCCATTTTGGTCACTGAACGTGCTCATGAAAGGACTGGGCATAGTGGAGTGAAGGACACACTAACAGAGGTCAGGTGCAAGTACTGGTTTGCATGAGGCAGACAATTTGTAAGGAAGATTGTGTACAGGTGTGTAAGGTGTCTAAAAACTTGAAGGTCTACACTACCGAGCTGTGCCTGCACTGCCGTTGCCAGGGTTTAGGGTGCAAGAGGCAACTCCATTTGCATATTGTGGAGTGGATTTCGCAGGTCCACTCTACATCACAGTAACTGAAGGATCAGAGAGCAACAAGGTGTGGATATGTTTATTTACATGCTGCGTCACATGTGCGATACACCTTGAGTTGGTACCAGATATGAGTACCCAGACCTTCCTCAGGTCATTTAAACGCTTTACAGCCAGAATGGGGACACCTGTACAAGTGATCTCAGACAATGAATGCCAAGACATTTGTCTCAGCCGCTCAATACCTTGCTGATCTGAAAGTGAGATGGGTGTTTAATCTGGAGAAGGCACCTTGGTGGGGTGGTTTCTTCGAGAGAATGGTACAATCAGTAAAGCGATGTTTAAGGAAGAGCATCGGAAGTGCTAAGCTAACATTTGATGAGTTGTCAACTGCATTAACTGAAGTGTATCCATTGTACGCAGCCATCATATATATATGACGCACTGTATTTGATATCGTAAAAAATAAAAAAATTAAAAAAAGTAGAAGCTATTGTAAATTCGAGACTGATTTCATATCTATCCAGTGAAGACCTCAAATAACCACTAACGCCTTGACTGGACATCGTGTCTTATCCTTACTAGATGGCGCAGGAGCTACAACAGACATCACTGATGAGGATTTTGTACTGAGCTCTGAAGATCTGAATGCTAGGGCACAGCGCCTCACAAGAGCACTGGAAGACTACTGGATTAGATGGAGAGAGGAGTACCTTCTTCGGCTCAGAGAACAGTACCATGCTGCAGACAACACTGGAATTCCCCGAGCACCCATACTCGGAGAAGTAGTTTTAGTACACCACGAGAATCCTCCACGTATGTACCTTGTGGAAACTGGGCAGAGTGACTTCTGTGATTACCGGTGATGCTGGCCAGATATGAGGTGCAGTGCTTGAAGTCACTACGAATGGAAGACTGTCAACACTTCGCAGACCAATCTCTTGTCTGTATCCACTTGAAGTGACACCGAAGTCCAAGGCAGATTCTAATTCCGCTTCCAGTGAACAGGATGACAGTGTGACGATCACTGAAGCAGATGACTCTGTGTCACCCACTCAACCTGCAAGAGCAGCTGCGGAAAGAGCCCGACAACAAGTGCACTAGTGGATAACTGAACTAAATGACAATGGTGACATGTAATGTCTGTAGCTAGTATACTCTGTAGTGTTATTAGTGATTTTAGACATCTCCTAAGTTGACCTTTGGTCAATGAGGGGAGTGTGATGTAATTGTTGTGCATTATTAAGAGAAGTGATTGCACGTGACGTGCCTCATGTTTAGTTGATACGTGCCAAGTAGTAGTCCGGTGAAAGGAGTGAACCAAACGATAATTTACAACCGACAAGCAACAGCTGTCTGAAACAATTAGAATACACTAGCGTCCAAAGGGATACTCCTTTCATAACGGCTGTATAATGTTCTTATGTTTTATAAAATTACATTCAACTTTTGCTGTAGAAAAACTACTCAGGCTTTACCGGTGCCTGTGGCTCTGAAATGGGGTTTATAGTCTAGCATTAGGCTGGTGCCGATCACACCAGTGCTTTTTCTCATAGCAAAAGGGTGGGTAATGCCACAATATTTATGTGGGGGTGTGAATGGTCTGGCTACACAAGACTGTCAGCATTCAGTACACAATTTATTGTTTTGTGATTGATTGGGAAGCTGCTACATTTTACTGCTATATAATTATTATGGCTTTGAATATTTATAGTGACAAGTATTTTTTGCAGGTCTTCATCTGATGAAAGTGATCATCCCTTAAGAAAAGAAACACAATGGATACAAGGTTGGTTTTCCTGTACTATTGTAGGATTTGCAACATTACTGGAATATTTAGTACTAGAAATGAAATGTTGGCAGCATCAGATAGTGAATTGGTAGTACCACTCCAGTGAAAGGACATACTCCAGTGAAGACATGCCCGTGTAACATCAGACAGTGAAATTTTATCACCTGTGAAACGGTTTGACGCCATATAACTACTTTGTGTGATTTGTATATTTATCAACTGTGTAGGAAATTAGAATATTTGAATGGTAATTTAGAACTGCCCATCTATGAGAAAACATCACAGACATATTCAGCAAGAGTAATTAGTGAGATCCTGTTAGACAAAGATCTTCCAACTAATAAGATAGCAATAGGCCATCCTGTAAGTATCTAGTGCTTGTGATGGATTTGAGTCAGCTGGATAAACCAGAGGATATAAAAGCTGATGATCTTGCTTCTTGGGTATGTAATGGCAAGCGGTGTAATGTCTGTGAGGTGGAAGATGGTCATGTGATGGTCAGGACCTTCAATTAAGAGAGAAAACACATTGTCTTGTTAGACGATACTACAAGCATGCTACTTCAGGAGATTTCAGGAGAACCATTGCTGAGATTTATGGTAACCTTTTATGTGTTTAATACATAATGACTTTAATTTGTTGCATATAGACCCATCTGGAGATCAGTTAAATCGAGCGTTTGTTCAGTACTCATTTACAGGGCATCCTCACTCTGTTATCTCAAAACCACATGGCAACTCCAAGTCATCGTTACCTTTTATTCGTACTACACCAAGCACTCTTGGGAAATTGAAAGAGTCTTGCAAGAAGAAGTCTCCTAAGGAGTTGATACATTCGATTACTAAAGAGAAAGGAGGCATTCAAAAGTTGAAGACTGTTGGAGATATTCCACGTAACAACAAGCAGGTTTACAACATGAATAGCACGTCACCAGAAAACGATGCTCTGATCAGTGTAATGATGATGTGTAAGGAGAGTCAAGGAAAGGATATTGACCTATTTGTGCGTGCTGTAACATCAGCTCCTCAGCCAATGTCAGTCCTATGTACAAATGCACAGTTGTTTGACAGCGGTTCTGTACTGATTCTATTCATTTTAGTCCTATTAGTGTTGACCCTACTTTTGACCTAGGGGATTTTTGTGTCACAGTGATTAGCTATCGTAATCTGATGTTGAAGAATATGAGGACCAAAAAGAATCCTGATGTTAGGACCAATGATGGTGCATCGTAGAAAGTTGTTTAATACTTACCATTTCTTTGTTTCAAGTTTAGTGTCTTTGAACCCATCTATTGCCCAGCTGGGAAGAATGTCTATACAGTGCCTTTGCTGCACAGTTTCCCTTTGCCACACATCTCAGATGTTTTTTACATTTTCTTGATAACTGTAAAACAAAATTACAGCATTTGAGCATCTCTAATGAGGTGTGCTTTAATATACTGCAGAACATTCTTGGTAGTTTTCTAAGGGGGAAACAGGGGCTGGTGGATATGGGTAGTGTAGCTGAATTGCATGACAAGTTTCAGTCGCTGAATTGCATGACAAGTTTCAGTCATTGAAGAGTAAATGGGAAGTACAGGCACCAGGATTCTATCAATGGTTTACGGAAACCAAGCTTTCAGCTGTAGAGTCATGGTTTTAACTTGGTAACCCAGCAATAATTGGCTTGAAATTTGCCATTGAGAATTTTATCCGTTTCATGGCTCAACCTCTTGAAGTGACTCTCCGGGATGAAGATATCCAGGCCATTATAACAGGCCTTGCCACACACAGAGACACTCTGGAAGGTGTGGCTAACCGCATCCAAGTCAGACAGGCGGAGAACCGGCAGGAGAACAGTGCCGGAAACAATGCAGGTACGACTATTAGCTAGCTACTACATCTAGCAATTAATGGTTAAAGCATTTATACGGCCCCTGTATCTCTATATAGGTGGTTCAGTGCAGGTGGCAGTCATTCCCCCGCAACAGCAACTACTGGACGCCCACGTCCAGCACTTCACCGAGCAAGCCGGTCACTCTGCCCTGCAAGAGACACCTTCATCAGCAAATGGGGCCTTGAATACTACCGAACGGCGGAACATGGTGGCTGAACAATACCTGCAGCTCCCGTCCCCAGCTCTTGTATCAATTGGGGAGGGCTTACCAGCTCTGTCTCAACGGCTCATTGAGAAGATCAAAGCTGGGGAATACATTGATTTTTCCGATTTGCCCCCAGCAAAGGGGAAAAGCCGATCTTCAGCCAATGATTGGGATACTAGGGTCCTACTCTTACAGGTGCAGCAGACCGACAACCCACGCCAATTGATCCCAGACTTCCTGACCTGGGCCCAGTGTTTTGCCCTATTAGCAGCGATCAAGGCCTCAGCCCAGCCAGCTATCATAGCCGATCTGATGGCCTACGTATATGACGGAAATAGCCAAGTATGCGAAGAGGTTTCAATGGCCTAGCTGGGTCATTTATGATCAGAATTTCCGGCAGGAGATGGCCTCTAGACCAGGCCTATTGTGGACCAGGGCAGAACCAGCAATGTTTGCTCCATGCTTCTTAGGCTTGGCTAAGAGCTTGGTGGAGGCCTGGTGCAGGTACTGTCATTTCGTGGATCACACATCTGATGTGTGTGGAGAGGCACCGTGGAAAACTCCACGCATCCAAGTACATTCGTCGGGAGCGACACAAAATTGCCGCAATTTCAACTCCCCGAAGGGATGTTTCTTCCATATGTGTAAATATCTGCACCGTTGTGCAATATGCAAGGGTTCCCACCCCAAAGTTCAGTGTGGCAACCAAAGGAAGAGATAAAACATGAAGCCGTTCGCCGAGTGAGTCAGCGAGCTGGTGGTGGAGGACTCGGCTGTGTAACTGTGACTATATATTGTATGGTATCAAAATTATTCTGTATTTATGGGGTGTGCGGGCGCACCCATGTAGCTACATTAGCAGGTTTTATTCATGTGTATAGCATTAGCTGCTAACTGTTAGGTATACTCGCTGACAGACGATACAGTTATCTACTATAATGCACAGCAGAGCATATGCGTTTACAAAATTTGGCCAACTATCATCACTCACACATACAGATTAAATTTTCAAATTTTGGCAAATTTTCATCTGGCCATTTTGGACTTTTGTAACTATAGATCACTTATTGTTTCTGTTGTATCAGCTAGACGTATAGGCTGCCATGATTGTCGCAATCAAGAAAACAATGTTCACTTGTACATCCTTTCGTATTTATTAGTGTGTTATGAGTGCTTTACGAAGCTTCGAAGGATAGTTTTACCCTTCGAAGTTTGCTTAACCTTCGAACCTTCGGAACATTCGAAGGCTTCGTTCCAGCCCTAATACATAGTCTCAGCACTCCCCTGGCCTGCATTCATATTGGACTGGGCCTAGGCCCTAGAAATCCTAGGCTTGGCTACACCACTGCAGCTAAAGGGTATCAATCAATCAATCAATCAATCAATCTGGAAATGTGTATTTGTCAGGGAGTACCATGTGCAGGTAAAAGTGGGTGTGCCAAAGCTTATAGAAGATTGACCTATAGTGGTATTACAGTAAGAATTTTGGGTTAAAAACTTTTTTAAAAAGATTATCACTGAAGTACTAGAGTATAAAGGCGATTTAAACAAAAGGCTATGTGTTCCTTACTGATGAGTCTTTTCTCATGTGATGTTACTATTAGTATTACAATACACTGAATAGCAGTTGATTAAATAGTGGGTTAAGTTATACAGCACCTGATTTTTAGATGGTAAAACATCAACTTGTTTGTGTAAGAACTTGTCACTTAAAAAAAAGATAGCTTAAAACTAAAATTCATTTCCAATGAAATTCTTCAAGACCCTGTAGACTATCATTTAGGATTCCAGAATTGAAAGAGCATTGAGTGTTGATGATCTCACTAAAGTCAGTCACCATCATACGAGCATGTTCATATCATGTATGCTATCCCGCTAGGGACCCATAAGAAGGTTATTAGCCTGTGGAACTATTAAACTTTAACGATTGAACGAAGAAAAAATCCCAGACCAGTGGTAACTTGAACCCCAGGCATCACGCAATCTAGGCGAGAGCCAAAGGAGCCACAGCTGGATCCAGAATGTTCCCTGCATTCAATATAATTATACCTAACAGTACTGACTTCTTACAGATAAAGTCTGTGTTTCCCAACAGCAGGCATGGGGCGAAGTACATGTGAAAGTACTTAAGTAAAGTACAAGTACTTTGACATTTGTTGAAGTACAAGTACAAGTACATGGCATTATTTTAGGAGAGGTACTTAAGTAAAATGCAAGTACTTTTAAAAGTATTTAAGTACAAGTACAAGTACACATTTACAAAGCAGTTATGACTTAACTAGTGATTATGCTTGAAGTGTTCACGATTGCGTTATGTAGTTTTGGTTGCACCTAATAAACATAAGCTGCGCAAATCTGCCATCAGTAAGGCGACATCTTTCGGGAGTAAATACCTTTCCTGCAATGCTAAAGAGTCTCTCAACAGGCGCAGAGGAAGATGGTACCCCTAGAAAGTCTTTTGCCAGATCCAGTAATTTCCTTGGCACAATACTTGCACTTAGCCTTAAAGTTCTCTGCTGGCAAGGTTTCTGGTACTTCATAATGATTGAGCACAGCTGGAACTTTCTTCTTAGCTGACATAGCTGCCTTCTTAATAAAATTATGATTTACTAACTCTGTCAGTCCAACAGCAGTCCTACTATTTCTAAGATCATAAGAAAAATGAATCAGAAGATGGGAAACCTTTTAAAGTAGCAGAGTAGCAGGTGGCTTGAATGGCTTCAACCAAAAGCTGACCATGTCAAAATTCCATATCCAGGAATATATTGTCTTTGAGCCAATATACAACTTATTTCACTTGCATGGTTTTTACACATATAAATGGACTTCAGTGTACGGTACAGCTCATTTATAACTTTAAAATTACTCGCATGTGTTTTCACACGCGCACGAAACAAGCTTCACTCGATTCCAGATGTGCAAGCGTGTACACTATAAATCGATGACGTTTGCACACTTCAGGAGGACACGTGAAGAGTCCTGACTCGAGTCAAGTGATGAGCGTTCAGGCGCTTTCACTTGTCAAGAGTGACGAGCATTTTCACTCTTCAAGAGTGACGAGCGTTTTCACTCAAGGGTGAAAACATTCGTCACTCGACTCGAGTCAGCCCTCATGACACCAAACTCTATACTGACGTACTTTGTATCGCGAACCCATGCGGTGAAGTAGAAATTTGAATGCGTAGCTACGTATTGACCCATCGGATTTCAGGTTGTTATTATATCTATATATAACATCGAGCCACCGTACCTGCCTCAGTATAATTCAGTATCATTAACCATGGGCATCTAAACACAACCGACGATACACCTGGGCACGCGGGCGACCAGGATAGCACAAGCTGACTAATTGGCATCACGTGCGAGATTCTAATATTTTAACGGGCTACCTCGTGGTGATCTCGTGTTTGTCTGTAAGAAGAAGGAGGAAGTCATGACCGGTACTATCGATTGGGACAAAGGTAAAAACGTTTATTATTTTGTTATAGCTACTTATCTTTAATGTTTGTGAGCGTGAATCGAGTTGTATGCGTGTGGTTTGGTACATACAGAAATGCCTCTATTGCGTGGTTTCATTTTAACACATGACGTTGCAACGCTTATAGTATAGTGGGTTTTCTAGAAGATTCTTTACAGAATCTGCTCATTGAATTTTTCACGTGGCAGGTGATCTGGCGCCTAAATTCACATCACGTGGGCTAAGTTGTCTTTATTTCATTGTGAATTTTAAACAGTTCCTTATTTAACTTTTTTACTAATTGTTTATGTGCATTGCATTAACCCTACAATATTTGTTGCTTTTGTTAATTTAAAAGTTATTCTATTTCAGACACCCATGCATTGGTGCAGTTCATGGAAGAGGACAGCACTGCCATAGTACCAGCTAGTCGAATTATTCGTAAAGAAGAGCTGGAATACAGTGGATCGTGTGATGTCATTTGGTCAAATAAAAAGACTTACCGGGCATTTTTGATCTTTTCAGGTATTTCAATTAAACCAGGTATAATGTTCTAAGTGTACATGCATGCAAATGCCTAATTTTTGATATACGTATGTACATAGGTAGCAACTTAGAATGTCAAGTCCACCAAGATGAACTTGATGGTTCTGAGTCAACAGAAAATACAGATGATGGAGATGCTCCCCCACCGAAACGGCCAAAGAAAGTAAGTAAAATCTATAACATTGTTTACATAATGTACCTTTTTAAATGATGTATGTACCTTTTTGAAGGGAAAGGGTAAAGGAGACAAAGCAAATAAGGCAAAAAGTAAGGAAACCAGTGAACTACTCTATAATGAATCTTTTGTGTAGTGCATGCATGTATATATACGTAGCTGTATATAATACCAATAGTCCAATACATGTACAATAATTAATAATTTGCAATGATGTAGAGGGGAGACAGAACAAGAAAGATCAAAGTCAACCAAAGGTATGTACATAAATCATTAAGTACGGTAGTACTTAATAGTAGGGATTGGTAAGAAATTGTATGGTTTCCCGATTTTTCGCACTTCATAAAACAACCTTCCAATAGGCTTTACCCGAAAAAACCGACTGGAATGCATTGCTAAGGCTGTAATGATGCTGTACCTTGGTTAAACGAAGCAACAAGTCGAATATTTCGACCTTCAGCCAACTTTGAAAATTTAGAAATTCACCTGTATTTCGTCTGCCAGCCTGCCTGCCTGCCTGCCAGCCAGCCTGCCTGCCAGCCAGCCTGCCTGCCAGCCTGCCGTAAGACCCGGTTGCGCTAGGTGTAGGGCTCCAGAACTTTCACACAATAAAGGTAATGGCGGCGGATTTACGAAAATGTTGTTCCGAAGACGATTTACCCACTGCGCCATGGCGATTCCTTTTATCCTTCATTCCCTTCCTTGTTCTTCTATATTCCTAGCAAGGTGTGAATCTCACCTTCGAAGGTGACAATAGCCTGTTACGGCTTCTGGTTATTACGTCACGCTAAAACCTGGCTTGCACGTGATATAATTAGTTACAGTGGTACCATGGCACGATGTTTTCGTCGTGAACTTCGAGATTATAGCCTTGGACAAATAGCTTTTGCTGTTTTTCGAGTGTTATTTGCTATCACACAGCTGCTTTGCCATGTAAGCACGTTGTTAACAAGCGCCTGAAAACAAGCATAATTATTACGTAAGCGCCTGTAACATTTGTGCGCCTGCTGAAAGATTATTATGAATGCTTAGCATGTATAAAAAGCAAACAAACTAGAATGATAAAAAAATTAAAAATTTAAAAGGTAAGTAGGAATTAAATTCAATAATGCTACAAAAAGTAAGGAAACAAGGAATAAGATAGTAAATTTCATGGAATTATAATATGTCCAGTGAGTTGAAAGTACGTAGTACAAGAGTCGTTCATTTTCCACAGGGTATAGCGAAGTAGGATACTCTCTCTCTTATTATGGACTCTTGATACCATGCAAGGCTCGCATGTGCATAATAATGTTGGTGTACAGAGTTATACTAAATCTAAAAGGTCACATGGATGTTGATTTGCCAATGTTTATTTGCCAATAATGTAGCTATTCTTATTTGTAGAGGATGCCAAATCGCCAATGTTTTTTCCCAATGTAGTCTTCAGTGGAATTCACCAATGTTTTCTGCCGCCACTGTTTCATGCTATACAGTATACAATTTCATTAAATGACAAACACATTTGTTGGCACAGGAAAAAATTTTTGATTCCCCATTTAGGGTTTTATTACATTCCCGATAATATACATTAACCAACATGGGAATTCTTATTAAATCCCATTGTTGGAATTGGATAAGTGATGGTAATTACTTAATTCCCATGCTGGGCAAATGTAGTTTTGATTCCCATGTTGGGTTTAATATACAACATTGATGGGAATAAATGTATTTTTGATTCCCATGTTGGGTTTAATATACATATACTTGATTCCCATGTTGGGTTTAATATACAACATTGATGGGAATAAATGTATTCTTGATTCCTGCAATGGTTAGATGTTTTATATATTCGTCGTGGGATAATGGATTAATAATGGGGTTTGGAGATAAACAATTGAAATACACCTTGAATTCACCCGATCATGAAGATGTGCTTCCTAATTGGTTCCTCACCAAAGCAGGTGTGTCGGATTCCACTAAAGAATTTCTGTACTACACTGAACAACCACCAGGACCTTCAGCACTTGCAATTTCAAGAATGATGCAACCTGGATATAGAATAAATGCATCTTTGTTGGTATAAATAACTTTTAGTGTACATCTTATTTCATTATATCATCAAAAATGGCTTCTAAGCGTATGCAACAGGCTTTCATCCAGAAGGTCGACTCTGTGGAACGTCGACATTTGTGAAAGCCGAAGAGAATTGCTTAAATTTCTATATACATCACCAGACAGTTTCATCTATATGTGAACATCATCAATATCCGAATAGGTGCATGCAGCAGGTACATATGATACAACACATGTACTTAACATTATATATTTTTAATGCAGCCACTTCATGCAAGCTCCATCACCAAAGCTCAGGCGTGCTTTAAAGACAACATTGATCAGCCTATATATTAGTAGGTGGTAAGAAATACAATTCTATCAAAACTAGGGAAATAGAAATGGCATATCCTGCTTTACATTTTGAAGCAAGTGAAATTGGTGTTGTGTCTTGTCATAGCATACTATGTAAAAATTTGGGAAGAAATGGCATGCTCCTACGTATTGGTGAACATCTCCTTGTAATGTCAGATGCAAATGAATGTCAGGTTGTCCAAGCCTTGAAGTTTTTTTCTGTGTACTGTTGCAATCAGTATTACACTTTTGTCAAAGGAGAGGTGTACGTCTGGCCTGATGATAAACCAATTCATTCATATAGTGGTAGTAAAGTTGTTTACCCTTCATCACAGGTGCTACTTGCAGAAGCCAACAAAATTTTACGAAAGATTATGCTGTACCCTGATCCAGAGAACATAATATCTCCAAATTGCTTTGTTGTTTTTGATTACTACAGAACAGCATTACCTTGCCTTGAATCAGATATAATTGTACCAGTTCATCCTGAGATTAATGATATGGTAGAAATATGTGGTAGCAGTGATGAAATTTGGTTTGGCCATGTTCTATCAGTCAACAGAACAGATGAAATATATCATGTAAACTTCTATATTGAAGATTCAAGTTATCCTGGTAGATATAAGCAGGAATCATTTGCTCGTTTTTCTACTAACACTGTACAATTGGAATCGATTGTCAGGATTTGTCATGGTTGCTGGTCCAGTAATGGTAGATTTTGGTATCGAACTCAATAATGTATATTATCCTACTTTAGTTATTACATGTAGCTACGTATGTAACTATATATGTACTCATACTGTAATATAATATTTATGGATTTGTTACCCCATGTTGGGTTTAATATATGACATTGATGGGAATAAATGTATTTTTGATTCCCATGTTGGGTTTAATATACAACATTGATGGAAATAAATGTAGTTTTGATTCCCATGTTGGGTATAATATACCACAGTGATGGGAATAAATATATTTTTGATTCCCATGTTGGGTTCAATATAAAAAATCAATGAGAATAAATATATTTTTGATTCTCATATTGAGTTTAATATGCAACATTGATAGGAATATAAAAAATATAAAATTATTTTGATTACCAACTTTCACAAATGCATGGCTCTTAATAATATTAAATTAGTGCCTAATATTTTGTCGGCAAGTTGGTGATTTATCACGGTTGTGTAGTCGCACAGGGAACTGATTGATCAGAGATTTGTTTTTCCACCAATACTTCCACCACCACCTGACGATGACGAGTTTGATGACGATGATAGAGATGATGATCAAGCTGGACCTTCACGTCCTCCAGCAGATGAAGATGACGATGATGACGACAGTCCACAAATATCTCCAACTGGAGGTCATAGACGTGAAGGTTTGACACTTTACAAGATGTTGAAGACCACTTCAATCGTGGAGGATCTTTCTTCCCCCTGGTGGATGGTCCGAACATAAGAAGGCTACTTCAACCAAGACAAGTTGTAGAGATAATTTACAGGGGTTCCGTGTGTGTAATCCCTCTGGTTGGACCTCACGGTCAGTTTGACGAGTTTTTAGATCTTCTTGTGAGGCGACATACAAGATTTGACACCTACTTTATTGATGTCAGTGACAACCTTTGTCATATTTTTGCCGCTGAAGTGGACAGTATTGATTTTTTCACATTCTCAAGGAGCGGTGGTCAGTTTTTTCGAGTATGATAACCAATTAAGAGATGTTGACTTGCAGAGATATCAGATTTACACAGAATACGACAACCCATTTGATGGTGATAAACCGGAAGACCCTTGTATTGTGCATAGTTTGAGACTTAGTGGTGTAAATGAGGATAAGATACAGTTAATTCATGCTAATTTGTCGGGATATTTCATGAGGAAATCTGATTTGAAAAAAGTGGCTGAGTTGTTGGGTATTAACATTGAATTGGATTACACCGGGGGAAGTGAATTAAGACTGGGTGCTAAAAATAAGACTAGAAAGAATTTATTTCACAGTAGGTTCACTGGAGAGCCTTACATCAAACTGTGTTGTTTCAGGAATCACCTGTTTGTTAATGAAGTTACCAAATATTCCAGTTATTGCATAAAGAATTACCAGATGGTTAAATATGCACCTAGGTGGTGGGATATACAATACCGCTCACTTTAAACTTGACGACACACGCGTGCAGCGACTGCACGGCTCGACACATTTTCAAAAACGCCCGCGACATCTTCCGCGTGCGCACGACAGACCTATGACGTATTACCATTGGAATTGCATGCGTGCACACACGAGACGTTCATTTTCTTGGCGTGTGTAGCTTGAACTGCATGCGTTGAACTGCACGCATGCACGCACGAGACGTTCATTTTCTTGGCGTGTGTAGCTTGCACGCACGAGACGTTCATTTTGTTGGCGTGTGTTGCTTGAACTGCACGCGTGCAAAGTTCAGTGCACGAAAAGAACACTTGTGCATTAACTGTTTGCACGAACTGCACTCGTGCATTTAGGTTTACACGGCACGTCACACCTCGCGTCACACGTGTATGACTCTCGAGACTTACCATGCGCTGTACACAGTAGTAGATTTCGCGTGTTCCATGCCATACACGAGTAGTTCACACCATAGTTACTACAGTACATTATGAAAAAATTGTAGTACATTCAATTTTGAGTAAATAACAAAAATTTACGGCAAGTTACGGAATTACACAAGAGGACACGTGTATTCTAATACTTTGAGTGTCGCCATTCAGTCACGTTGTGTATCTGCTGCACTGCTGCGTTACTGCGATTATGGCTACAGTGGATAGGAGCAAAGGTTATTATAATATTGTATTGGTTTTAATTTTTATCAGACAATTAGTTACTGTACTAGAATTTTGTTGGTTGGCGCTAAATAGAACAGCCACGTGTGCAATCACTTTTTCATATTTAAGCGATTCATATGTTCATTTTACCTTTTTTCTCTTCAGCATACAAAATGACATGAATTTTGTGTTTTTAGACACCCATGCACTAGTTCAGTTTTTAGAGGAGGATGCTACAGCCATTGTGCCAGTCAGCCGATTGAAAGAACAAGAAAACCTAGAGCATGGGGGATCCTGCATTGTTACCTGGAGCAATAAGAAAGCATACAAAGCTATGCTTATATGTTCAGGTTTGCATAATTATTATGCTTTTAATTTGTTGTGGATGCACATCAGTTTCACCACATGAGACTACGTACTGTGTTTACTTTAGTAAAAATAAATTTTCCTATATCCTCGTACTGAATGGATGGTAGTACTGTGAAGCGACAACTTGTTACACAATAAAAAAGCTTGCAACATATTTTCTTGTTAATTAACCCTTTCACTGCCATAATTGTCATTTTGGTGGTTTCAACTTGTAATTCGTCACCCAAATCCATCTGTTTATGTAGTTTTCTCTTGAGTAGGCAAATAGAGGAAATTTTATAACTGAGATATTACTTTTTCATTGTGTTACATGTATTAAAGAGAATTACCAGGTACTCCATAATGCCAAATAGAGCAGCTAGTAATTCATCACGAGTGAAATAGCGGCTGGAGTTTTGTATTATTTTTGACGCATGAGGTAATTTGTATACACTATTTATCTTGGCACTATATAATCTTCACGTAAGAACGTTGTAACTTGTAAGTTAAAATAAGTTTTTGCAATTTGCGGTTGACTGCCATGCACCTTAATTGAATAATACGTGTACATGTTTGTTTTCAAGGTAACCATTACTAAGTGATTTCAGTGAGTTTGGATATAGAGTACTATACACCGTAATGCATTGTGAGTTGTATATATCCTGATTATACCTATTTGTATTTTATAGGTAGCAATGTAGTCTGTGCCCAGCAGCAAGAAGAACTAGAAGGGTCCGGTGAAGAGTCAGAATCAACAAAGCGGCCTAGGAAAGTGAGTTAATTTTGCAACATTAAGTGTATGGAATAGTTGGTGTAAAGCAGCCTTCTTGCTCTTTTTATCAAGTGGCCTTGTCGCCACCCCAAAAATACTATATACATTGCTAATATATACCATCAAGAGTTCATAATATAAAGAGAAAGTGTCTAACTCTCACAATACGCTGTACAAACATACTGCATAAAGTTCGCTCCGTAAAGTATTGGGTTCTATCATTTTATATTAACACTTACAGGAAAACAAGAGATTTCTTTGTAGACACAAGAGCTCTTCTTTATTATATTTTCACGCAGGGAAGTCTCACCAAAAGGACTTGCTGAAACAAACTCAATGACTGGTCACTCAGGGGCTAAGAGATGTATTGTCAAAAGCCTCAGCCTGGTGAAAAAGGTTCTTTCTCTAAACTGCTTTTTAATTGGTAGTTTAACCCATAACATATCACAGCTTCAGTGTGCGAAATAACTTTTGAGATATGGGCTGACACATTATCAGAGCTTGCACGGACATAAGTGATATTGTTTGAACATCGTGTTAAAAATTATTACAATACAATGGTTTTCCTGTAGCATTTGTTTAGTCTGGTAGTGGTTCCTCTGGTGTTTTGACTGGAAAATGTCCTGTTATTTCGCACTCTGCAGCTTGTGTTTTGCACTACAATGTAGTAGTTGCAGTGCCTAAAAGTTCCTTCACAGGCCTTTGACAATTAATACATCTTTTGCCTTGATCAGAAGCCGTTCACATGCCACATGTGAATGGATGTGTACAGCAGAAGCAATGGCAGCAAGTTATTTGACATTTCTTGCTTCAAATCTTATTGCCACATTGAAACTGCATGTGCCATTACATCATGTGATATAAATAAAATGACCACATATATAGTCTGTTTGCATTCACCTTGCCGGTCATTTCACTTGAATAACTTCCGTTGTGTTCATCCTATGATTACAAATTTTATATTGTCATGAAGCCCTTCAAACGCCGGAAACATTAATAAAAGAAGCGCTCTGATAGGCTATAAAACAAGGGAGATATGGCCTAACAAATTTTTACCATACATTTCGTATGGACAATATTCCTTTGTAGTTCTTGTACTGACAAATTGTAGGCAGCTGCTACTGTACATTTCCAATGATAAAATCATTTGTACAAGTTTGTCACTTCAAAGACTTTTCTTGTAGCAATTACAAGGGCAAGGTTAACAGGAACATAGTATAGCTGAAAATACTGTGTGGTATTATTTTGTAGTGAATGTCTGCTCTGTAAAAGTAATACGTATCTTGAGCTGTTAATGTTAGATTGAGTATCAACAATATACCTTAGTTTCTGTGGAACAAAATTTTCGGATTTTCAATGAAATGTGAAAGTTTTCCCTACTAATTTCAATGATCATTCAAATATGCAAAATTTCAAGCTATTTTTATTATTTAACAAAACTGCAAAAGTTTTCCCTACATTTTGATAAAATCCAGTGAACCGTGAAAGTTTTGTACTGTGGAACATTTGTCGCTGACAGTATTAAGTGTTGGTATTGGATCGTATCATCTATTCATCATATCAATGGAAAAATAATCTTTATTGCTATAAAATGTAAGCATTTAGAGTGTTAATTGTTAAAAGTACAACTAGGTTGGCTATGTGTATGCATACAGGGCATGTTGTTTGCATTGGATGAATACTCACATTTGATTAGCTCCTCTAAGGTGCAATAAAAATACAAAGTAAATATGATAATCATGCCTGTAAATAAAATAATTTGTTACCTGGTGGTATTAATTACTACTACACTTTTGCTATGTTTTGTTGTTACTGTAGCTGACTTGCTGCAAAGGTACAATAAGTCAGCTACAGTCTAAAAAGTTAGACTTCAAAACCCAAGGCCTTTGGGTTATAGTTTTCGTAGACCACTGTGTTTTTAATTCTAACCATTATTTAGAGTATACATGCTGCTGAATGCAGATCAATATATTGTTTTGTTATGTTTATGATGTTTATGCCAATTATTGAACATAACACTGTACGTATATAAATTATTGGTACACTTCTTGTTTAGGCAGAAAGTAAGAACGATGGACCCTCTAAGAAAAGGAAGAAATCCTCCACAAGTGAAAAGGTCAGTATGCATAGAAACTTGCTTTTGCTTATGGTAGCGTAAGTGATCGATTCTTGACCAGCATTTTTTGTCGACCACGGGTTATTTAAAGTCGACCACTTAATAACCGCGATTATCCGAAAAATTACCAACTTGAAAGGATGGTGCATAAGAAACTCAAGAAGAATACTACAATGAGTCATAAATCAACATCAATGATAACCTTACACTATAATATTTAAACTTCCTCCATATGAAAACTTGACAGTAAACAGCATTAACACGTTCGCCAATCCCAACTCTTGCACGAAAATGCTGGAATACCCCGCCATCCCATGATATCATAACAATGTTCTATATATGGATATACACCTTATGTAATGTAGAATCCGATGTTATATGTCATTTGATAACTTTGTATACTTAATAAATATGGCGGAGTGAAATATCTGGAGGTGGTCAACAAATTGATAATGGGAAATGTATTAGCGGGTGACTTTAAATCCACGCGGTCGACAATTGCGATATCCAGAAGTAGATAAAAGGGATCTTCACTCCTTCCTACTTTGTTGCAGGTAGTTTTTGTGCGTGAATATAAAAATACATTTATCCACCCCCAGTAAAATCAGTACAGCATCGCTTTAATCCAAGTACCATGGTCACCTTGGCGAGTAAATGAATGGTGGTCGACAATTGAAGACTTGCGCTAAACTAGAGTACCTTAAATAATACAGCTGCATGTGCGTACATGTGATAGTGTGAGTAAACACTGGAGAATACTTTAAAATTTTGGACATCACCAATATCACTATTATTTTTGTCCATGAAATTTGCATTCTTTTCATATCAATTTCACATACTGTATATTAATATTCAGATGTGTTTGTATTTGAAACATTAATGTTACATACATAGCTGATCTTTCCATGCAAGTCCATTACAAATTCATGGAAAAAATCCATCAATGAAAATAACATGGAGTCATGGAATCATTTTCATGGGTCCAAATGTATGCATCTTTAACGTTTCATACATGTTTCATAAAAGTTCATAGACAAAAAACTAGTAGTGAACGTACTTAATTTTTCATTTTTACTGTAATTGGTTTCTCATTGTACAGACTGGAAAGGACACTAAAAGTGGCTGTGGGTCAAAGAAAGATAAGGCAAAAAATTCTAAAGATGAAAAGGTATGTAAGATATTCCTGTACAGTAATAACTTTTGCTAAAGCATGTGCAAGTACAAAGTGGATTTAAACTTGAATTTAAAATGTTTGCATTAGTCATGAGTTTATGTTCTTGTGACTTCCTTGTTTTTCTTAACAACAGGCATTTAACTTACACAACACCTGTTTTTAAACCAGGTGCACGTCTGGTTTCTAAAAATTCATGCGGATGTCAGTGTGTGTGTGTGTGTGTGTGTGTGTGTGTGTGTGTGTGTGTGTGTATGTGTTTGTGTCCTCTTCCCCCAAGGCTATGTATGAGCAACTAGTGGCGTAATATGGGCCCTGTGTGATTGGTTAAATATTTTATGGCACTTGCCATTAGAGTTGTGAAACTGGCCAACAAATCATAACTGGTTACTGAACAAAAATAACTGCCGGTTAACTGGAAGAGTATGAATTTGCTGAAAATTGTGAAATTTACATATTAATAATGCATACGTGGAGTGCATGAAACCATTGTTTAAAACTTGAAAGTGTGTCGCCCAATACTATAGCCACGTTGCTATATCTATGGTTATATCCTACCTGTAGCACACACGAAACAGAAGTATGTGCCATTCATTTTTGAATTAAAATATTAGAAACCGGTTATCTGGTTATGAAAAATAACTGGTAACTAAAATTTTTAAAAAAACCGGTCTATTAACCGGTAAGTTTTACAGCTCTACTTGATAGAGGTGTACCGATATCAACTTTTTATGTTTTCCGATATCCAATATTCATTACCTGAAAAGAAGCCAATATCAATAGCCAATCCGATATACACAACAAACTGTTTTTCCTATGTACTGCACATATGACACAACAAAATTCTAAACAGTGCATTAAAAGAATCAACACATTAGTACATGTGAAAATATCAGTAGATATACGTACAATTTCAAAATAAATACCGATTGCCGATATTGCAAATTTTGCCACATCAGCAGCCAATATTTTGCCGATCCGATATATTGGTACACCTCTAGATGGGCATGGCCCTAGTAATGAAATGCATTGCCAGTTACTGCCAAGCAAGACTAAGGAGATGCTGTATTTGCCATTCATATAACAGTAAAAGGTGTTTTACCAGCTGTACATTACTAACAAGATGGAGCACTTTAGTTAAGATAATGGGCACATCTTTTGGGTAGCAAAGCATTTAAAAGAAGACTGCCTGACAGGGTTACAGTAATAATTTTGGCATAAAACGGCTGTTAAGGAGTGTTATCACTAATCCACTGCAGTATACAGCCGGTTTAAATTTAAAATTTTAATGTGTATGCATTGCTACGTATATATATTCCTTAGTGATGAGGCCCCTCTCATGTGACTTTCAAAAATGTAATCAGTTGTATTACAGTACCTTAATACAGTTAAGTATTAATGACTGACATGGTGCCTGGTTTTTAGATGGTAGAACATCAACTTGTTCATAGGAGTGATGCTTTTCAAAAAAGTTGAAAATAACATTCCTTTCAAGTATTGCCTAAAAGTTTTGGGCACTAAATTTTTTATAGATTTCATGGTTTTTGAAGCACCCACGAAGGTTTTATCCTTGAAATTAAAATCATACAAATTAGCTAATCCAGCTAATTTATACTGTATGCGCTTCATGGCACACTGAACATGTAGTCAACAAGTGAACAACATGTATGGTAAAATATTATTAGCAACCTTATAATTACTTTAGCACTTCCTTTTACCAACTCTAATGGTCCTTTATCTAGAGTAGCCAGTAACTTGCAAATAAGACATGCTCGTCTCCATTCACTATTCAATTAATTCTGCTTATGTCTGTTCTCTATATAGCAGGATGACTTTGTGATTCATATTGGTGCAGCAGCTCCAGCAAAGCCAACAAATGTGTCATCGGTAATAGATTAGTTTTTATATTTCAAACAGTAATTGCTGTGTTGTGCTTCATTAGGAAGAAAATCCCAGTAATGCTGATTATAAGCAGATCAATATGAAGGTGCACCAAACATTAATCCTTGTGGATGAATTTAGTCAATTCCATAGGAGAGACAAACAATCGGAAATCGTAACACAGTCAACAGTGAAGACAGTCATAGTGAAAATGAAAGTGATGCTGATGCTGTAAGTCCATATCTTGGCTTGTTGTATAGTATGAAATTTGCATCCATTATGCATACATGTACATCAATACAGGATGAGAGGCCTGCCGATACCATACTGGTAGATGATAGCATTAATTGTATGCACAGTGAACAACAGAAGGTGCGTATTCAGTAGAGCATAAACAAATGTTCTAACATTCGAATGTTTGTTCGTTTAAGTAACATTCTTTGGTAAATTTTAACATTCGATATTTGTTTTTCTAATTGATGCCCAAATTAAGCATAAATTTTTACTGTAATTTTGTGAGTTATACATCCTTTAGCCAACTGTAACCTAAAAATTGTCATTAAATACAATTAGTTAGTATATTAAAAATCCATTAAGTGTGTGGGTGTTGAAACATTCGAACATTTGGAATTGAAATTCAAGAATGTTCGAATGTTAAAATTTCACATTCGTTTATGCACTAGTATTCAGTGCTTAAAATAAGCTGAAAATATACTAAGATATACGTAGTATCTGAACAAAATTGAATTTGTTACTGTTAAGACACTCACATAATTTGTTTAGATGGTAACATCCTTCTCAATACATATTTAACATTTTCAAGTATTAAATAGAAAATACGTAAGCTTAGATGGAATATTAAATTGACCTTAATGTTATAACCATAGTACTTAATTTTGTAGTATTTCTAAAACTATATATGATTTTAAGTGGACTTCTTATCCGATCAAAACCACAACGTTCAGATAATATGCAATTTAATGTCCAACCATTATTTCAAGCACTTTATAATTCACATTTGTATCTTTTACATATATGTACATATTGAATTCAACATTGACTACTTAGATTGTGGAAAAAGTTGATAAGCTTAAAGAAACAATTATTCGACTTCATGAAGAACAGGTACATACATATGTACATATTGTAGTCCCAGTATGCATTACTAACACTTCATAGAACACGTGGCTTAATGAAAGTATCCAAGTTATAGACAACAGGCTAAAGCTGATTCTGGCTAGTGGTGTAGCCAAATCATTGGCTCCACTAATGCCAGTTGTCAGTCAGCCTTCAGTAACTCCAACGATCACCAGTAACGTGACAGTCACAAGTATTTGTTTGTGTTGTTTGAATTTTTTGTAATGTTGGTATCATCAATAGCACCTGTATCAGTGCCAGTAACTCCGACGATCAGCAGTAACGTGACAGTCATAAGTATTTATTTGTGTTGTTTGAATTTTTTGTAATGCTGGTATCATCAATAGCACCTGTATCAGTGCCAGTAACTCCGACGATCAGCAGTAACGTGACAGTCACAAGTATTTGTTTGTGTTGTTTGAATTTTTTGTAATGCTGGTATCATCAATAGCACCTGTATCAGTGCCAGTAACTCCGACGATCAGCAGTAACGTGACAGCCACAGGTATTTGTTTGTGTTGTTTGAATTTTTTGTAATGTTGGTATCATCAATAGCACCTGTATCAGTGCCAGTAACTTCGACGATCGCCAGTGACGTAACAGCCACAGGTACAGTATTTTTGCATGTTTGTAACATTGCTATCAATAATACACTGTAGTATCCATGACATCACCAGTAACTTCAACAGGGACCAGTAGTGTAACGGACACCCATTTGGTCGATATCACTAACTCCAGTGCAGTAAGTGTATTCAGTGATGACGTAAGTTTCATTGTGCCTTCTTGCCCAGATTGGTTCTGAAGTTGCTGTTACTACGGAAGAACTACTACCACAGGAAGTGCTGATTTCCTTGTTTAGGAGAACCAAGAACAGAAGGAACTTTGCCGCAATTCTTTCCTGCAATCTGTTTGATGAAGAGACCCGATTAAAGTCAAATGTGAGGGGCCGTGGCAAAGAAAAACTTGATCCAGACATTATTCAGTATATCAAGGCTAAATGTTTTATGTATCATCCATCAGAAGGTAATCCCACTGACGAATGGGAAAAATGTATCCAAAGTATCGACGTAAAGTCAAGAGCCATTAAACAGCAAAGAAAAAGGAAAGGATTACCAGAACAATTGTAAAACATGCCACATTTATGTAGTTCTATCAAGTGTTAACATTATTATGAATATGTACATCATGTTTTGTAGTTTGCATTTATCCTTGTATGAGTGTTGTAATGATTGGTTGATTATAAGTCCATTAATTTCATAGGAGGGTGGCAGTTAATTCCTTCAAATTTCTTCATAGGAGGATGGCTGGTTAATTCATTCAACTTTTTTCACAGGATAGCGGTAATTAAATTCAAGGGTGGTAGTTAATTCCCATCACAAGGATTTTCTATGTATGTGAGGAAAAGTTCCACATCATATGTGAAATCTGATATATATTTCTAATTATGCATTTTTTCAGAATATAGTATAATTGTAATAGTGAATAGTGAATTCCATTTAGTATATTATACCGTAACCGCTCTTATTTTCATGGTACTAATATTTCACAAATCCACATTTTGGACATGCAGTATTCGTGATTTCATTTTCACAAATCCGTAGGCCGTTTAAAGTACAGTACTGTAGGAAGTCAGATTATTCACGATATATTACATTTTCACGAAAATACTTTTTTGTGAAATTCATGAAAATAACATCATGTGAATGAAAGAGCCGTTACGGTATGTATGTAGGAATCAAAATTTACGCCATTAATTTTATATTCAGCTTTTGCATACTTCCAATTACAGTATTTAAAATCCCCAGTGATAAGTCAGTACTGAATTACCTCATACATTATGCCGTATCTAGGCATGCGTCTATTATGCCGGAATAATTTTGAGAATAATCGGATGAAAAAAGAATTGAGAATAATTCCGGAATAATAGGATATTTTAATCTACATTGTATTATAAACTAACATTTCTAGCTTAAAAGTACAAGAAACTTACTTTAAAATCGCTGATATAGTCTTTACTAGTTAAAATCAAAGCTGTTGTTTTGTATCCCAAGCCATTATACACTCACACTTGTAAAAACTGGAACCCACAATCAAATATTTCTCGTATCTATGGCAACGTTTTTCATTGCAAAAATTTGACCATGTCTCTTGTTATTATACAAAATTACATTGGCTCCCTTTAGACCAGCTTATTGAATGTCATTCTCTATGCTCAATGTATAGACAGTTTCATCAGAGACGTTGCATCCTACTTGAACCACCGCTACAGTTTGGGCGATCTCATTCCAACAGTACTAGAACATCTTCATCATTTGCAAGGATTGTTCGCTGCAACTTGAATTTCTCACAAAAATTTTTTCGTTCTAGAGTGACTCATTGGTGGAACTCTTTGCCATCCGAGTTTGCTAATCTTCCCTTCAGCACTTTTATTGATGCAGTTACATCGCACTTGGAACATTGTGACACCCTTGTTGGTACTTGATTTTTTTTGTTAGTTTTGTTTGTTGTGTTGTAGCTAGTTATGTATATGTTTTTGTATTTAATATATAGGTATTGTATACATTGTTGTATGTTGTTTGTACTTACATAATATAATTAATGTGTATGCGGATGTTGTATTTTGTGTGTGTTGTATTGTATTTTCACTCTGGCAAGGAAGAATGGCTCCTGCCGATTGCCGGAGTTTAAACTATAAATCAAATCAAATCAAATCAAATCAACGTCTTAGGAAATCTTTTGTTGCTGACAGCTTTTTATACTTACTTAAGGTAATTATTTGTTGTATTACAGTAAAAAGTGCAATTTCCCTGAGAATAATTTCAGGAATAATAGGTGGAATTAAAAAGAATTTCCGGAAAGAATAATAGGTAAATTTAAAAGCATAATAGACTTAAGCCTAGCCGTATCTACGGCATTATTAATATTTCAATATATCAGCAACATTGCAAAATTGCAGACAGTTTCACATGTAATACATATCACGTGTGTAATACATACAGTATCTGTGGTACATATCCACACCAAAGACTGATTATGAATCAGACGACATCGGCTACTCACTATGGCTGCATTCGTTAACTAAATTACTCAGTAATTCATCATCCCAAAGACGTGAGTGAGTCAAGAAGTACTGCCGTAAATCAAGTATCCTGAGTGAGTGTCCACAGCATATGAGATCTACCATGACCTCAATACTGACTCGCCTCAATAGCTCCTTGAAGCGGAGCCTTGAAATAAGCGGTCTCGAACATATCACGGCGTGAATTACGATCCCGATGCACTCACTCCCTAGCAATATACCCTAGGTATCTCCATTGGCTTGCGAGACTACGCCTGTAACGCAATAACCTCCGTACTTCGTTTAACGCCGCAGCTGTGCATGTTACGCGTTTGCAGCATCTCTTGTTTTGGTAGGCATCTAGGAACCATAAATCATCACGAGAGCTACTGATATGACTGGTGGAGTTGATTGGGATACAGGTTATTATTTATGCGTAGCTGTGTTTGATATCCACTAGTTTAATATTGTTTTGTGTGTTAATGTAATTTGGATGTACGAATGATGATTATTGTATTTGCTGTAATGCTTAAAAACTTCAATACTCAACTTGATATGTAAGTTTGCTGCATATTGTATTGGTTGGTAGGCGTTAATTGGAATAAACACGTGTATAAATTATTTTGCCATTTTGTATACAAATAACAATGCATTTTTATGTTCATGTTTTTCAGACACCCATGCACTAGTGGATTTTATAGAGATGGATGTTACAGCCATTGTTCCTGTCAGTCATCTAAAGAAAAAAGAAAATCTGGAGCATGGAGGGTCCTGTCTTGTTATGTGGAATGACGAGAAAGTTTATAAAGCTTTCCTGATATATAAATATTTACCACTAGTAAATATAAGTTAACAGACAGGCATTCTGGGTGGGGCGGGCAGGAGAAAACAAGCTGGCCCCATTGGAATGTGCTGACACGTTTTAATGCCACCCAGGGTTTAACTTAGCTGAAAGTTTGCCAAAGCTCCAGCAGCAGCTCCACCAGCCTAGCACGCGTTTGGTTACCAGTGTTTCGTTTTCCCTTCGTCATGCCTAAGACCAGCCGTCGTCGCCGTTCATCATCCGTCGCCCCACCTGCCGACATTAATAGTTGCTCCGCCGAACAGCTAGCCCGTTTACCAGCCGAGGTCCTGCGCCTACACCTGGCCTCTCGCCACCTAGTCACCAGCGGATCTAAAGCTACCATGGCCAAGCGTTTGTACGACGCCCTGAACCCATCCGCCACCGACAGCAATGACGCATCACGGTCGCAAGTTGCTCCTTCACCGTCGACTCCCCCCTCGACGTCGACTCTCTCTGGAAACACTCCCCCCTCGACGAACCAGCTAACCACCGCCAGTGCTGTCCACTCACCAGCGCTCCAAGCGCAACTCTCGTCTTTGATGGCTCAGTTCCTACAATATGCCACGCAGCCAGCCAGCATTAGCCATGAAGCAGCACCGGGAGCAGCACGAACCACTAGTAACCTGTCTCTAGCTTCTACGGTGCACGCCTCCGAGCAGCCCCCTCCCTCACTGGCCGCTACGCTAAGCCTATTTTCTGCCGTCGCCGTGCCGCCTCGACCAACAACTGTTACAGCCACGTCTGGACACCCTGCGTTTACTCAGCATACATTACTGCCACCAGCCATTCCCCTCGTCGTACAGCCACAGATACCTACGGCCTATACAGCTCCCACAGCAGCCGCCCCAACGTATTCCGCCGTCGTACAGCCGGCGCCGATACCGACGCTTTTGCCGCCATCCACGCCTACCAGTGGTTGGATTATGCAGCAACCACCTTACCAGCCGATAATGCAGCCAGCAGCCCACCCGATGACCAGCGACACCTTACCACCCATGCCAGCACAGATACGCCAAAAGATCATACAAGGTGAGTTCATTGATTTTTCTGTACTATTACATAAGGCCACATTCCCGGATGCTGCTGCTGACCCCTTGCCATCAGCACAACAGTCCATCAAAAAGATTTCATCTTTTGTCATGTGGATGCAGGCCTGGAACTTGTACCTATCAGTAATTCTAAGTCACAACCCTGCAAAAGTCCTGGAGATGATACCCTACCAGCGTCTGATTTGCTCCGCCACTACACTCCTGCCAGCCCAAAACTGGCTTCAGTATGATGCCAAATTCCGAACTTTAGCAGCTGCTAACCCTCTCCTCCGCTGGGACCAGCGACATCCAGATCTCTGGCTAGAATGCCTTGCCCCCCGCAATACAGAGCAACAACGTTGGCCTTGCCCCTACTGCAAGGCCACTACTCATTTTCCGGAGAACTGTTCTCGCTCTCCCTTTCGTGATAGCAAGCCAAGTTCTGCACCGCCTGAGTACAGAAAATCCCTTCCACCAATTTGTGGAGAATTCAACCAAGGTCGCTGTACCAGAGCCAACTGCAACTACCGTCACATCTGCTTGTCCTGCCAAGGCAACCACCCTCGAAATAGCTGCCGCAGAAACCAGAACAGACCTATCACATAATGATAACCCAGCCTCCTTACGATCACTCGACATTGAGTGTGATAACGTAGACAGACAACTGCATATCCATTGCAGGCCACAAATTCCACTGACAAGCCTCACCTCTGAGGACACACAGCGACACCAAAAACTTACCTCTGACTACAAGCAACAAGCTGCTTTTGACAAACTATTACACCACTCCCACACACAATCCAGTTCACTTCCCCCATTCTCCCCCTGTCTGAAAAATTTCATTCACAAGTATCACATTTCTACACACACAAGGACACCTGTGAACGTACCGGCACTCAACTCAGAACTGATTTCCTACCCTGATCGCCACTTTGTAAATACACTGATTGACAACCTCATCAATGGCTGTAATATAGGCTATACTGGACCACAGTTCAACCACTGTAGCAGAAACCTTCACTCAGCATACCAAAATCCTACCACATTGGATGCCGTAATTGCAGAAGAACGCAAGTTAGGCAGATTTCTGGGGCCATTTAACCAGCCCCCACTTCTCTCATTCCGCTCCTCAGGCCTTGGGCTGGTGCCCAAGCATGACGGTGGCTGGCGATTCATATGCCACCTGTCGGCTCCCCATGGTTCCAGCATCAACGATTATATTGATCCCGAATCATTCTCTCTTACCTACTGCTCAGTGGATGATGCTTACGCTATTGTCAATGCCCTGGGAACTGGTGCGCTCATGAGCAAGATTGATCTCAAGAATGCATTCCGTTTAATTCCTGTCCGCCCCAATGACTGGAATCTGCTTGGAATGCAGTGGAGGGGAAAGTTCTACATAGACACCTTCCTTCCATTTGGCCTGCGCTCAGCACCATTCCTATTCAACCAACTGTCCACAGCCATTCACTGGATCTTACAACACAAGTATTCCATCCATCATTTGCTGCATTATCTTGACGATTTTTTCACAGCTGGTGCACCTGCCTCTCAAGAATGCTCAAACAACCTCTCTGCCATGCTCTCATTGTGCCAAAGAATAAATGCACCAGTTAAGCCATCAAAAGTTGAGGGTCCCACCACCCGCCTCACTTTCCTGGGTATACTAATTGATACATCCACCATGACAGCAAGCATTACAGACGAACGTAAACGAGACCTCATATCATCATTACAATCATTGTTACAACACTCCAAATGCACCAAACGCCAACTACTCTCTCTGATAGGCAAATTATCCTTTGCATGTAAGGTAATCCCAGCAGGGAGAATCTTCCTACGCAGACTCATTGATATCAGCTGCTCAGTGTCCCGCCTCCACCATCATATCAGGTTAACCAAGGAAGCCCACTTGGATATGTATTGGTGGCTGAACTTCTTGCCTCAATGGAATGGTTCCTGTTGCATTCTCCAAACAGAATGGACGACTTCACCAGCAATGGACCTCTACACGGATGCTTCTGGCTTGCACGGCTGGGGTGCCTACTGGTCAGGCAGATGGATTCAAGCACAGTGGCCAGCAGAACATATCCATAAAGATATAACATGGAAAGAACTTTATGCCATTGTTGCAGCAGTTAACACATGGGGCCATCTCTGGAAGCGGAAGAAAGTGCTGTTCCATTGCGACAATCAATCTGTATGCGATATATGGCAAAAGGGGTCCACTAGGCAACCGGAGACTATGGCCTTAGTACGTATGTTATATTTCTGTGCTGCCCGCTTTGACATACACGTAATGACTGCACATATTGCAGGCACTGCTAATGCTATTGCAGATGCCCTTTCCCGTCTACAGGTTGGACGCTTCAAGCAACTAGCCCCAAATGCAGCAGACCTGCCAGACCCCATCCCTGCATGGCCCACCCAGTTTTGGACAAGCTGCTCATTCAGTACCAATCACTAGGAGTCGCTCCATCCACCCGCCGAACATACCAAACTGGGGTTCGCTCATACTTGCTCTTTTGTGACCAATTTACCATACCACCCTTCCCCGCTTCTCCACTTACCGTGCGTTATTTTTGTTCACATATTGCCAGTCATGTGTCTCACAAGACTATCAAGGTCTACTTATCAGGGATACGGTTGGAACACGATCCTACAGATGATGAATTGCTGCGCCTACTATGCAAGGGAATCAAACGATACCAAGGAGACACCTCCAGACTACGACTTCCCATCACTATCAATGTATTGAAGGATCTAAAAACCCAATTGCGAAATAACTCATCTTACACTTTAGTAGAGAAGAGGCTGCTTTGGTCTGCATTCACACTAGCATTCTACGCGTTTCTCAGAGCCAGTGAGTTTACTGCATCGGGCTTGCTATGGTCTGATGTGCAATCCTCTCCAACCACCGTCACCATACACCTAAGGCAGTCAAAAACAGACCCATTCAGGCGTGGGCATTCTATTACCATTCAAGCTACATCCACATCAACCTGCCCAGTACGTGCGATGAACTTGTTTATTGATTTGACCACCAACAGGACTGGGCCACTGTATTGTGGAGGCCGCTTTAACCCCCTATCACAGGAACAGCTAACAAGAGCTCTTCGTATGCTCCTCCAACTTGCCGGTTATGATCAGAATTCTTATGCCAGCCACAGCTTCCGAATTGGTGCTGCAACTACTGCTGCTGCTGCAGGCCTCCCAACATGGTTAATAAAAGCCATGGGAAGATGGTCTAGTGATGCATACCAGAGTTATATACATTGTCCAGCCAACACACTTCAGTCTATACCTCGTATACTATCTCAAGCCGATGCCACCCAACAGCCACCATGGAACCCTAATGCTAACTAAACTGCTATGATAACGGACACACACACTGCTAAACCCCACAAGGTACTATATACTTCATATACACCTAGCCGCCTTGTACATGTGTAATATAGAGTGTTGCTGATGCATGCCCTAGTTCACTGTGTTGCTCATGTATGCCATAGCTTACTGTCTCACTGCCATATGTCACAGGGTATAGTTATGTAAGTACAAGCAGCATGTGCAAATTACTCCTGTTTGCCATGACTCGTATTTATGCCACGCAGTACGCAATGTCTGGAGATGGTATTAGCTTTGTTGCCGCACGCCGCACGGTTGGTATCTGCTGCCGCATGCCGTGCAGTTTGCTATTCGTTGCCGTACGCCATGCAGTTTCCTATTTGTTGCCGCATGCCGTGCAGTTTGCTATTTGTTGCCGTATGCCATGCAGTTCGCTGTTTGTTGCCATATGCCATGCAGTTTGCTGTTTGTTGCCGCATGCCGTGCAGTTTGCTATTTGTTGCCGCATGCCATGCAGTTTACTATTTGTTGCCGCATACCGTGCAGTTTGCTATTTATTGCTGCATGCCGTGCAGTTTGCTATTTGTTGCCGCATGCCATGCAGTTTGCTATTTGTTCCCGTATGCCATGCAGTTTACTATTTGTTGCCACATGCCATGTAGTTTGCTATTTGTTGCCACATGCCGTGCAGTTTACTATTTGTTGCCACATGCTGTGCAGTTTGCTATTTGTTGCTGCATGCTGTGCAGTTTGCTATTTGTTGCTGTATGTCATGCAGTTTGCTATTTATCGCCGCATGCCGTGCAGTTTGCTATTTGTTGCCGCATGCCGTGCAGTTTGCTATTTGTTGCCACATGCCGCGCAGTTTACTATTTGTTGCCACATGCTGTGCAGTTTGCTATTTGTTGCTGCATGCTGTGCAGTTTGCTATTTGTTGCTGTATGTCATGCAGTTTGCTATTTGTTGCCGCATGCCGTGCAGTTTGCTATTTGTTGCCGCATGCCGTGCAGTTTGCTATTTGTTGCTGCATGCCATGCAGTTTGCTATTTGTTGCCGTATGCCGTGCAGTTTGCTATTTGTTGCTGCATGCCATGCAGTTTGCTATTTGTTGCGGTATGCCGTGCAGTTTACTATTTGTTGCCGCATGCCGTGCAGTTTGCTATTTGTTGCCGCATGCCGTGCAGTTTGCTATTTGTTGCCGTATGCCGTGCAGTTTGCTATTTGTTGCCGTATGCCATGCAGTTTGCTATTGGTTGCCGCATGCCGTGCAGTTTGCTATTTGTTGCCACATGCTGTGCAGTTTGCTATTTGTTGCCGCATGCCGTGCAGTTTGCTATTTGTTGCCACATGCTGTGCAGTTTGCTATTTGTTGCCGCATGCCATGCAGTTTGCTATTTGTTGCCGCATGCCATGCAGTTTGCTATTGGTTGCCGCATGCCGTGCAGTTTGCTATTTGTTGCCACATGCTGTGCAGTTTGCTATTTGTTGCCGTATGCCATGCAGTTTGCTATTTGTTGCCGTATGCCATGCAGTTTGCTATTTGTTGCCGTATGCCATGCAGTTTGCTATTTGTTGCCTCGTGCTGTGCAGTTTGCTATTTGTCGCCGTATTCCATGCAGTTTGCTATTTGTTGCCACATGCCATGCAGTTTGCTATTCGTTGCCGCATGCCGTGCAGTTTGCTATTTGTTGCCGCATGCCGTGCAGTTTACTATTTGTTGCCCCACACTGTGTAGTGTGTCCTTTGCTGCCACTCCTACAGCACAGCATAATTTGGGGGAAATTGGGCGCAGTAAAAACTGCTTAACAACCGGCAGTACTAACAACCATAATGGTCTCTCAGATGAGGTGCACTGCCATAAAAAAGTGAGAACTGCAATTTCCCTTAACCATTAGCATAATGTTACAATCTGAGAGACCTGCATGCCCCAGCAATGTCCTGGGATGCCCAATCTATCCCCAAATTAGCCAGCATGCTTACAGACAAATTGAGATGGCTTGCCTGAGATGTTAAATAAATATTTACCACTAGTAAATATAAGTTAACAGACAGGCATTCTGGGTGGGGCGGGCAGGAGAAAACAAGCCGGCCCCATTGGAATGTGCTGACACGTTTTAATGCCACCCAGGGTTTAACTTAGCTGAAAGTTTGCCAAAGCTCCAGCAGCAGCTCCACCAGCCTAGCACGCGTTTGGTTACCAGTGTTTCCCTTCCCACCCACCCTAACTAATCACTTCCAAGAAATGGTTATTCACTCGGTATCCCAGGACGGGCGCAGTAAAAACTGCTTAACAACCGGCAGTACTAACAACCATAATGGTCTCTCAGATGAGGTGCACTGCCATAAAAAAGTGAGAACTGCAATTTCCCTTAACCATTAGCATAATGTTACAATCTGAGAGACCTGCATGCCCCAGCAATGTTCTGGGATGCCCAATCTATCCCCAAATTAGCCAGCATGCTTACAGACAAATTGAGATGGCTTGCCTGAGATGTTAAGTACAGGTTTGTACAATTTTATTCCGTATGCTTCATTTTGCAAATGTTAGTATATTTACGGCTAAAACGTTTAGCAGTGTTGGAGGAGGTTCATAACTCTGTACTGAATTGTATGTATGTATAGGCATGCATATATGATAAGTAGGGCTCAAACCAATAGTATGTTGTGATATTCGAATATTCTTTAATTTTCAAGTGAATAGTCTGAATTCTTTTACATAAAATTATAAAAGTGGTAAAATGGCACTACTTTCTGTCAATTTATTTGCTAATGCCGAATTAAACATTGATTATCATGTACAGTATGCTATCCGTTTAAACCAGCGAAGTACCCAGAAACTCTCACTATAAAAAGTAAACGAATATTTGGTTGAATTTTATTGAATACGAATAATGGTAAAACAAATATTATAATCTGATTGTTCAACTAGCCTTAATGATAACTGATATTTGTGATACATACATAGGTAACTATGAAGTGTGTGCCCAGAGGCAGGATGAGATAGATGGATCACGTAATGAACCAAGAGAAGTCACAAAACGGCCCAGGAAAGTCAGTAATTTTTTGTAGCATGTAGACAGCATATTTAATACCCTTTGTGTACACACACACACACACACACACACACACACACACACACACACACACACACACACACACACACACACACACACACACACACACACACACACACACACACACACACACACACACACACACACACACACACACACACACACACACACACACACACACACACACACACACACACACACACAAAATGTTATAGTTTTGCAAATGTTATTTTAGACACAAAATGAGAGTGATGTTCCCTATAAGAGAAAGAGGATTTCAACCTACGAGAATGAAAAGGTATTATGTTTATGCCAGGCATGCACAGGCCAAGGTTGGCATACAGCAGGCTTTGGTCTGTGCTCACATATGTTGAGATTACTTATGAAATTGCTTATATGTAGCGTGTGCATGCGTGTGTGGTGAGCGTATGTGCCAATTTAGCCAATTCCATAGGAGAAACAAACAATCGCTGACGGAGATCACAACACAGTCAACAATGAAGACAGTGACAGTGAAGACAGTTATAGTGAAAATGAAAGTGATGCTGATGCTGTAAGTCCATATCTTGGCTTGTTGTATAGTATGAAATTTGCATCCATTATGCATACATGTACATCAATACAGGATGAGAGGCCTGCCCTTACCATACTGGTAGATGATGGTGATCATGATAGATCTACTATTCCTTTTCATTATATTCACAGTGAACAGCAGGAGGTATGTATTTGTAATAACATTATTTAGACAATGGCAATCATGAAATGCTTTGATATTTGAGGGGAATTTAGATGTTGTGAAAGGGGTGTCTTACTGGTAAGATACCCATTTAACCCATTGTCTAAGTATGGGTAAGACATGCAGCCATAGGATTCTTTAGTGGTTAAACAACCTAAGGGGATGGCACAATAATCAATGAGGTGGGGCCAAGGCTCAAGGTGATCATTGTGTCCAAAAAGCCAGTTGACACTTGCTTGTAAATCCAAAATGGGCTAGTTGTCAACCTATGCATTATTAATGCATGTTCTAATATTTTCATGCAATCATTTTTTGATGCCCTTAAATTTTACACTAATAATTTTGGAAAATAACCAACTGTTTGTTGTCTTTATAAAGATAGACATTAAATATAACCGTAACTGAAAGATTTTTAGCCCCTGCATTGTGTCATTATTCTGGAAGTTTGTTTATCCACTGAAGAATGCTAGCACAGTGGCATAGTATAGACACTCTTACAAATGAAATATTTTACTGTCCATTGATGTACCATTTCCTTACATCAAAGAAAATAGTTAGATGGTTGTGTTCTCACCTGCCAGAATATTTGTTTAACTACACATTCTCTGTTGCTAGCAGATAAACAAGCTAGGTGGGACTAACTATACCATAGTGTATATTTGCCATTATTTGGCTGGCTGGCTGCATGTACCAAGCACTACCGTACAACAGGAAAATTTGACAGAAGAAAAAATGTTGATGAATTCATAGTAATTCGTCAAATTCATCAACTTTTTCTTCCGTCAAATTTTCTTGTTGTACGGTATGTACAGTGTATTTGACACCATTCATCACATACTGAATTTTAGATTGTGGAACAAGTTGAAAATCTCAAAGAAACAATTATTCGACTTCATGAAGAACAGGTACATAGTTTATTATACATACATACATGTATACATATGGTAGTTCTACACTGGCACATTAGAGGGCACTGCTCAATGCGAAGATGCAAAGCATAGATGAAAAGATAAAATTAATTCTACCTGCAGAAGTAGCGAAACGTTTGGCCCCACTAGTGCCAGTTGTCAGTCAACAATTACGTGCAGTGACTAAAGGAGCCAGTAATGCAACGGCCACAGGTATTTTGTTTGTGTTGTTTGTATTTTTGTAATGTTGGTATCATCAATAGCACCGGTACCAGCACCAGTAACTCCGACAGTCACCAGTAACGTGACAGCCACAGGTATTTGTTTGTATTTTTGTAATATTGCTATCAATAATACACTATAGTATCCATGACATCACCAGTAACTTCAACAGTGACCAGTAGTGCAACGGACACCCATTTGGTCGATATCACTAACTCCAGTGCAGTAAGTGTATTCAGTGATGACGTAAGTTTCATTGTGCCTTCTTGCCCAGATTGGTTCTGAAGTTGCCGTTACTACGGAAGAACTACTACCACAGGAAGTGCTGGTTCCATCATATACAAAAAGCAAGAGCAGAGGTCATCTTGCAGCAATTTTAGCTTGCAAATTGTTTGACGAAGATATCTTGATGAAATCAAATGTGCTGGGTCTCAAGAAGGAAAAATTAGACCCAGAAATTATTGACTATATTAAAGAAAAGTGTTTCTTTTATTTTTCATCAGAAGGTAATTCTGAAGAAGAACGTGAAGAAGAATGGAAGAAGTGCATCCAAAGTATTAATGAAAAGTCAAGAGCTATCAAAAAGAAAGGGAAGAACAAAGAATGCTCTAATTAAAGCTGTGAGCATAATACATTAACATTGACAAGACTCATTTAATTTCTTACATAATATTACAAATATGTACAACATGTAACATCAAATATCAGCAGTTAATATCCACTGGGATTTCCTTGGACATCAACAATTTTTGGAATAACCTTTTTTAAATGTCTAATGTATCGTCCACACACATCTGGTGTAAGAGATAACCAGAATTGCTTTATTCCAGCTTTTAGCTCTTCTAAATTGGTAGGCTTGTAGTGGGTTCTGAGATATTGCTTCATGGATCCCCACACAAGCTCAATTGGATTCAAATCTGGTGATTCGGGTGGTGTGGGCCACCAGTTGACATTGTGTTCTTCAAAAAAGTCCTCAATATGTTGGCTGGCATGTTTCGGATCATTATCCTGATACAATCTATGCCCATCAGGGAAGCGTTCTTGAATAAATGGCAAAAGGCCAGCTTCTAACACAACTGCCAATCGGGGGGCATTCATTATACCAGAAAACATGATGACCCTTGTGGCACCCTGTAATGATATCCCACCCCATACGTGTATTTTGATAGGGTGCTTTGCTCTTTGTTTCAGAAGCCATGGTTGTAAACGTTTTCGAAAACAAATTCTGCTATGCTGTTCTAGCTGAACTGTGGTCTCGTCAGTAAAAATAACATTTTTGAAGTCCTCCTTGGTTCTCAATTGTTCCTTACTCCATATCAACCTTTTCCGCTTGTTCTGCTGCATGGGATAATCAAAAATAAACATTAGTAATTATAGTATACAAATTACATGCATATTAATAAAATATAAGCAGACACATCAATTTGAATTATGCATAAACACAACAAGCAGCATGTAAAACACTATACTTCGATCCACAAGTATGGTCAAAGACCTGTGACAATCAAAAATACTATACTTAACACGTACTGATGAAGCAAAATATACTGCAATTCAAATTTCTCTATTGTGGTATTTTATTTACTTGTTGATTGATAAGCCATTTTATGTCCTTTTGCCTACTGACATTTTCTTGCTTGACTCTGCACTTCGGATCCAAGTATACGTCGTACAGCACTTCCCCATTGATTACATGAGCTACGCACTGTAGTAAAACTTACGTCGCGCAAAAGCTGACAGTAATGAGGTCTTGTACAGACCCACCCCATGTCTTTTCGAGTTTGCTTAATCGTCGCGGCAGAGACCCTCAGATCAGGCCATCTTGACGACAACAATGATCGAATTCCAGTCGAAGTTAGTTCATCGTTATTATTTAGCTCCTCTTCAATTACTGCTCGCATTTCCTCAGTTATTATGGGAGTTCTTCTTGATCTTGGCAAGTCTGCGAATGTCCCTTTCTCACGAAATTTTCGCAGAAGGTCGTACAAGGATTGGGAACTTATAACACAGTTTTCTTCGCGTAACCTGCGACGAATTTCCGACACTGTATATCCTCGTGAATGTAGGGTTAGCACCCTCTTCCTCGTCTCTAGAGTCATTCTCGCCATTTTTAAGGAAGTAATTTCCGGTAAGTGTTATTTTAATATACGGCAAAGGCACGTGACAGTGGGTTCAATCAACTGACTGGTAAGTTGTCTAATAATGCTGTCGGGTGCCGTTGTACTGTGACGTGAACCAGCTGCATTTCCTATGCCAATAATTATACTGTACGTGTGTAATGATAACACGTGCGTGCATAACGGGCATATTAGTTTGGTGCACGTCTAGAGTGCTACGCGTGTTAAATGGCAAATCGTGCACACGTAGCGGGCATATTAGTTTGGTGCACGTCTAGAGCACACCACGCGTGTTAGATGGCAAAACGTGCGCACGTAACGGGCATATTTGTGTGGTGCACGTCTAGAGCACACCACACGTGTTAGATAGCAAAACGTGCGCACGTAATGGGCATATTTGTGTCGTGCATGAATAGTGTTCCTTGTGCATTTGTGCGCACGCCAAATTCGCGTGCAGCACTGACGATACACGCCAAATTATTCACTTTTACACGCGTTAAACGTGTGCATGCACGCGTGTACACACACGCGTGTGTCAAGTTTAAAGTGAGCGGTACTGTAATTGGAATAAATAAGACTAAGAATTGCTGGAGATATGCACCCAGGAGGAAAAAGCTGACTAGTTTGGAATTGGTGGTGTTGATGTGGAACAACAACCATTTCAAGGGGAACATGCATTATAAATGTCATCCGAAGTTCAATCATAAGGCACACATCTCTGATTGGACATTAAATGTGGAGCAAAATTTGTATGAGCCTAAGATGGAATTTGGAACTATGGAGAACACTCATTTCATGTATGCGGATGTAGAAAGTGAGGTTTGCGGTGATAGACATAGACCCATCATCACTGGTTATATAGATGATAACAATAAGATCAGACAGTTCCCTGGAAAAGATTGTGTAAGGAACTTTTTGGATAGTATTGCTAACAATTACTCAAAATATCAGAGAGTGGTGATTGGATTTCATAACTTGAAATATGACTGGGCTGTCATCTCACCTTACATAAACACCATCATTGGAGTTGTTAAGAAAGATGGTTTGTATTATCGTTGTGACATCATACATAACAAGTTGAAAATCACCTTTAGGGATACTTACAAGCTGATAGTGCACCCGTTGCAAGATTTTCAAAAGATGTTCTACTTAGATGTTGGTAAGAAGGAGGCAATTCTGTACAAATATTACACAAGATGGAACATCAAGGATTGGAGACCTGTTCTGAGGACGGATTTAAAGAGACATTTTGAAACTGAAGAAGACAAGGTTTTGTTTAGAGAGATTTGTGATGAGGAGAGGTTCCATTGCAATAATTTTTGGGTAGATGAAACTCACATTGATGCTGTAATGTACTACCTTTACTACGGTTTGCTTACGTTAAAAAAGGGAATGGATGTGTTTAATAAGAGGATTAGTGACTTTTGTGAAAGGACAATGGGTACTAAAGTGAGTTTGGACAACTTTTTGACTATCTCTTCGTTTGCAGACCGGTATTTTTCAATGAGGGGATGTTATGATGGATGCATGGAGAATCAGGGGAATACGAGAGCATTTATTCAAGAGTCGGTTAGAGGGGGTATTTGTTACTCAAATCCGCAAACTAGGAAGGTACCGCAAACCAATCAATGTGATTTTGACATGGTCTCCATGTATCCGAGTGCCATGAAGAGAATTGGCTTGGAATGCGGATACCCGATGGGAACTTGCAAGAAGTTAGAGAACTTACAGTATCCAATTGACAAACCGCACTACGTTGTCAGGATCCAGGTCACGAACATCACAAAGGCACAACAGATACCTTTAGTGTCTGAAAAGGTTGGTGATACCACTGTCAGATACCATAGTTGGCAAATACCCAGGGGCACCTTGACAGTAGACAAGATAACCTTAGAAGATTGGATTAACTTTAGTGGCATCGAGTTTGAAATTGTGCAAGGTGTTTATTGGGATGGGGAGTGTAACCACAAAATCAAGGATGTCATTGAAGATCTGTTTCAATTTAGGAAACGATTGAAGATGGAAAACAATCCATTGCAGAGTATTTGCAAGTTAATAATGAACACAGGCTACGGGAAGTTAACAATTAGGAAAGCAAATGCGAAACATGTTGTTAAAAATGCTATTGAAACTAGAGCTTACATTTCCGAGATGTTTGGTTTGCTGAAACAGTACACATCTTTTGGACGTCACAATGAGATTGAGCTTGCACATTATGACAATTCCTATTCCAGGAATCATCTTGGAGGTATGATTTTGTCAATGAGCAAAAGGTGTTTGGCTGAGGTGTTAGATCTTTGTGATAGGTTAGGGATTGTGGTGAGTTATGTGGATACCGACTCTCAGCACATTCCGATGGCATCTGTGGATAGATTGAAGGCAGCCTATCAGTTTTTATATGGAAGGGAGTTGATTGGAACTGAACTTGGCCAGTTTCATGGGGATTTCAATCTGGGATATGGTCACAATAGTGACATTGTTAGTTACTTTTCATTGGTTTTAGGTCCTAAAGTCTACTTTGACAACCTGATTTGTATCATCTGTGGACGTCAAGGGGAACATTTCCAGATGAAGGGGGTTCCGAAGAAGAGTATATTGCGTTACTGTCGAGACCACAAGATCACCGTTCAAGACCTCTATGAGAAGCTGTGTGACAAACCGATAACATTTATACTTAATCCACCTGATAATGTAAAATTCAAAGTTAAAATAGGTGCTGTATATAATATACCTGCAGATACATTTACACATACTGTGTCATTTTAAATAATAAATAATATTAAGTTAATCCCAAGTATCTCGGAGCGTTCTTTGATATTGTCTTGATAGAGGAGTTATCCGAGTTCTCAGGGTTCTTCCATTGGTGGTAACTGTTGTCACATTTGCGGAATTAGTGTCGACATCACCTTTATTTCGATCATACACAACTTTCCAAGCATTCCACGAGGTCACGAAATCAATGTAACTTTGTCTTAGTAAATTATAGAGTGCTAGATTAGCTCTGTTGGCAGCTGTAGCCATTTTTGTCTATCGATAGGCAATTCTGGTTAATACTTGCAGACCTTTCCTTATATTCTCGAGTCCAGTAGCACTGTCCTCAATGAGTGGACCGGTAGTACCTCTTAAGGTTGCCTCGTTTGCTGAGATGATATCAGTGGCATTAGTTGTAACGTCAGTTGTTAGGTTGGCGTCTAATATTACTATGAAATTGGCAACCTTCTTTTTAAATGCCACAATGTTTGTGTCCATTTCTGTTCTGAAAAGATTATCATTACTGGGCATTTCTGTCATTTCAGGGGGAGAATTGAATGACGGAGCAGGTCAAGTTTGACTCGAAATTTAACGTGGCCGAACTACAGGTGTGGCTGATGAAGAATGGTTTTTCTGAAGATACAGCAAAGAGTTGCAAAGGTAAGGATATACGCACATGCCAGTGTTAGATAATAACTTTTAAACACCACCCATTAGCTATAGTCTATCTGACCCCAGCGCATACATTATGTTTAGCCAGCCCTAGGCCTAGTTTCCTTTTATGGTTTGGTATACAAACTAGGGTTTTCATTGTTATATATGTGTCAGTTGGGGCAACTAACTAGCGGAATGGATATTAACCGAGCCGGCATGTACAACTACACTGACATGTAACTTTTAATTTTTTATTATCAGCTGGTATGTGCATTTTAATTATTTGTTGCCTAGCTCAAATGATTTGTTATTTAATCTGTTTCTCATAGTTGCACTCAGATTTTTGCTCATAACATGATTTATAGTAAAGCTCCAGCTTATTTTCTGACCCAAAATTGACATTTGTCTGGATCCCTTAAAGTTTTGTTGTTAAATTAATTTTGTATCAGCTTCAATTTATTCCAGTGTTAGTATTTTCTGTAGATGAAGACATGGATGGTGAAACTATCCAGTCATTGGTTTGTAATGGGAGTATGGAGCAATTTAAATGTTGTGGATTCACTAAAGTAAAAGATCAACTCAAGCTTAGAAAATTATTGATTGGTGATTGCGACTTGAGCTCTTCGTCCAAGCTTGTTGGTTCTAGTAATGTCACTGTATCATCAAACGGTAAACTCACTTTGGCTGAAATGAAGAAACTGACACCAGAAGAAAAACAAGTAATACTTGATAAAGTTAGTTCAAATATGTAGTTTGACTTTTTGTAGTGTATAAAATTGTGCAAACTCTAGCATGTTTATGTGTTTGTTTTAGGAGGAATAAAGTGGCTGATGCAGCAGACAATGCATGGCCAGATGAAATTCCAAAATTCAAAAACAATGATAAGAATAAAGAGAAACTTGAAAAGCTGGTAGCAAAGTTAACTCCAGAGTGTTCCTTACCGTTTTTTAAAGCAAGAGGAATAAAGCAGCATATCCTAGACCACTTCAATGAAAAAAGGAGATACAGAGAGAATTTAAATTTAAAGAGAGCTTCTGGAAGTGGCTCAGTAAGTAACTTGTATTCCCACAGAAATGCTAACCACATAAATTCACTATTATAGCCATTAGTACAAAAGAAATGTAAAATGGAAGGAAAGAATTCGAAAGGAAATGATGTTGGCACTGCCAAAGATTTTAGAGCTCAAGGTAAAACTTCCATCTAGCTGCATACATGTTAGAGCTGTACCGATATACCGATACATATCGTATCGGTGGCCGATACAACAAATTTCCAGTATATCGAAATAACCGATAAAATGCCAGAATACCGATTCGATATGCCGATATACGCACGTGCGCATTTGTAAAGTTTTACTCGTATAATTGAAAAATAAAGGTGTATATAAGATCATGGCGAGAAACGCGTCAAAAAAGAGGAGTGTGATTTGGGATTACTTTGCTATTAATCCCGAAGACGAAAGAATCACTATATGTAACACTTGTGACGAAGCGATAAGCAGAGGTGGAGCGAGCGCCAAGAATTATAATACAAGTAATCTAAGATATCATTTGCGGCGAGTACACCCTGCTAAGTTTGACGAACTGGGAGTAAAAGAAGCAGAAAGAAGTGAACAAAGTGGAGCAGAACAGGATTCAAAGCGAAGAAAGCTTAACGTACGTCAGCTTACGCTGGCCCAAGTGAAGGAAAACAAGGAAGCATGGACTTACGACCATCCACAACACAAAAAGGTAACAAATTGGATCGCTGAAATGATGGCACTTGACTCGCAGCCATTTTCCATTGTTGAGGATGCTGGTTTTCTTCGCTTATTAGCCAATGTGTGCCCTAAATATGTGATGCCTTCAAGAAAATACTTTTCAGAAAAGATCATACCTGGTATTTATTCTACTATCAGAACAAAGCTTCACGAAGAAATTCACTCTCACGGAGATAAGTTCCCTGTAAGTTTTACTACGGATATTTGGACTAGGGAGGCTGGTGGTGATTCATTAATAAGTTGGACAGCCCACTATATCAACCCAGAGAGGTTCACGAGGGAAGAGCGGATACTTCAAGTATGTCCATTTCCAGGCTCTCACACAGCAGAGGCCATATCCGAGATGATCACCAAGTTGTTAGATTCCTGGAGTATTGAGAAGTCAAGGGTACATGCAGTGGGTAAGAGATAATGCTGCTAATATGGTGGCAGGTATTAAGAAAACTGAATTACCTGCTATTGGCTGTACAATACACACCTTGCAGCTGGTCATCAAAGATTGTATTATGACCCAACATGCTGTAATCGACATGTTAGCAAGGAGTAGAAAAATCGTTGGACATTTTAAGCATTCTCATTTAGCTGTCGAGCGTTTGCATAGCATTCAGAAGCAACTAAACTTGCTGAGCATAGGCTTATGCAGGATGAGCCTACTCGGTGGGACTCTACGTACAATTTACTAGATCGTTTAGTTGAACAACGTAGGGCAATTAGCCTATATGATTCTGATTTTGAGCTTCCAGATAGGTTAAATTCAAATGAATGGCAGCTAGCTGAAAAGGTAGTCAAATTACTTGAGCCCATGCAGCGAATCACAAAAGAGTTGAGTGCTAGGGGGGCTGTTATCTCAGAAGTGATACCTTTTTTAGAAATTTTAAAAACCGAGCTTGGGGAAGAGTCCAGCGATACACAAGAGAAGTTTAGAGGTGTACTATCCACTAAAGATGAACTACTGGAGTCCCTTCAATCTCGGTTTAATCATGTGTATAAAGAAGATAACTACATTATAGCTACCTTATTAGACCCAAGGTTCAAAGCCTCGTTTTATGATACTACAACTAGTGAATTAGCAGTACAAAGGTTGATTATAGCATGTCAAAAAGAGCCAACATTAGTATTACAGGAACAGCATAACACTCAAGTGACTCAACCGTGTGAGGCACAGCTACAAGTTAGCAACTGTGATTTATTGGAGCAGCCCAGTACTAGTACTACAGACTCAAGTAACCCACCCACAAAAAAGAAAGGATTCAGTATTTACAATTCCTATAAAAAAGCAATTAAAAAAACTAGCACCTTCAGCTTCAAGTTCAACTTCAGCAGTCAACATCGAGGAAAGTCTGTCAGCTATGGTAACTGACTATCTTAGTGAACCTGTCATGGACAACCCTGAAAATGAAACATTTATGAACCCTTTTGATTACTGGAGGAAAAATAAAGAACATTATTCTATGTTAGCAGTGATGGCCAAAAAATACCTATCAGCCCCACCAAGTTCTATCCCTTTAGAAAGCTTGTTTAGTGACACTGGTTTAATTGATAGCAGTAGAAGGCAATGCCTTCTAGCTGAGAAGTTAGAAATGTTGACTTTTATCAAACGAAACTTGCTATCCATGCCACAATAGACTGACTGACTGACTAGCAAAACAATTTAGTGAAATTTCATTATTTCAGTAACATTATAATTACATTATCATTTTTATAATTTTTTAGGTGATTAAAACACTGATTATCTCCCTTGTACTTCACAGCTCAGTAACCACAGTACCTGTAACAAAAAACACTAGTAGTGATTACAAATATAAGTCTATATCAGTATATCGTATCGGTATCATATCGGTTCCAAAAAATTATGTCATATCGTATCGGTATCGGATCGGTTTAGTTTTCTTGTATCGGTACAGCTCTAATACATGTATATAGCTAATTATTTTTGTATTATAATATAGAAGGAAGTAGCAACACTGAAGAAGGTAATAAAGAAGTTGAAATCTATCATGATCACATTGATGATTCTGAAGGTAGGTATAGTTATATTCAAGAATAACCGTGTTCACTATTTGATTATTAGATATTGAGATTGAAAAGAAACAAGACATCAAGAATAATGATAACAGCAGCAGTGACGAGAGTGTTAGTGAAACAGATGAGAAGGATTCAGAAGGCATGTATATACCTATAGCTAAGACATAAGTACGTAACTATTTATGTATATGTGCATGCACATTATATGATATATGTGACCGGGTCTGCGAAAATCAACCATCTAGTCGCACAAAAATCGCCTAGTTTTTCAAATATATCTTACCATAACTTATGCTCTATTTATACTAACAAGCTAAATTTTTTACCACAAATGCAGAATTTAATGGAGGATCTTTTAAAGCTTACAGAATAAATATACTCCTTATAGAACTGAAGATATTCATGAATACCTAACTAGGTGTAATTTGCGCTCACATGGTTGATTTTCGCAGGCCTGGTCACATATAATTAAATTCCTTTTGTTATTTTACAGAAATAATGCCATTAAAGGCAGCAGAGATAATCGTGACATGTGCATATGATGAGTTGTTCATCAAATCCATTGGAAAACAGCAAATTTCTGCTGCCGCAAAATCTCTGTTGACAAAAGAGCAGAACAGACAGTTGAAAGGAGCTGAAAAATCGAAATACTTACCACTTTTAGCAAAAGGTTTTGTTGACAGAGGAATCATCAAAGTAAAAAAGGGGTTGATCTCTACGATATCTCCAGAGGTGATGTGAAGAAAATAAAGACTTTTTAAGTACATTGAGACTTGTGTACATGTAGCTACTAATATATATCTGGCTACACGATACTGACATACTACATATATATTGTCTACACTGTATGTATGTGCACATGTACATATTATAAAGATATCATCTGTCCTCAAGCTCCTTGATGCTCGTTTGTGTTTCTTTACTTACATGGTAACCACAAATAACTGATACTGGGCCGTGCTAGACAAAGAGCAGGCCAACTTTATCGCTGCCGTTCCTTATTAACAAAGCAGGATATGTGTACTATATACAAATCTTGGATTTGTCCAATATTAGAATATGGTAGTATTCTTTATTCAGGAGCTGCTAATACCCACTTACGTCGTCTTGATGATTTGCAGTCCCGAATTGAACGAACATGCTCATTTGTTTTTCAACCACGCTCTCATCGCCGAAATGCCGCAATTATGGGATTAATCTGCCGTCTATTAGCTGGAGAGGGTCGTGGGACCTTACAGATTTACTGTCCACAGTTTTGTGATAATCAGATTCATCGCAGGTCTCATCGTCTTCACTCCTGGGACCCAGCTGAACATTTACGCTTTGTCAATCCCTGTAATTTTAGGACATTAGATAGATTCAAGCGCAGTTGGCTGGTTATAGCTGCTGATATCTGGAATGGGCTTCCAGCCGATGTGATTTTACAGGGAGAGGCTTCTGGCTGGTGCACTATATTAAAAGAAGTACAGCGTTCTGTATGTAATTGACATTCATATTGTATTAATGTTATGAGGTTTATTACAGTAAAAACAAGTTGATGTTCTACCATCTAAAAACCAGGCGATGTGTAAGTTAAACCACTGTTAATCAACTGCTATTCAGTGTATTGTAATAGTAATTAATGACATCACGAGTAAGTCATGTGAGCAAAGACTCATCACTTAGGAGCACATAGCAACGCATACAAATTTAATTCTTTTGTTTAAACCGACTTTATACTCCAGTACTTTAGTGATAAAACTTTTAAAAAGTAGTACAAAGTTGTTTTAAGCCGAAATTCTTGCTGTAACACTATAGGCTAGTCTTGTATTATAAGCTCCGCAACCCGCACGGCACGCCTACTTTCAAAACTGAAGCGATCCGTCTTGTTAGTAATGTACAGCTGTTCAAACGGCTTTTACTATGGAATGAACGGCTAACACTGCATTACCTTGTTCTTATTCGGCTGTTACTCACGACGCGCTTCGTTACTAAGGCCCCGCCCATCAGTAATATCGATAGCAAGTGTCATAGAAAAGCAGTAGGACTAATTTGATTGGTTATTCAGGCTTCATTTCACGTGAATAGTTTTTAATAGCCTGGGGGGCGGACACACACACACGCATACCGACGTTTTCACGAAAACAATTTCAAGAAACCAGGCGCGCTCCTGGTTTAAAAAGTGACGTGTATATATATATATACATAATGTGTGATGTGTAATTATTTTATTCAATGTTAGTAGCTATTTCCATACCGGATTACTACAATTACCATCATAATTCCATGTAATATTACCATATTGAAATACTACAATGATGGGAATAGTAATATTACCATACAATTTCCATTATAATTCCAAGATGGGAATAGCAATATTTCCATATTGAAATACTACAATTGCCATTATAATTCCAAGATGAGAATACCATATTGAATAATGGGAATATTACACAACCCATAATGGGAATAGAAGATACACAATGGGAATATGTCCCAACCCATAATGGGAATAGAAGATATACAATGGGAATCGAACAACCCATGACGGGAATATGATAAATATAATGGGACCCATGATGGCAATAGAATAAAATATAATGGGAATATAGCTAACATAACCCATGATGGGAATAGAAGATACACAGTGGGAATATATCTCAACCCATAATGGGAATAGAAGATATACAATGGGAATATAACACAACCCATGAAGGGAATAGAATAAATATAATGGTAATTCCAAGGTGGGAATAGAATATTTCCATATTGAAATACTACAATTACCATTATAATTCCATGACGGGAATGGCAAATTTCCATATTTAAATACTACAATTACCGTTATAATTCCATGATGGGAATAGCAATATTTCCATATTGAAATACTACAATTACCATTATAATTCCAAGATGGGAATAGCAATATTTCCATATTGTAATTCCAAGATGGGAATAGCAATATTTCCATATTGAAATACTTTATAATTCCAAGATGGGAATGGCAAATTTCCATATTGAAATACTACAATTACCATTATAATTCCAAGATGGGAATGCAATATTTCCATATTGAAATACTACAATTACCATTATAATTCCAAGATGGGAATAGTAATATTTCCATAATGAAATACTACAATTACCATTATAGTTCCAAAATGGGAATAGCAATATTTCCATATTGTAATTCCAAGATGGGAATAGCAATATTTCCATATTGAAATGCTTTATAATTCCAAGATGGGAATGGCAAATTTCCATATTGAAATACTACAATTACCATTATAATTCCAAGCAATTTTCCATATTGAAATCAAGATGGGAATGGTATGGACCACAATAACCATGATGGGAATGGCGTTATTCCCATGTGGATAATTCCAATATCAAAATACTCCTAAACTTGGGTTTTGTGCTGTTACCAATATGGGAATTCTTTATATTCCCATGTGTGGGATTTGTTCTATTTTTCCAATGTTGGGTTTTGATAATGGGAATCACTGAATTCCATATGAGTTTCCCAATAATGGAAATTGCAAATTTTTCCTGTGCATGGACAATCACTTAACTTGTAAGAATGTATAAAAAATTTTATATAACAATATTAACAGACCTGGCACTGACCACCAGTCAATGTAGACCATAATTGCAAGAATTTTATCTGCCAAAACATTAGGTAGTCTCTAATCACTGGAATGGACTACTAAACTGATAAATTTTATAAAGCAATTAAGCTAGCTAAGTGTGCATTGATTCTTATTAATGCGTCACCTGACATTAAGATTGTGATGCAATGTATAAACTGGATGACAAAATAATTTTGTTATAATGCATCCATGTTGTGTATTAATAAGAATCAAACACGATACACATCAAAGATCTAAGGATCATTAATTTACTTTGAGCACAGTTGCGGATTGCAGTGCAGTGAGTAGTGATGTTAAATCTTGTATCATGTATAGGGCTATACAATAATAGAAATTCTCCTATCATGATAATGCTGCTTATTATCATGATTATCATGATAATTCCATGTAAGGGACTTCAGGTTGTAAATCTAATGACAGTGGGGGAGTGATTTGAAGTCACGCTGTTGATTGGGGCATATCATTATTGGCAAGTGATCGAGGATCATATAGTCAGAGGAACAGGTCCTACAGCAGTGAAGTCGAGGCTGGGCTACCTGTTATCAGGCCCATTAGCACCATCCAAGGAATAACATAAACAACATGCAGCCACTGTCCTCCACGTTTTCGGACAACCTGTACAAGACCAACTTCAGTTGATCAAGACAAGAAATTTATGACTGACTATATCAGAGGACATACATTACTCGAGAAACAGATGGCTCCTACACTGCATGGTTTCCTTGGAAACCTAATCACCCTCCCTTGCCAACTGATCTCACATTGTGTGAAGGAAGAACAAGAGCATTGGCTCACAGACTAGCTGCGTTGCCAGAATTGCTCACCACATACAACAACATACTCAATGACCAAGAAAGATGAGATTTTATAGAAAAGATTAATTCACCATACTGTCTCTACAATCCTCACCATGCAGTTAAAAAAGAGTCACCAACAAGCACAATTAGGATCGTTTATGACTGTAGCTGCCACCAGTCCAAGACAGGGCCGGCGGAACAGGTTCGGCAGTGCCGGCAACTGCCGGACCAAAGTTACAGTAACCCACAACTCAAAACTTTTTACTGTCGTTTATATACACTGATAGTTTTATATCAACAACAATACAACTTATTTTTTGTGTAAAACCATGCATTGCTCTATTTATAACAATACTAAAAGCAACTACTGACTGGTTTTAAATAACAATGTCATCCTGAATTAGGCGCCTCTAAAATTAATTATCGAGTGTGCTAAATGAGGAAGTGTACAAGTTTTTGATGAAAGAATATTACATATAGATGTCTATTTATGAACCCTTTAACCCACATATTCTTTTAAAACGCAATAATACGCAAACATACCCTAATAAGGCATTCAAAGGCCTAGCCATGGACTGGTGCCAAAATGCAAGCGCTATATATTATATATGAAACTAATCTACAACTTATAACCTTTCTACCCATATAAAAACTTACAAGATATGTTAAAGAACTCGCTAGTTATGAAGGAAAGAAACAGCGCGCATTCTTTTCGCCGTCGTAATTCACTGCACGGCCGCCTTTTTTTTTTTATCACGGTAACCGAAACTTTTTTAGATGCAGAATCACGTGAGGAACAAGATAGTCGAAACCATTTTTTGATGGGGGCCACGGCAGCTTAGTTATGGTCGTTTTAACAACAGGATGTAGCATAAAAGAGAGTAAAGATGATTATTTTGTATCTTCTTCGTCCTTCAAGCTGCTCCTGAAGAAGACGCTTTTAACGGAGCTTCTTGCCGACTTGATGGATCCAATCGGACTATAATGGTGAACAAAACAATATAAAAACTATTATTCTAGGCCTGTTAGGATTGAAACTATGGGAGTTTGTTTGGTTGCATGTGTGCTTACCAGTATACTGGCGATTGCGGGTTAAAGGGTTATGAAGAAAAGAAGTCAAAATACCACCAGATTTAATCCAAGAGCTTCAATTTTAATCTCATAGCATCAATTTTCCTTAGAGAATCACTGAATTTTCCTGGAGGCATCATGATGCTCAAGGGCCACCTTATCATTAAGATGCCTCACATGCTGCTTATATTTTGCCTGACCAATGTGAAATTGCTTCCTCCGGCCCTGCAAGACCTTACCTAGTCTCAATGACTGCCTTCAAATCGGTGCCCCCTTCCTTCAAGACCTGTGTTTGATTATTGTACGATTTTGTCTCTACAGATTTGCAATGTCTACGGACATTGAGAAAGCATTTTTACATGTCAACTTGCACAAAGATTTCACAAGGTTCTTGTGGCTCTCAAACCCATTGGACCTAGATAGTGAGTTTGTGGTTTATAGATTTAAGGTTGTGTTGTTTGGAGCTACCTATTCCCCATTCATTTTGAGTTCAGTTATTAATTATCATCTGTCACATGCTAAATAGCCTTTATGTAGACAACATCATCTCAAGGTGTGATACAGAAGAAAGTGTCATGGAGTACTACACAACTGCCAGAGCCATCATGCAGGATGCCAAGTTCAACCTCAGGAGTTGGGCATCTAACAGCAACTTACTTACAGCTGAGGCCTCCAAGGAAAACACAGCAGTGGACACCACTGACGTCAACATCCTAGGTATGCAATGGAACACTGTCACTGATACCCTCTCCTTGACAACACGGGCACCCATACCTAAACATACCTCCTTAGTCACTAAACGAGAGGTCCTACGTGAGTCCTCTGGAATCTTTGACCCCTTGGGGCTAATATCTCCAGTCACAATCAAATCTAAGATCTTCATTCAACATCTGCGGCAGCAATGACTACATTGGGATGAACCACTAAACCGAAGTGATCAAGATGAGTATTTGACAATCACCAAGGAGACAACAGAAGCCACTTCAACATCCATTGCTAGATGATACTTTACCAGTGAAGACAACCAGTCACTCTATCAGCTCCATGTATTTTCAGATGCCAGCACAAAGGCCCATGGAGCAGTAGCCTACATTTGCAGTGAAACTAGTACCTGCTTTGTAATGGCCAAAACAAGAGTGGCACCATTGAAGTAATTGACTCTACCAAAGCTAGAACTCATGGCTGCGCTCACTGTGTCAGACTATGTAGCTTCATCACAAACACCATCAAATTATCCCCATCCGTGGTTCACTTGTGGACCAATAGCCAGTTCGTCCTTTACTAGCTGCAAAGTGAACCAGTTTGTGTCCCATCGTGTAACTGATGAGATATTCCAACTCACCACCACTGCTTCGTGGAGGTATTGTCCTACAGCAGACAACCCTGCGGATTTGTTAACTAGAGGAATCACATCTGCACAGTTGTAGTCATCCCCACTCTGGCGCTTTGGACCTCAATGGCTAACTACTCATGACCACTGGCCAGTATGGCAACCATCAACAACCCTCCACCTGCAAGCAGCAGCAGTCCTCCCCCAATAACCCTGGTCTACACCAGATTATAGACTTATCAAACTATAGCGCCCTCAGCAAGGTGTTGGGAGTCACTGCCTATGTACGGCGGTTTGTATCGAACATCAAGAACAAACTCAACCAAGAAACTGGGCCACTCACAGCAGCCGAGCTACACATAGCCAAGATGAGTTGGATCAAAGACTGCCAGCAACAGGTATACTATATTAAATTTACTAATCCATCAGCTTCTAAACGTCTGCCATTTGTCAGACAGCTTTGTCTATTCCTTGATGATGAAGGATTCATTCGCTATGGTGGACGAATTCACAATGCCCCACTGTGCCAAACAACCAGATTTCCATACCTACTTCCTCCAAGACACACATTTACTTCAATGGTCATCTACAGTATTCATTTTAAGTTATTCCATTCTGGAACAAACAGCACACTAACTGCTATCAGGCAAACATTCTGGATTCCCAAGGACAGACAACGTATCAAGTCCTTATTATACACGTGCAACTCCTTTAACTCCTCTGCCACCAAGAGGTATGTAGAACCATTATCCAAGGCAATAATCCGTGGCAATGGCTTGCGGCTTGCAAATCTCCTAAGGGCTAGGGGAAGGTCTCAGTACTAAGGTATGCAACTATCTCTAAGTGTACCACTCTTGTTGTAGTGCAAGTAAATAAACAGATGTAGACCTTGCTCTCTGCTCCATTCATACCAGGGGGCACGTTTTTGGATAAATTTCCATATTACTCCTTGTCTATTCAATGATTCTATCAGGTTTCTTGACGTTAGCACTACCTGTAAGAGACACAGTGGTAAATCTTACCCTGTCCCTGATCCCAAACCACTGCCAGAAATGAGGATGCGTGATGTAGTGCCGTTTACAGTTACTGGTGTTGATTTCACCGGGGCCCTGTATGTACAGATAGTGGGTGGTGGGAGCATTTGATTTGCTTGACAAAGGGTGCTTTGAAGAAAACATTGGGCAGAGCCCACGTGTTGCTAATTGTACTAGAAATCCTTGTTGTGGAAATTAAAGCTGTCTTGAATGACAGATCATTGACGTACACACCCTATGAATTAGAGGAAATGGACCCACTGACACCAGCACACTTATTTTATGGTAGGAGAGTAACTTCGCTACCCTACAAATCCGTGGATGAAGATGAGTTGGATGACCCAAACTTTGGAGACAGTTCGAGTATAAAACGCAGAGCAAAACAGCAGGCACTAACATTACAGGACTTCAGATCAAGATGGAGACATGACTATTTGACTTCCTTACGAGAGTACCATAAGACAACAGGCACGAACAGTAAGACGGTGAATGTTGGAGATGTAGTTTCGATGCAGGATGACACGCCCTGTATCGACTGGAAGTTAGCGGTGGTTGAAGAGCTAATGGTTGGGAAGGATGGAATTGTACATGCTGCTTACATTAGGACCGCACAAGGAAGGACCAATAGACTTATGTCCAAGCTGTGTCCCTTAGGATTTATTATAACTGTAGTAACTGTATAGTTGATCTAGGCCATATTGTATTATGATGTAATGTATCACATGCATTGACGGGAGAGTCAGCGTATAAGTCAAGCATGGCATCGTAATGTATCCGGACGTTCAGGCTCAATCCTCACACGTATTCCTCAAGAGCCATATACTTATTACCGCCTCATCTACAAAGGGAAGAATCCTAAACAAATTAAAAATAACTCTAAAACCCTTAGTCATGTACAAGGACGATCCCACTTTTGTTACAGAATGGAAGATACCATTCAAAAGTGTGAGAAAGAACTGACCTTGGTCATAATCAGGAATCTGGATAGGATAATCGAGAACAGAGGCACTTCCATCCACAAAAACACCGAAAACAGCTTCAACTCGATCAGGTTGATTGCTAAAACAAGGACCAAACCTGAAATTGAAAAGGCTTTGAAGGAAGCGGACACTGAAAGAATTAAAAGAAGAGAAAGAGAATGGAATCTGAAAAGAATAAATCAATCAAGAAGACCTGCACATAGTGTTTGAATACTTAACACTTTTCTTGTATTCACTTGTAACCATTACTTAAAACTAAAGCATTCACTTTCACTTTTAATCATTATTAATCATCACTATATACACTGTCAAAATTCAGCGCATTTAATAGTTGTAACAGAGGCAACTGACACTACTGTGACAACTGACTCCGCAGCCTTTCTTATTAGGGTTGCACTGTAGGCGCTAATAAAATATATTATCACTTTCTAAGTCAAGCACAATGATTGGCTCATTTTACGTATGACATCAATGATCACTGATGAATAGCAGCTCAGTTTTTAAGGTAAGTTTCTATTCCCATGCCTATTCTATTTGCTCGCTGCAATTGCAGCTATAGGTGCATAGCTACGTAAGTATGGTCACTAAAGGGTAGCTACCCCATGCAAGGAACGAATTCAAAAATTCAGGCTTGTCACAGTAGTGGAATTGTGCAGCCATACTGAGCCGGTAACTGATCATGCTGATGCAATAGCTTTCTATGTACTCCGCATCAGGCATGCTGTATAAGAACAAAAATGCTTGCAGAGGAATTATACTATAGAGGTTATGCATGAGGCGTGGTTTGGTACATGCGCATAACTAGAGGTCTTGCAGGAGGCATTCATGAGTCACGTGAACATGTCTCAATTGTTCTTCAGTTCAATAATATTGTTCTTCAGTGGCATAATTGTTCTTCAGTTCGTAAACGGTACCACAATAGGCAAAATTCCATTGCTGGCTGCTGATTTTTAGATAATTGCTTACTTTGTGACACTGCCTAAAATAAGGGATTATCACTGCACAAATGTGCAGTAATAAAATGTAAATTGTGCAGTATTAAATTGTCATCAATTCATTCATCATAAAAACTGTTAAAACACATCATCATAGCTACACAAATAATAAAGTACCAGCTAAAATCTAACAGAGGGTTGACTTGTTTGGCGTGTGCCCAAATAAATTCTCTCACATGAAACTGGGCTCCATGTCTAGGATGCAGTTGCATAGAATAATTATATGGGAGGTTGTTACGTAGCTTGATTGTAGTCTTGGTTCTTACGATTCCAAACTTGAGATCTAGCTATACTTTTGTGCCAGCAGTGTTAATAAATAGCACTGCCTTGTGATTATAATAAATACAGTACTAGCTATATGGTTTGTAATACAAACAATATTCTAATATAATTATATGAACAAGTACATCTGTCCCAGCATGATGATATCTTTAGCATTGTCTGCAGGATATTGACTTGGCTTGCAGTAGCAAAGACTGCAGCAGCAGCACCGCGGGGAGTATGGTAAGCTACTTAAGGCATAATGATTCATCCATGCATATAATTATTATGTATGTATTTTCATATTTTTTAGAAATTGTGATCGTCCAGCCTATGCAATGCACAGAACAGGAGTCGGACATCCCCGACCTTATGTAAGTTACTTAATATATCAGTTGCATATATTGATATAAAATCGATATACGGTACAGCTTAAAGGCAACGCCGCACTCACTCGCCATTATCTTGCTCGCCTCTCGAGGACTGGTTACTCGACACTCGGCGCTCTTCAATGGATACTCAGTGCCAGATGACTCAAAATCGCCTCACAAACAATCACTCGAGATTACTTTGCGAATGCTCCTCACTTCGGCACGGGCGCTTATACTGCAAGCGATAAATGCCCTGCGTGAAACAAGGTTCTAGCCAGGCGAGACTAATAGGGAATCAAAGAACGATGAACTAAAGCTCCTTGCTTTGTTGCATTCACATGATCAACTAGCAAAATAAACCCGGAAATAACATTATTCAAGAAGGTGGCTTCAAATAGAGAAAGGCTACACGCGTGCGCACAAGTTATTGCTTCCACGTTTTACAATGGTGACCCTTTGTCCTGCTCATTCACATTCAGCAGGAGGTAAGTGTTAATGTTGTGTATGCCACGGCTAAATTTGTTTACCGGTGAATTTAAGTCAATCCATGTGTTGGTGGAATTTGTGGAAGAGGATAGCAATACTGCTATTGTTCCAATACAACATTACCTTGATTTAGAAGATTTGGAGAGTGTGCAAGCAGGCGAAAGAATCACAGTTCTTTGGTATGACGGGAAGAAGTATCCGGCTGTTTTTCTAACTTCAGGTCAGTATTTGGAATTACTGTACTTTGCATGGGAGGATCAAGGCAAAATTAGTACTTGTGTTCTTGGCATCACGTTACATATTTTGATATTATTTATAAAATGCATCATGGCTTGTTGAGCAATAGCAAGAGTTCACTGATAATCCTCCCACACAAAACACTAAATCAATTAAAACACCACTTATTTGTGATGTACGGAAAATACGGGATGAGGTTGAGTGTCAAGGCATGAGGTGTTACTCGTAATGGTGCTTCAATTAACATGCCTTCACTACATTGTTTATTGAGGGTATTTTGTTGGTAGGAACTAAGACTTTTTGCCTCTCAGAAGAACAACAGGTGATAGACAAAGATATTGATTCTTCTGGGTATGACCCATCCTCTGAAGAAGATGAAGAGGAAGAAATGCAGGATGAGTCTAGAGGCCAAGGAAATAACAATACTGTAGAAAAACAGCAGTCTGCTGTAGGAAAACAAGACAAAGTTGGAGGTAGACTTGGGCGATTACTCGATATATCGATAATATCGCTGCTTAATAACTCTCGATAATCGTATCGTTCTGTGTACTAAGCTTGACGATATTATCGTTGAATGCGCATGCGCAAAGAAATATATACAAACGTTTGTAATAGTCGATATATTTCTTACCTTATAAAACATTATTCTTTTACTATAATGATGTCCAAAAACTCGCGCCATTACTGGAAGCACACTTCCAAAATAAGATCGCATGATTCTAATTAATTCACGCATTGTGATTATACTGAACGATACACTGGAGTAGTTGAAATGTTTTTTCAGTATTTCCTCAGATGAACAACCAAAATATCGCATATATTTTTTGGACCAAATGGACCGGACTGAAGGTATAAACTACATACGGTAACCCAGTGGTCAGCACTAGTGTGGAGAATTTGAATATACTCATATCCACACCCAGCCAGAAGAAGTGTTGAATCTACCACTGGAAAACTTAAGTTTTGGCCAAGTATAGGTACCCTTACAAAAAATTCTTCCTGTGACAGGACTGTTTAAGGTGCTATCACAGCAATTTTTGACTTGTTAATAGCCTGTTATTGAATACATACCCGTTACAAGCTTGTATTTATTGTAACTTACAAGCCTGTAATAGTCCTGTCCTAAATATACGGCCTGTCATAAGCCTGTATATAGTGGCACAAGTCATAATAAGCCTGTCATAAACCTGTATATAGTGGTACAAGTCGTAATAAGCCTGTCATAAGCCTGTACATAGTGGTACAAGTCGTAATAAGCCTGTATATAGTGGCACAAGTCATAATAAGCCTGTTATAAGCCTGTATATAGTGGTACAAGTCATAATAAGCCTATTATAAGCCTGTATATAGTGGTACAAGTAGTAATAAGCCTGTCATGAGCCTGATTTAATTTTATTAAATAAATTGTAGTTGTATAGCTAATTAGCTACTGTACATGCAGTAGTGCACACAGATGTCAGGTGACAGAAGATCAAAGCTATACATATGCTTGTAACATGGTAAGGATCATGACATCAGTTATAACATGCACAGCTTGCTTTTGTGTACACAACCATCATCAGAATTATTAAATATACGTGCATATGTAAAAGGGTGCACTCAAAAATTATAATATACTCCACAGATTACACACATTACTTTTATAGCTACCTACAAGCACTAGCTATGTACATTAGAAATAGTGTATAGCTACAATAGTATATCCCTTTAATAATACAGAATAGACAGATTAATCTTTCTCAATGATGTTTGGCTGCTGTACAACAAAGATGGTAGTCAGCTGTTCTTCAAAAATTATTACCACACAGAGCTTAACAGATGACAATTTAATGATATGAATTGTTGTTTGTGATCGTTTTGAATAGACCTGGATATGAGGGACTGTACAGTCAGTAATATCATCAATTGGAAAGATTGACTGTGGATCAACAAACGGAATTACTACAGCAAATACTGAAGTAAAATCAGTTATGAAATACAAAATTTCTCCACAATGAAGCTCATTATTTTGGTAATATGATACTGTATAGCTGTTTCGTTTCTTAGTTTGTGTGTGTTGACGAGAGTGAAATGTGCTCGAGCCTGTTGCAGCTCTACTAAACATTCCTAAATTGGTACTTTTGGTGATGACCAACAGTGCCTGTTGATGCATGGGATTATTTAAGGAACTAACGTGTGTTATTTTCCCAAGTGCATGATAGCTCTCTCCAATAGGTGTTTCACTTTGTGGTGCATGCTTCACTGATGTCATATGAAGGTAGAAGTGATTTTCCTCAGATCCTGGGTCAAGATAAGTTTGAGCTGTAAATGGCAAGCTTTGGCTAGTTTGCACTGTTTCAAGTATCTGTGTTTCAACATGTTGTGTACCTTTAATGCAGTTTAGTAGCTGGCCATTTAAACTTTCATACTGAAAGCAAGAGTACCCATAAAGTGGTCCAAAATTACGTACAACTTCTGGTAAATGAAGAAGATGGTGTAGATTGGCTGTCATAAAACATTCCCCATAATAAAACTGCACTTTAAAACAGTAATGGTGAATAAGTGTCTCTGCTTTTGCTATCGCTGTATGATCTATGGCGTCTTGTACAAGAAGATAAATCGCTCACAGTAAATTTGAAAAGTTATATGTACTCAATGTGGTAGAATTAATCTCTTCAATATGGGGTTATTGTACCATTATGTCAGTTGGTTTGACTGTCCTGGGTAGAATTAATTAATAAGGTAATTTTAAACTATAATGGGTACTGTAACCTATGTTGTATATAGATATGGCAACCATTATTCAATGCGTATATATTTAACTCTCCAATACTTCTTATATAACCTATTTAGTGTGTAAAATATAACCAACTGATGATCGTTTTTACCTATATTCATGCATGTAACTATAAATCACTTTTAGGTTGACATAACCATGCTATCTTAGCATATTCTATCAATCCATACTGGTAAATTTAAGCTTGCGGTAGATTATGCTGACCACACAAAGTTAAAATAATGCTTGGAAGTTACATTAATCATTATAGCTTAAATTAACCAGTGTTCTTATGAGCAAAAGCAACAACAAAAAGTGGCAGTAACTCAAAATGGTAAAACAAACAAATTATACAATGGTTGTTTTAATTATCAAGGTTCAAGCAACCATAAAATGATTATCTTAACCGATATTAGCGGTTGTCTTAACCACGCATTATTGTATACATCTCATGACAATTCAAACCCACTATCAATCACAACACATTCAAAAGTACGTTACTTATACATTATGATAACCTTATATAAATAGGTATGTTGGTTACTTATGTATATTGTATTTGTTGTTGTTGTTGTTATTATTGTGTATTGCTATATATAATAGGGTAGATTTGATCACCCTTACAGGTTGTTGTAACCATTATAATCATGGTTGATTTGACCACTCACAGATTAGTATATAGTCCCATTCATTTTATTAATTTTATCTGTACAGTATCTAGTTGAAGTTACTAAAGTATCAGTTGAAGTTACTAGAAACAAACCAGTTATTATTACCAGTGTATATTTATTTTTACCTGCTTATATAGGAGTTATTTTAATTAAAACAAAAAGAGTTGGATATAACCACATTGTTTGAAGTTACTTACAACAAACCATACTGGTTACTGCAACTGTCATATTAAATAGTTGCTAATACCAACATACCAAAGAGTTATTATAACCAAAATTTTGGGTCATCTGAATTACAGGTAAAACAACCCAATTTTTTGGGTAGATATAAACTTTTTATTTTACTGTGCTTCCACTAGTAACATGTGATGGACTAGGTATTCCTGAGGAAGAATTGACATCATTACTGGAACTGAATAAAATAGCAGCCAGGCTCTATATTCAGATGCTTTCCAATATGCCCTGTGTTGTTGTATGCTTCTGGGTGTCCTTGTAATTGTTAGTGGAGGTTTTATTTGTAATAACCTAGAGTCAGCTTCAAGCACTTTAGTTCCACAATACCACATCTCCTTTGAATGCTCTGAATTAAACCAAAGTTTCAATAACATTTTTGTGACTCCTAGCAAAACACAGTGCATGTAGTCAACAACATTTCCTTTGACCACATTGTAGTCAGGGACTACTGAAAGCCAACTTGGACCTTTTACTCCAAACTTTGTCTCTTGATTTGTAACTGCTTCATGGCTGTGTTTGTCAAGTTGCTTATCACTGCGCTTTGGCCCAGCAGGATCATCTTGAATATATGGGTAAACATGAACTCTGCCCCTTTGTCCTGTTTTCAATGATTTGCCACTTTGTAAACAATGGCTACAGCCATAATAACCATTAAATTGATTCATATTATACACCATTGCCTTTGCAGGCAAGTCACAAGTTCCACACAAGAGCATACCTCGACAAACAAAGCTAGCTTTAATATCTGGCGAATATAACTCAATTCCTTTGTGTAGCTTAGACATGCTTTCTGTGAATGGCTTAAGAAAAGTAAGCACGTTGGGCTTGTCTGGCCCAAACCATAATCCAGCAAGCATAACATTGTCACTGCACCATCTTTTCTGTGGAGCAAGTTCATTAATTGCAAAATAAAGAGGCCAGATACTATATTTAGAAGACTTAAAAACTGGTATGCCATCTGTATTCCATGTCAAAGAAATGTTCTTTTGTCCAGATAGAAATCCTCCTGGTTGCATGTGTGTGTGGTACCTAACTCCATCATAAATATCTTCAATTGTAGCTGAATTTGTTTTTTGCGTACAAACCTACACTTAAGGCTATTGTAAAATCCGTTTCTATTGAAAAGTACTTTCAACTGGTCTTCAATGGGTATCTCAATAAAAAATGATTTAGAGTTTTGGGTAAATGATTTTCTGCAAGAAAGATTTGGACAGCTTGAACACTGCGAATCCGGTATCAGCAAACAACAGTTTGGACAATAAAAGTGTTTCTTAATAGGATGTTTAAACATATTAAAATACTTTTTAAACTTGTACAAAGACTGGATTAACATATGTGGGATCATGCAGTGCATATCAATTAATGACAGAAGATCTTTCAATGCCTCTCCACTAAGCTTGTGAACTATTGCAAACGTCATGATTAATAACATACTAACAGCATTTGTGATTCGTGCATTTGGATAAATTGGCTTTTCAATATCAGCCATACCTTGGAGGCCTTCACTAGTAATCTCTAATCCACAATCAGGTGCTCCCATAGCAGAATCATCAGCAACATCACTACTAGTAGAGATATCTTCTAACTCTTCATTGCTTGTTGACTCATCATAGCTATCTAAAAGACTTTTACATAGTTCATCTGGCCATAATTCTTCAGCATTTTCACACATATGTTTATCATCCTCATTATGTTGTATCGTGGCGTTAGTTTGATCGTACTGATCGTGTTTAGGCTGCAAATTTATATTTAGCAACATAATGATAGTTAAATGCGTAATATAGTAATACGTAATAACTTCACGTGATCAAGCGATTACGTAAGCGCTTGCTTACCACTGCGTAGTTAATAACAGTAGCTAAGCTAGTAATAATTTATATAACAATTGAATTTACGCTATGTCTTACGTACTTTACAGCCACGCTTCGTTGACGAGGGTGTCCACGATAATCGGCGTTTGCGAAACGGCTCCTCATAGCATTCAATGTTGTTTAACACCAAAGGTTCCACTGCACTAGCGCTCAAATCATAAGTTAAAGCTAACGCTGTATCATACTCTTCGCTTCCATTTCCTGCCATTTCGCATCGACAGCGCACCAAACCTATGAAGCGGGTTAATCTCCCGCGATATAGCTAAACAAAGTACCCAGGTGCTAAAGCTTAGCAACGAAAAAGGATTGTAGATTGAAAGCGTTTTAATTCTCCGTTCGTAATGGCTTACCTTTGCGTACTGTGGAAGAGCGACAACAGCGTCAGCGTTGTAGCCCGCAATTTCAAATCCGTGACGTCTCTCAGTGGAAAAGACATAAGTTTCAAATGGCCACGAAAGGGCATATTCCAAGGAACAGTAGTGGCGTCGTCTGATATGTTGCTAGCTAAACGCTTTCTGTAGTTAATGTCAGCTTGGGTGGAGGAAGTTAGTGAAAGAAGCCCTGCCCTCCACTTCCGCAGTATCTTATGTGTTGTTTTCTAAACACTTTTCATCTATCCTTTTATCAGACTCCAAGAAGGAGATGGAGGTAAAAGCCAATGAAATGGCCAAAGGAGAGGAAAGCCAAAGGTCCGAATCAGACAGTTCTGGACATGACATGAGTCATTTATCTGATGGTGAGCTTGCATGATGAACTGTTGCCATACTTAGCTATAAGCTGTAGCATGTAGCTAGGACTATGCTATACAATGTATGTACCTCCCTATTACACTTAACTACAGGTACCATTCCCAATTCTAAGAAACGATCACAATCTGAGCTTACAACAACAACAACAACAACAAAGAAAAGGAGAAGGAAAACAGTGTCAGCCAACTTGGAAGCATGCAATGCTACTGCCAGAGAAATCTTTACAAAGAAGACCAACAATAATATTACAGCGATGCAGCTGGAAATTGACAGACTTCGGAAGGAACTAGAAGAACATAGAAAGCATCAGGTATATTAACATAATCAATTTACAACTAAATAGCTAGGTACGTATTTACATACATGATCATGGTTTCTATAGGACCATGGGGAGCCTGATGTTCAAAATAGTTCCCCACAAGTTTTCTGTGCTGACAGTAGTAGTGACATTGACACTGACAATGCCTATGAAAAGTTGCCCTCTGCTTATGAGCAAGCTGTACAAAAACGAAGGGAAGAGAACCGTCAATTGATGAAAAAATTGGGATTACATAAGGTGTGTGTGTGTGTGTGTGTGTGTGTGTGTGTGTGTGTGTGTGTGTGTGCATGCGTGCGAGTGTGTAGGGTGTTTGCCGCAGGATCTATATTTCAGAATAATAGCATTTTAAAAGTATTAACCACAAGAAAATACCCTCTATCTATATGTAGCTAGCTACATATATAGTAACCAAAATATTTTATAACAAAAGTATAACCCTAAGTGTGTGCATGTGTCTATAGTTACCATGTAGCTACTGCCATGATTATACACATAGTTATATGAATGTCTAAATTTCAATCAGGAGTCAAGAGAACTACTACATCAGAAGCCAAAGAAGACCCCAATTGACATAATGCCATCAGCAACACTGCCATGTGTTGATCCTCCACCAAAAGTTGGTTATGTATATATAGTTATAATAATTATGTACATGCATTAATAATTATATATATAGATAAATGAACAGCAAATAATATACAATAAACAAATAAGAGAAAAGGTAGACAAAGTTAACTTACATATATTATCTTGTTTACAATGTTATTATTGTATCCAGGTTCCAATTCAAAAAATTGAACTCGTCAAAAATATGGGGATCTTAATAAGGAGTTCTTCTCTGGCTGCAATTCTTAGAAGATCAAAGCGTCAGCCAACCAGGGTGCTCTGTTTTTTAATGGAAGAGCTGTTTACACACGATGAATTAAGGATGAGCACAGTTCGAGGGAAAAAAAGGTAAATTGCCTGCCCTCGACACTGAGACGATGGATGCTATTTTGTGTAAGTTTATATACTAATATCAGCTTCGATCATCATTTATATATCTGTGTGTTACTCTACATTAGGCTTTACTATGGGAAAAGCAGAAGAATGGGGCATGCCGATTACTGAGGAAGCATTGGTACGACAGGGAAATGAAAAATACTATCAACACCGTAAAAAGAAAGACATAATCTAGTTGCTTACAGAGCCAGCAGTACAAACATATTGTGTATGCATGTAATTATGTAATTACATTCATATTTAAAATACTGTACTATATTTACTGCATCTAGGTAAACAAAAGGCATGTGACAGGCAAGCTACCTCATACAGGCTTTATGATAGCAAACAAGCCTATAGCAGTCCTGTTATAAGTTTGTTAAGATGACCCATAAAATGCAGTCCTGTTGACAACCTTTTACAGGCCATGACCAATGCAAATACACTGTACCACAGGCTAATTTACAGCTTGCCACAGTCCTGTATGACAGGCCTGCTACAGGATTTTTACAAAGCTGTAAATTAAAATACAGGCATGCTACAGGATAAAAAAAATACCTAATATCTGTGCCTGTGACAGGCTAAAATAATATTTGTTTTTTTGTAAGGGTATAGATAAACCTTGTATGTTAGGAAACTGCTTGAATAATAATTTACTTGATGGCTATCATCAAGTTTTTCACCTTGTCTTATGGCTATGCTAACGCTGTTCTTCATTGAAGCTGCAAGACGTGTGAAGACTTGTACAGATGTTACATGTCAGTGGGCTATTCCTGTAAGCATCACCAGTGCTCATTCCATACGTTAAGGTAGCTGATATTGATTTTACCAGGCCAAAGTCAAAAATTCTACTGGCATTCATTTCACAGTAAAAGGTGTTTAACCAGTTGTATATTACTAACAAGATGAAGCGCTTCAGTTCTAAAAGTATATTTCATGTGAAGGGTATAAAAGAACATTCACTTCGTACTTAGACCCCAACTCATGATGTGTATGAATGTCCAGCGACAATGCCATACTGTTTGGAAAGCTTGCCATTTAGAAATCAGGACCAATCATTATTTGACTTATTATATATTACACATTACAAGCTATCATCTTGTATGTTTGTGTATGTAAGTGTTAACAAAAGTACATGTTTAAGTACACACCCAATAAGGACATGCATACAGTTAAAAGATACGTTTGTGTGTGTAGGTGTTCATTACATATACATACGTATGTACAATACCAGTGGCATACTTGGACCTTCATGGTTGCCAGGGCTATCAGAAGTCATCACCAGGGTAAAGTGACATCAATCAAACTACTCTCATATGTTGGTAGACTCCACAGTTATCCCATAAATTAGCTATATGGAGTGAGTATCAAAGTGATATATACACACTATCAGTAATGGTGCAACAACTATAGTGAGTGGGCAAGTGAGTGGACACCTGATCATAAAATATGACTGGATTTCTGAAACATGCATAGTTCACACATACCGTAGATCGGGTTAATTTCGTGTTTAAAAAATGTCGTAAGATAAAAATTCGAGGTGTTTTAATTTCGTAAAAGTAGGAAGTATACGAAATTATTCTAACCCGGAAATTTTTGAACACGGAAGCATGGTAATGACGGCACTGGATGAAGGCGAGTGCTTTGTAACCTGTGTTAATGGTAATCATGTTTACAAAGAAATATCTAGTGTTTTGGTCAGCCAGCCATTAAATATCGCACGTTGTCACTTGTTTCCGAGCTGGCTTCGTAGCCTCGACTGGCGATATTATAATAGTCTGCGCGCTACGTAGCTCCGGAGTATTTTTTTATCGATCATAGTGGATTAATGCCCAGGTAATCCATTAGATATTTCATTTTCCCCAACAATTTTCTTGTTTGCCCAAGTTCTATATAATTAAAAATAATTGTTAAAAAAATTTCGTGCGCTTTAATTTCGTTAAAGAAAGGCTGATACGAAATTTTTTTAACAACGAACTTTTCCCGATCTACGGTACAATTCAAATATTCATGAAATCTGGCAGGAACAGTCTACAGATCTGAAACATGTTGGGTTGATAGAGGAATATTAACTATATAAACCCTGATCTACTGTATCTGTCATTGCTATCATGAACCACGATAGTGGGTACATAATAGGCATCGCACAAAATTCTGCAAAAATCCTAATAGAACGTTCACTAAATCAATTTTAAAAATCACCTTAACAATTCTCATTTTTGACGAAAAACCTTTGAGGATGTCCTTTAGTATTGCTTAGATAAGGGAACAATTAGTAAGACTTAACTCAATCGTTTTCATGATTTTCACTGACTACCGAAATACTTCCAATTCTCCATATTCTTATCATTATAATTATAATTATTTTCTTGTTTGGAGAGGCTACAGCAAAATCAAGAGAGAATATATCCGAATTAACTTTTAAACCATGTTTAGAATATGCGTGACCAGCTCTGTGGCTATTTAAAAAATTCGTTATCTAATGCGAATACAAGATATGGCACAAAACAGCTTCTTCCCGGATGCGATCGATCATGAAGCCATGAAAGTGCGGGCCAACGCCCAGCCTCAGAACAGCCTCCCTGATTAGGATATTGCGCTAAAAGCTACTCAGACCTACTTAACAACGTCCTATAAATCATAGTAAACTATTTTAAGCCTGTTTCTTAGAGTTGAAATTTCCAGTGTCAGAAATTTTCTAAGTTTTTTGTCCGTTTATTCCACTTACCTTGTATTGCCCGTCCCGTTAATCTAGTTGGTTTGCAACCGCGTGTGTTCTGAATCATTCAGTAGCAGCATTTTTGAGGTAAAATAGAATACTAGACTACAGCTATATGGTAAATAGCAAGATTATAAGACTATAACATTATTGATGCTATCATATAACTCTGCTTTCCGTCGCTTCTAATGTTTTAGCGCATATACACAAATTTATTATAGTATTTATTATTCGGCACGCCATTCAGTTTTCGGGGGAAGTATGCAGGAAATGGAACAAAGGAGAGTGCAGTTACCCATACTGTAGGCACATGCACATGTGCAGCTCATGTGGAGTGACCCACCCAGCAGTTCGTTGCTTGCAACGCGGACGGATGGGCCCCACCAGAGGACCCAGCCTATCCATGGGGAGACCATAGACACATTCGTGTAGAGATGACAGACCGCTAATACAATGTGTATATAGACAGTGGATTCCACACTAACCATGGCCGCCATCTTGAGACACCTATGCCTGGACACAGAAGAAGACAGGATAGTTGCTTGCAAACAATTATCTCAAAGATGCTTATACGAGGGAGAGAGTGTAAATGAATTGGCTCGTGATATAGAGAAGTTCCTGGAACAGGCATCTCCAGGGTTGCCTACAGAGATAAAAGACTTCAAGCTACATTTCCACTTCATCAATTTTTCGCTCCCAGAGATAATGTTGCTTCAACTTAAGCTTCAACCAAAAGTTAGTTATGTAGAAACTATAGCCAAGGCCAGAGAGGTACGCCTGATATACAGGAGAAGTGAAGGACATGAATGTGTTAATGAAGTTCAGGATGATAGTTGATTGCAAAAGCTAGAGGAGACAATTCAAATGATGTCAGAGCAATTAACAGTCAAAAACCAATGTGGGAATAAATCAATGTTTCACTTGCGGTAGACCTGATCATATTTCCCAAAACTGTCGAGTCCTAGGACAACTGGTTGAATGCTTTTTTAACTGTGGAGGTCGAGGGCACCTGGCTGAAAAATGCCGGAGGCAAGGAAATGCCAGAGGGGGTACTCCCACCTGCCAAGCAGGGGGTGCCCCCAGTTTTTAACATGTGCTTGCCAAACTGAATACATACCAACACTGGCAGGTGCCCATGCTACATCAGCAGTGGCCATGTGAAAGGAAAAATCAACGTGTGCTCCTGCAGTGTATGTCCCCAAAAGCAATGGAGAACTCCAAATTTGTGTGGACTTTGTTCAATTAAACCGTATAACAATTAATGGACTAATGGGAGCAACACAAACCTGCCAGCAGGGCCTAGACACAGGTACTAAATCTCGAGTAACAGGCGAATCAGGCTGAAAACGATGGTTTATCAGGCTTGGGCACACCAAAAAGGTTCCACCTTGCTTCTTCACAAAATTTTTGTTTTACCACATCACAATTTTCCATCCTCATTTAAAGAACAATGTTTTCAGAAGTTTTCTAATGACTACAATGCCCTACTTACTTTCACTCTTGTGATTACTGTTTACTGTATTAGTATTATGTGTTTATTGTATTAGCTAATTGGTAATTTTTGTGTTTTGTATTAGTTAAAGGGGCAGTTCGCTGGTATTGTTTATTGTTTACGAAGCCGTTTAAGTTGATGATGTAATGATATCGTATACTATAATTTCTGTAGTTTACACAAGAAAATGAAAAAATGGCGTCAAGCGACAACGAAGACAGTAGTGTCGAAAGCAAAGTAGAGGTAAAGCTTGTATTAAAAAGTTTTTGTGTAGTATGGCTATTAGGAATTATAATTAGCTTGCTACTCGTGTAAAAACACTTGTCAGCACAAGAACCTTCATATTTCCTAGGCCTTTCTGCTCTTTGCCGAAAGACTGACTCACGAAACGGAGAAACGATATTGGTTGCCAAGCAGCCCTCTAGGTCACCATGCTCCATTGCTGCCATCTCAGCCGCCATTTGCTTGCACGTGTTATGAGCAAGCGGACATACATAACACACAACACGTAATAAACTAGGTTAATAAATTACGCAAATACTTCAACGGCTTCAGCATAAACAACACTGGCAAGCTGCCCCTTTAAAGTTGTAATTTGTGTAGCTACCCATAACTACCTAGCTCTTCTGTAATTATTTATGATTTGTGTGTGTGATGCATCTATACTCCTGCTAGGAAGGACGGCTTTAGCTGATTGTAAAGAGTCTAAAATATAAATCAAATCATGAGCGCTATAAAACTCGCAATAGCTGGTACTTAGGAATGTTGGTCAGGGTTTCTTACAGTGGGTGGGGGGAGCATTCGCCCCCCTGGCTTTGGCTTGCCCCCCTTGGGAATTTTGTTCTGACAGTGAATCAATTCAAGTGTTTTAAATCTCTCCTTTAATAGCGCCCATGTCAGTGCTTATGATAAGGGTTGAAAATTGTCCGGACATTTGCTTTCCTATTGTAAATCTATTGACTTCCCCATTGATAATATATAGTAAATTTGTCTGGTCAAATTTGGTTTGATCAGTCAAATGCCAAAGTTGACTGGAAAATGTCTGATGACTGGCTGTTATCATAAGCTCTGCCATGTTCTCCATGCCATAATGATGTTTATAGTTAGCGATGACTCTTGATTTCACAGTTATTTTGACTCATTATATAATATTTTGACTCTGAAATGCCCTCAGATTCAATCTCAGAGCATCTACTTTTCTGGGGGGCATGCCCCCAGACCCCCCTAGCATTAGCATGCTACGCATGCTGATTGTGCTTTGCACAATAACACATACAATAAGGCCCTGCTTTAACTATTTGCTCCTGATGACAGAGTATATTCCTGGATCCCCTAGTTTGCTTCCAGTAGGATCATACCACATTGCCCCCCGGTATCCCGTTATACCTCTTTTTGACCACCCTTGGCTAAAATCCTGAAAGAAACCCTGTTGGTGCCGATTTCCTTCATTCTCAGTTTATTGATTCTATATAGTAAGAATGTTCTGTAATAACTAAGCGATAGCTTTCATGGCAGCTTAGCTAGCGCTAGAGCGTTTGCGAATTTGAGGGCGGTGCTATGTGTAAATAACTCACTCAGTGGTCGTGTTGCTGCGCTTCTTCTTGACCTTGCGACTCGCTATTGTAAGTATTGATCTTGCAGGTGATATGGAATATGTACGTATGTATATACATTAACAATAATGCTATTATATGTGCACATGAGCAGTCTTACAATATTTACTGACAGGTGAAAATTCCGAAGATGAACTAGTTGAAGGGATGGGGATTATGGTGAAAGTTACATCATTGGCAGCAGCCTTAACAAGGTCCAAGCATCAACCTACCCGACTAATGCATCACTTAATAGCACAGAAGATGAGCTCTGAAGTAGTTCAGTAAAGGGGGAAAATCATCATTTCCAGCATCAGATGAAGACACTATGAAATGACATGTATAAGTTATAACACAGGCTAGAGTGCTTTGCCTGATATATATGCACAATTCCCGAGGGCACGCAGCACCCGAGGGCGAGTGCATATATATCAGGCAAAGCACGAGTGCCTGTATTATAACTAATATATTCCACCTCCGGCATTGTAAATATCTGCCCAAACTCGACAGAAATATTTTGGCCTCTTTATATAGTAGCAGGTGCTCGTTGTGATTGTGGGACTCTATTTTATCGTTGTCATGACATTCTTGCAAGGTAGTACTGGTGATTGTGGGTTTACTTTAACTTTTTATAAAGCTACAGGACTTGTAAATGGGCAAATAACCACTTATAATTGCTTCAAAAGGATAAACTAATGGTGAGTGTTGTAAATAAAATATATTAGAGTAGATTAATATACATAAACTCACATAGTAAATAGATTATTTTATCACATGAGAAACTCACCTCAAATGGCGTTCTTTGGCTTTAAATGGCTTATAAACGTCCATAGACAACAAATACAAACATTGTTAAACTAGTAACAAAGTTATTTTTCAACTAGAATAAAGATTAAATTTAGATAACTAAAACCCACAGTCGATATCGCATTCGTGCACCTATACAAAAGAGTGGTAGTTTCATTTCCTGCATCAAAGCATTGTAACAATGCACTAACGAGATATCAGCACACCTAAGTGTGCGATATTTTCTATATCGCACACCTACGTGTGCGATATGAGATTTATACACTGGCTTTTCCCTTTGATCTGAGGTGTTAAAGTGGTATATAATTATGTTATTTACATATTTAACTACAAGAATGGTTTCATTCCAGATGAGTGGGGCTTCCCATTACAACATATGCTATCAGCACCAAAGACTAGCTCGTGTGTGCGTAAATGCATGCATGCATTGGTGTTTATCATATATCATTATTATGTATTGTAAACCCTGTTACAAGCATGACACTATTGCATGCATTATCAAATCACAGGCATGGGACAGCAGGGGTGAAAATAACTTTTCAAAAGTAGCCAGCCAAATGTCAGACCAGCTTTAATTTATGGTTGATCATTAGTAGGTGTTAAACATACATTACCTTCTAGCCTTGTTTGATCTGATATGTCAGACAAATAAGGAAATGGGCGGCCACATTGCTAATTTGACCAATGGCCCACTGTTTATTTTCACCCCTGCAAACAGTACAGCAGAATTTAAACAGATATGTGACAGTCACAAATTGTACTATATTACTTTCCTGTAACATGCTTGTAAGTTCACAACACATGACTAAACCAGTGCAACTGTAGCACTGGAGCATTCCTACTAGACAGACCTGCCAGATAGCTAACAGATGGTACACAGTAACAATCCTACTGCAGTCAGATCAACCATAAAGCTGGTCTGACATTTGGCTGGCCACTTTTGAAAAGTTATTTTCACTCCTGCTATTATTCTTTTACTGTAAGTTCTCTAAAAATTTGGCCTCTCTATTTATTTGACACCTCTTAAGCTTCATGGAAAAACTTCATATGATCTATATCAAAATTGCAAGTTTATAACACTGAGTATGTGCATAGATACTAAGCGCCAGGGATTGGAACCACCCGTAGTTGTAGTGTCTGCATCCGCACCACGGTATTAACACTTTTGAAGGTGTTAATAACAAATATCACGATAGTATATCGAATAAAAACGGACTTGTCTAGAAGGAGGTTTTGGGTTTTCATCTGGTGCCGCCATACACGTTTCTGTGACAATATTTTACAGTGGTTTTAGAATGTTCCTGATTAATTTTACTTCAATTTGTGGGGTTTATTGTAAGTTGCAATGGTTTGTATGAGTACTAGGGCGTAATGGCAGATTTACAAAAGTTGGTTTGGACTCTAACTTCCTTAAATATGTGTCCACGCTCACAATACTTGCGTTACAGACTCTGCTTATATTTTTACATTGTTTGGCGGTGTTTTTGATGAATTTGCTTCTTTGAAAGTTGAGTTATTCTAGGTTTCATTGGGTATGGCGGGTATGCTAACCTATGAAACCTAGAATAAATAAACTTTCAATCATCAAAAACACCGCCAAACAATGTAAAAATATAAGCAGAGTCTGTAACGCAAATATTGTGAGCGTGGACACATATTTAAGGAAGTTAGAGTCCAAACCAACTTTTGTAAATCTGCCATTACGCCCTAGTACTCATACAAACCATTGCAACTTACAATAAACCTCACGAATTGAAGTAAAATTAATCAGGAACGTTCTAAAAACTGTAAAATATTGTCACAGAAACGTGTATGGCGGCACCAGATGAAAACCCAAAACCTCCTTCTAGACAAGTCCATTTTTATTCCATATACTATCGTGATATTTTGTTATTAACACCTTCAAAAGTGTTAAATACCGTGGTACGGATGCAGACACTACAGCTATGGGTGTTTCCAATCCCTGGCGCTTAGTATCTATGGTATGTGGGAGGCCTAGGATCAAAGGCTAGCAATAGTGTTACAAATTATTTGTAAACAGGTTTACAAATGGTTGCAACACAGTTATGTATCAAGACTCACGATAATCAGTCGCGAGGCCAAGAAGAAGCAGCATACGCAACCACTGAGTGAGTTATTTACACGTAGCACCGCACTGAAATTCGCAAACGCTCTAACTAAGCCGCCATGAAAGCTATCGCCTAGTTATCACAGACCCACAACGTTCTTACTATATAGAATCAATAAACTGAGAATGGAGGAAGTCGGCGCCACCATTCCTAAGTACCAGCCATTGCGAGTTTTATGGCGCTGTTCATGCGCCCACGTTCGACGAACCATCCCTTCCCGCCCGATTCGCCCCTTACTTGAGCATTAGTACCATCATTGTTTGAAGAATCAATAACCTGAAGCTCATCGAAATCGGTTCAGCCAGTCTTCTGATACGGCCTTATAAATCTTTCCTTCCACAAAAAATTTTTTGATGTGGCAGTTGTTATTTTTTTCTTCTACTTTCTTTCTTTCATTTTCATTGCACACTTTTTCGTGGGCTTGCGGGAGCTCGCGTGAACCCCGGAAGTTTTTTTCAAACTCTCTTTTTGTACATTCACTTGTTTGTCTAATAACTCACTAATTTCTTTATGGATTTCAGCCAAATTTGTATCATCACTTCTCCTATGTATGCTCTACCTGTCATACTACTTTCATCCTGAAGTAAACACTTGAATGTATTTGAGAAAGGCTATTACACTGCAGGTTGATAGTTGCCATAACTTGGACCCCCTTGAGATGATTTGCATAAACTTTCAGATAAACAATCTATATTGATGTATCACTCTGTAGTGAAAGTTAAAAAAAAATTGTAGGCCTGAGTTTTTCAAAATTCAGTTTCAAAGTTTAATTTACAATATTGTATGCTAAGCAAGTACAAGTTATGCCCATGCAGTACTTCTCTGCTGCTTGCTAGTAATACATCTGTTTCCAAAAAAGTGGTGATATGCTAAACAAAAACACCTTGGGTGTAAAAAAAGTGCAAGGCCAATTAGAAGCAGCATTGCAAACAGGTGCGACCAAAAACTTTGATATCAGTTGAGGCCAAGAAGTTACTTATCAAAAATCTTTTTAACTACTTGAATGACATACAATAGTTTATAGCATATTTTCACAACTATGATTGGCTTTGTCACTTGGCCACCTTTTTCACACCATCATTATTAATAAAGGTGGCCAAGTGACAAAGCCAATCATAGTTGTGAAAATATGCCATAAACTATTGTATGTCATTCAAGTAGTTAAAAAGATTTTTGATAAGTAACTTCTTGGCCTCAACTGATATCAAAGTTTTTGGTCGCACCTGTTTGCAATGCTGCTTCTAATTGGCCTCGCACTTTTTTTACACCCAAGGTGTTTTTGTTTAGTAACAAACACAAGAAAACCATAATGTAGATGAGTAGATACAAACAAATTACATGCTGCAGAAATCCATCATAAATAATAAGTGACTGTCTAAGTGATATAACTTTCTCTTTCTCTACCATTCATCTGGTAGTGTTGGGTTATATATCAACTGTAATCGTATGTTCAATTACAATACTACAAGTAAACAGCTGAATTTAGATGTTACTTGAGATTTTGATACTGCCCAACCATACACTATCATCTGGCAATACCTTCAGACATGTACCATACACATCACTCAGACACCAGTTAGATACTCTAATTAGTATGTACTTGCCATGGTAACATCTATATAATTATAAAGGCAGTAGGGATAAACCTTCGCAACAAGTAAGGAAAGAGCTGCGAATACAAATCCTAATAATACATCAAGTCCAGACTTCTCAACTATCACGATTTGGTTGTGATACACACAATTTCAGCATTAGTATCACGACTGCTTGTTCATCTCATGATTTCTCAAGATATTACAGAAATATTATTAAAATATCCATTTATTGTCTCACGTGATCCCAAGCGTGACTTCAGACTTGAATTAATTGAAAGAACTTCGAAGCGGAAAGCTTGGTGAAAAGCCTAAACCCTACTCAGGAATGAAAAGATTGATGCGGTAGAGTTGCCAGTGAATATTATTGCAAATGTTTATGCAAATTGTTTTGTTGTAAGCTGAATACACTGGCCCCAAGAGGAGAATATTAGGTCGTACTCCATGACTTACAAGAGTGAACAGGTGATCAGTACACTGAAGTTAACAATGGTGCGAAATTGATAAGTATTCTAGATATGAACCGGCTTCATACTGTACTCATGTGATCCAAGACAAGCTGCGCCAAACGAAGCTCGTGGATTTTATCATATACAGATTATCAGTGTAGGCTACACCATAGCATAGGAGAAACAATGAGCTGCAGAAACAGCAGTGTTGCATCTAGCTAGCTAGGCAATCATGCATTTTTCAACAAATTTTGTATGTGCATGCTGCGTGGGGTGGGTTTCTCACGACCAGGTCTGTTCCCAGGTTGAGAGGTCTGCAAGTCAAAGTAGGCTTGTAGATTTTACAAGATTTGCTCGTTTTCCTTACTTTTTGTAGCAAAGGTTGATTCCTACTAGCCTCGCGTAGCCAGACCGCTTTTTATTCGTGGTGGCGTGCAAAGGCCGCCATCATTGCCGCCAACACGGAAAAAAGCGGCCTGGTAACGCGAGACTAATTTCACTTCTACACTAATGTAATAAGTTGCTACATTTTACTCACCTATTCAAATGTAATCGTCCTACCCCCATTCATAATTTAGGCCATTTGATTCTTAGCTCGACTCTTTTTCCCAGCAGGCTTTGGGTAAACACATCCTACAGGCTAAACCTTCTGTGTACGCCTTCCAGTGCCGGTAGTATCCACGTGTTCACCTGACCTGCGTGCGTTTTACCGCGTGTTTAGATCACGTGGAGCATGTCTGCTATTTCACGTGACGTCTTAGATTGTGTTAAAGACCTTCCAGATAGCTAGACTAAAAAAGATGCTAAGCTTGGTATGCTAGGAGCAAACACAAAATAATAAGCGGAGTCCAGTATCCAGTCCCAGATCCAGTCCAGGTTTTATGTCGTGCGCACCAGTATAATCATCTTAGTTGGTAAATACGGAAACATGCAAGCAAGTAGAGTGACTAAAGGACATGCCATGGAAGACCACAGTGAATAATAAACTGAGCTCTTCACCGCTGAGTCATTGAATTCAAACACCTGAAGTCCCTGATCACCATCAGTGAGTTTGAGAGGTCAGTCACCATTGGATCATGACCTATCCCTTAATGCCAGGTACTGATCCAGAGAAGTTTTGAACTGGGTGGAAGTGGCTCATGCAGTATGATATAGATCTAGAACCATGCAGGGATGCATCAAGATACTGGATTTTTTGTGGCTTATATATATTATTAGACAATGGCATGTCAAGAATGCTTTGATATTTTAGAGGTATTTGGGTGTTCAATTTGTGAAGACACCTGCATGTAAACAGGTGTCTTACTGGTAAAACACCCAAGCCATTGTCTAAATAGCTAAGACATGCATGCATTGCTAGGATACTTCATACAGTGCTGGGCATAATAAATCACCTCAGCTCTGCCTCAGTGATTATTATTGTGTCATTCTTTCGGGTTGTTTATATACTGAAGAATCCTAGCAATGCATGCATGTCTTAGTTATTTAGACAGTCTTACCAGTAACTAAGCTACTATGTAGCTATATCTACCAGTTGGAATGATATTGATGGCGTCAAAGTTTTACATGACACACTTCTATTAGTAATTCACACATACTAACTTATAATTATAGCTCATTAGCTACTGCGTGAGAAGGAGCTCTAGCTTACACACAGTATACAGTGACGGCTAGCATTAGTGAGAAGCATGCAGGGGGTAAGAAGTGTACATGCATGAAGCACACGGAGGTTTAACCATATAAGTCTATGGCTAGCTACTTAGCTATAGTCTCGCGTAGCCAGACCACTAATTTTTTACGATTGCAGTATAAGCACATGAATTTTTATGGGCGCTTATACTGCAAGCGATAACGCCCTGTAAAAAATTAGTGGTCTGGCTTCACGAGACTACTACAGTAGCCATACCAAGCACAGTTTTATGATGACAGCTACGTAGCTATACGTAGATGTGACACCCAAGTCCAGTATATAGGGCTGTGGTAATTATGTCAGAATAATTTCTACCATAATGCAAAGAATTGTTATTCTGGCATTTTGCAAGTAAATATTAAGGAATTCTAGTAACTGAGTATTGGGTCAGATTGGTATACTCTAATAGAACAGTCATGCAAACATATTCCAAAATTTTGCAAATGGAAAATGGATAATTATATCCATTCAGTCAGAAAGTAGCAATTACATGTAGCTAGCTACATACATATATAAGTAAATTTTAGTTAATCGTGCCCCTAATGCACCAAACTTTCCCACTATACGGTTGTCCTAAGCCCATGCATATTGGGAATTCTGATCAGCCAAAGGAGAGCACTTCGGTGTTGTTTTGTCCAACTTCTTTATCAGGACTCCCCCATACGATCACTAACTAGCTGTGCTTATACTCAAAATTGGTGCACAAGGTGGTTTTTTATTATCCTGCTAACCTTTATTATTAGAAGGATAACGGCTAGCTAGCTACTTGTCATTATATGCTTGTACATTATCATTTCTAATATATTCATTCATCAGGTGCGTGGTATTAATAGTAGCATAGGTTATAACTTATCAGAGGTAGTGGATAGCTGCAGTGCACAAGCACCTACCCACCTGAAAGCTAGTATTGCATTGTGTTATTTACGTATGTAGATAAGATTGTGAGTGCTAAGCTGCATTGCAATATTGTTTGTTATAGCTGAAGGGTTAATCAAACGGACTGAGCTTTTCATCAGGATATATCAATCCATATACACAAGTATGACAAATGTATCAGCTGTAGGAGCATTGAATTATTATTGTTCTACTAGTTGTACTCCTATAATGCTTAGGCACTTGCAGTGGACTACGATCGGAACATTCTAATGTATGGACACCGCCACACAGGCACTGACATGAAACAGTGAAGGAAATCACTATGACCTTAATTTATGTGTGTACTTTCTTTTATGAATTGATTACATGAATCAAAATGTGCCGGTAACTATTGTCCATTTGTTAATACATGATGCATAGGTGTATATATTGGGAAGGGGTTTCTGAATGCGAATGGCGCTCCCGGAGTCTCCTCGGGATCAGGCCTGTCTGAGCATCTGCCACTTTGAAGTTTTGTCATCCGTGTGAACATTTATCAGTAAATTTTGTCAAAGACACATGCAAGAGTATGGTGGGCACATACAGGATCACATGATAAAATTTAATTATACACATGTAATCATACACTACATACGTACATACAATCCTACTACAACTACATACTACATGTGGGCTGCAATGGCTGGAAATCACATGTATATGTTCTTTTATGTAATGTAGCAGTCAAACACTCTATTAAAGCATTCATTTTTTGAATGTGCACGATTCATCAACATCTGGGACAGCTTCTAGACCCATTTTACTTTCACTTTACCCTTAAAAAAATCCTGGTAATGCCCCTGATACAAAGATATAGTTAAGGCTCAAACACTGTTCAGCAAAAATTCGTATTCGGTAATATTCGAATACAATTTAGGTATTCAAATATTCATTTCAAAGTAAGCATTTTCTCACTGGTGTGTACAACATGTAAGAAATGGCTTTTATAATGCTTGATCATACATAAATATATTCTATTCTAATGGATTATTGTAAAGATCATAACTTACTAATTTTCCCATAAAGAATATTTGGTTAGTGAATATTTGAATACAAAAACCACTATTCGTTTGAGACCTGGGTATACAGGGTAACCACAAATTTATATAGAAACGCAAGTCAACATAGCAATTCTTGACCAGTGTCATTATGTAAGTTATACAATGATTACATACATACTCACTGAGTTCTCTAACTACTTGCTGTATAATTATGCATTTTGGTTTCCCATGCAATTACGTATATGAAATCCATATACGTATCAGACAATACACTGAATATTACACCAGCTGATCACTTAGTGATCAGCAAAAACAATATTAATTGTGTTGCCATATAATTATATTATCTTATATAGGAGTGGAGCCATTATGAATTAGATGTTCCATTCTATGTTGTTCACCACTGCCAATAATATCTTCATACTTGCAGCATGGGTTGATGTGCAGTATCATGATGAAAAGCTCTTGGTTACCCCTTTATGACAAAAACATATGCGCCAAGGTCGAGTGTTAATAACGAGGATACCATAGCACTCACAATCTATAAGTGCTTTTGTATTGCAGCTAATCCACTACCACTGATAAGTTCATAGGATCAAGTGCCCATCCATACCTTATGTCGACATGAGACGAAGTCGTCATGAGAGCGAGATCACGACAGTCGTTATAATATTATTTGCTCTTTTAACTCATCATATTTGCTCTGGTAAGTCATCATGAGACAAAGTCGCTATACACTTCTTTAACACTAGGAAAATTAGCCACATTGTTTCTTTTTCTCCTGTAGTAAACATATACACCCTGGGTCTACAAACTATTGTATGTCATTCAAGTAGTTAAAAGATTTTTAAATAGGTAACTTCTTGGCCTCAGCTGATATCAAAGTTTTTGGTCGCACATGCCTATTTACAATGCTGCTTCTGATTGGCCTCTCACTTTGGGTGTTTTTGTTTAGCATATCACTACTTTTTTGAAAGTACGAACAGATGTTATTACTAGCAAGCAGCAGAGAAGTACTGCATGGGCATAACTTATACTTGCTTAGCACACAATATTGTAAATTAAACTTTGAAAGCTTAATTTAAAAAAAACCAAGCCCAAATTTTTTTTAAAACGTTCACTATATAGAGTGATACATCAATACAGATTGTGTATATATCTGAAAGTTTATGCAAATCATATGAAGGGGGTCCAAGTTATGGCAACTATCAACCTGCAGTGAAATAGTCTTTCTCAAATACATTCAAGTGTTTACTTCAGACTGAAAATAGAGCAGAAGTGCTGATACAACTTTGGCTGAAATCCATGAAGAAATGATCATGAGTGAGTTATTAGACAAACAAGTGAATGTACCAAATGAGGGTTTGAAAAAACCTCCGGGTAGCTAATTATTTAAGCTATTAACTAAAACTGCCTCCACTCTGCTCTACACCAAGATGTGGTTAGTTAGTCTGGTATATGTTAATGCCACCTGTAAACAAGACAACTGCACATGATATACATATAGCTAAATAACACAACTAGCACTGATATATACTACTATCACTATAATTATAGCTAGCTTTGTTTATACAAACCTTCAACAATCACATTGTGCTTTACAAAGTGTTTCCTATAAAACATGAGAGCTCTGGCAAGCCCACAAAAAAAGTGTGCGATGAAAATGAAGAAAGAAAAAAACAACTACGTACTTAGGAATAGTGGTGCCGATTTCCTCCATTCTTGGTTTATTGATTCTATATGGTATGAACGTTGTGGATCAGTAATAACTAACATGGGCTGTGTAGAATCAGTGGAATGGAACACTGGAATGGAATACTGGAATGAATAACTTGATGCTAAAAGCCTTATTAAACCATTAATGTGTAATGCTATTTAACAATACATGAATGTTATATACACTATACATGACACTTAGTCATATACATAGGTAACATCAATGTGGGATTGATGACTTTTAAACCTAGTAGCCCATTGTACGTATATCTATACGTACATATAATGATTGAAGCCTCAAGCTAATGCTAAGATAAAAGTGTCATTGTGATTGATAATATGACCAACTAATGTGTGGCATAGGTGATTTGAAAGTGGGTTCAGGGAGCACAAGCATTCCTATTGAAAAATGAATTGTAAAGGATCATTCTTAAAGTAAAGTTACAGTATAGAAATATCAGTATATGTGAAAATGTATTTTTATGGTCCCAGGGAAGAAAGACAATATCCCCTTTCTTTCAAATTTGTGATTTAGGAAAGTATTAAACATACCATATACGTAGTAATTTTTGAATGATTAAATTTACGAAAATAGTTGCTTACCAAGCAGTTTGAAATAATATTTACGAAAATAGAAGAAAAAACCAACTGCTCCTTCGTTGTGACCAGCGTGATACAAAATTATATTTTCAAAAAGGACGCACGATTTTCGAAATTTTCGTAAATTAAGTCATTCGAAAATTACTACGTATATGGTAATTTGGGTCATTCCAGTATTCCATTCCACTGATTCTACACAGCCGCTTTCATGGCGGCTTAGCTAGAGCATTTGCGAATTTGAGAGTGGTGCTATGTGTAAATAACTCATGAACTCAGTGGTCGCGTTGCTGCACTTCTTCTTGGCCTCGCAACTCACCATCGTGAGTCTTGATATTATAATACCTGGGGATATCTACAGATATCAACCCTACATTAAGCAAAGAACTCTAGCCTTTGGAGATTGAGGGTACCTGGAAGCTTTGTCACACTTGCTGTATCTTCAGTGAAAAAGCAATTGTAAAGACAGTACTTTTACTTTTAGGATAGTTTACTGAGTAAAATGGAAAAATCTGAGTCAACATCACAGCTGTCTCATGATCAACTGTCTTAAACATCACAGCCGCCTCAGCTGCTTGAATCATCACACCTGAAACATCTGAATTATCACAACTGTCTCAACTAGTACTGTCACAGTTGTAACAACTGTCACAGTGGTCTCAATTATCACAACCCTTATAGCTGTCTCAACTGTGGCAAGCATTACAGCTAGGGACCCGCCTATTATGCCAGCATAATTTTGATAATAGGTAGCTAAAAGCATCAAGCATAATACCAGCATAATACCAGCATAATAGGTAGTGTTTGACTACCAAAGATCGATATACTCTAATAGAACATTCACTTTCTGAAGGCAACTAAATGTACTCTGATATATATATAGAACAGTCAACATGTATAGATAATGCTTTATTAATTATGACCGGCCCTCCAAAAATCAACTACGTGAGCACAAATTACACCTAGTTAGATATTCATGAATATCTTCAGTTCTATAAGGAGTATTTTTATTCTGTAAGCTTTAAACGATCCCCATTAAATTCTGCATTTGTGGTAAAACATTTAGCTTGTTAGTATACATAGAGCATAAGTTATGGTAAGATATATTTGAAAAAACTAGGCGATTTTTGTGCGACTAGATGGTTGATTTTCACAGACCTGGTCACAATTTTTAGACAAGTGTGAATATACTCTAATAAAACAGTCTAACTTTATAACAAAGATTTATGTATAAGGTGGTTTATTCCTAAGCACAAGTCTGACACATGAGCATAATATTGAGCATAATAGGTGAAATTTATGAGCACTGCAGCATAGCATAATAGGTGAAAATAAAAGCATAATAGGCAGCTGGTCCCTAATACTGGACTTGGGTATCACATCTATAGCTAGCTATGTCATCATAAAACTGTGCTTGGTATGGCTAGTAGCCTCGTGAAGCCAGACCACTAATTTTTTACAGGGCGTTATCGCTTGCAGTATAAGCGTCCATAAAAATTCATGTGCTTATACTACAATCGTAAAAAATTAGTGATCTGGCTACGCGAGACTATAGCTAAGTAGCTAGCCATAGACTTATATGGTTAAACCTCCGTGTGCTTCATGCATGTATACTTCTTACCCCCTGCATGTTTCTCACTAATGCTAGCTGCCACTGTATACTGTGTTTAAGCTAGAGCTCCCTTCTCATGCGGTAGCTAATGAGCTATATTAGTTATGTGTGACTTACTAATAGAAGTGTGTCATGTAAAACCTTCAGGTTGTTTATCCACTGAAGTATCCTAGCAATGCATGCATATCTTAGTTATTTAGACAATGGCTTGGGTGTCTTACCAGTAAGACCTGTTTACATGCAGGTGTCTTCACAAATTGAACACCCAAATACCTCTCAAATATCAAAGTATTCTTGACATGTCATTGTCTAATAATATATATAAAAGCCACAAAAAATCCAGTATCTTCATGCATCCCTCTATACCATCAATGGTTACAGAGTCTATACAATCTATGCTCTATAAAGGGTTAATTAGAAGGGAAGACTGCTCAGTATAGAAATACTGCTTTTCAGCAGTGCCCTGGTAATACATACAATCAACCAGTACCCTGCACAGCAGAACTGTTGTATAACCGTCTGCACAGCAGACGGGAGCAATGGGAGTAAAGTTCCTTGCCCAAGGGAACAACAGCAGTGGTGAGCATCGAACCTGCGACCTCCTGATTGGAAGTCCATCATCATAACCATAGGCCACAGCTGCCTCCATATACCATACTGTATGAGCCACCCCTGCCCAGTTCAAAACTTTCTGGATTAGCGCCTGATATTAAGGGATAGGTCATGATCCAATGGTGACTGACCTCTCAAACTCATGGTGATCAGGGACTTCAGGTGTTTGAATTCAAAGACTCAGTGAAGAGCTCAGTTTATTATTCACTGTGGTCTTCCATGGCATGTCCTTTAGTCACTCTACTTACTTGCATGTTTCCATATTTGCCAACTAAGATGATTATACTGGTGCGCACGACATAAAACCTGGACTGGAATCCTCGGGAATCCGGGACTGGATTCCGCTTGTAGATCAAAATTATTTTATGTTTGCGCCTAGCGGAGCGCCTAGCCGAACGCCTAGCATACTGAGCCGCGTAGCTTTGCCTGCTTATCATCTTTTTAGTCTAGTTATCTGGAAGGTCTTTAAGACACGATCTAGCTGAAACGTCACGTGAAATAGCAGATATGCTCCACGTGATCTAAACACGAGGTAAAGCGCACGCAGGTCATGTGAACACGTGGATACTACTTTTACCGGTTCGGCACTGGAAGGTGTACACAGAAGGTTTAGCCTGTAGGATGTGCTTACCCAAAGCCTTCTGGGAAAAGAGTCGAGCTAAGAATCAAATGACCTTGTGGCCTAAATTATGGATGGGGGTAGGATGATTACATTTGAATAGGTGAGTTAAATGTAGCGACTTATTACATTAGTGTATTATTAGTGTAGAACTAGAAGTGAAATTAGTCTCGCGTTGCTAGGCCGCTTTTTTCTATTTTTATTCGTGGTGGCGGCAATGATGGCGGCCTTTGCCCGCCACCACGAATAAAAAGCAGTCTGGCTACGCGAGGCTATTAGGAATCGACCTTTGCTAGGAAAACGAGCGCTGCAGATACAGCAAATCTTGTAAAATCTAAAAGCCTACTTTGACTTGATGTAATAGGATTTGTATTCGCAGCTCTTTCCTTACTTGTTGCGAAGGTTGATCCCTACTGCCTTTAGAATTATCTAAATGTTATCATGGCAAATACCAGCAGTACAGTCCAATTGGAGTATCTAACTGGTGTCTAGAGTGATGTGTATGGTATATGTCTGAAGGCATTGCCAGATGATAGTGTACTGTATCAAAATCTCAAGTAATATCTAACATGGCAGGTGTAAATACAGCTGTTTACTTGTAAGTATATGTTACAGCACCTCCGTGTGAGTGATGTATATATAGCATGAGGGGTGGGGGCGAGTGGTAAATACAGCACGAGGCGTAGCCAAGTGCTGTATTTACCACAACACCCCATCCCGAGTGCTGTATTTTTCTGTACATCATGAGTCGACGGTGTTTTAATTCATTTATTGTTTTTGTGTGGGAGGATTATCATCGGTGTTATTTTGTAGTGATACTCAGTGCGATGCTAAGTTAGTATTATTGGTGATGCTTTTAAAGTATATCTAATGTGATGCTTTGTGATAATCTGCCATTCAAGCGTGTCGGAGTGGCTGTTCAACGTGTCAGGTGTAAAGCTTTTTTTATTGCAAGGCTTACTGGCTAATGTGATGTCGAGCGCGCTATGCATTGATTTTTAGCTTATTGTAAGGCTTACTGTAGTCTCGCGAGCCAGATACGTATTTGTTTGGCGCAGGTCGTTATTGCTTTCAGTATAAGACTAGGCTTACTGTCTGATGCAATGCAGCCCTATATATATATGATGCTTCAGTCACAGCTTTTATTGAAACAAGTTAGTTGAATCTTTGTGTTTAGGTGTGGCAATAACCTTTGAAGATCCATTTAAGGAGTGTTAAGAATCCATATAGGTGGGCAGTATTATCAAGGGGGGTTGTTTACAGCAGCTGTTGCAGATGATGATTGAAATAACTGTACTGTATTTGCTAACCACAGTGCTGTATTTCCTATACAGCACACTTGATATCTAAAACAGCATACTAGACATTTTATGGTAAATACAGTACTACTTTTCTCTTTGATCTGCCCATGCAAAAGACAATAATTTAACATACAATTACAGCTGGTCAATTACAACTTTGCACACCTTTTTAACTAGACAGATGTACACAGCATCAAGGGGCGAGCCTGAGAATGTATGCATGCAATTTGTATGGTCAAGTGGGAAGCAAACAAGAAAGGTACTCAACAATTGTCGAGACGTGGTGAGTTATGGCGGATGAAGATGTGGCAATGGCAGTGTCAAGAGGCGATGCGTCGTCTTCGCCCATTACAGTGCATGGCATAGTCTTTCTTCTCTGTTCATCTTCTATTGCATGGTCGCTATATGAGGTTCTGTAATCTACACCCGTGGCATGGTTGACGACACAAAACAAATAAGGAAGTCCTGTAATGTACAACGTTTATTTCACTGTGGCATGGTTGATGACACGAAACATGGAAGCACTGTAATCTATGCCGTTTACTATCGTGGCATGAACGATGACCACCACCCATATATGGAAGCACTGTAATCTACGCCGTTCACTTATCGTAGCATGGACGATAACACCAACCCATATATGGAAGCACTGTAATCTATGTCGTTCATTTATCGTGGCATGAACGATAACACCAGCCATATAAGGACACGCTGTAAACTATGCCGTTGAATTCTCATAGCACGCGCAAGTTACCCGATTTTTGTCATAATTTTTTGTGCATGGTCGATAACACCACTCATCTCGCTAGTGTGGGGCTCACTCAGGCTCGCCCCAATTAAATTACAACTTTATCCACCTCTTTAATTAAAATACCTAATTGCAGTATCCTTTTATAGTTGGTATAAGACCCAACGCTATCAAATGAATGGTAGAGAAAGAGAAAGTTATGTCACTAAGACAGTCACTTATTATTAATGATGGATTTCTGCAGCATGTAATTTGTTTGTGTCTACTCATCTATATTATGGTTTTATTTCAAGATGGTGGCATCCTGAGCAAACACTTATATTGCCGTGCAACAGAACAAGTGTAAAAGGGCACGAGGGAGCTAGAACTTTGGACAATCTTGTTTGATTTTGTTCTAGTCGTGAGAGTTCAGCACAACCTGGCATCCTAACATTCGATCCTACATTCAGTTTTGGTGAATTTGATGTAACGGTGTCTATCTACAAGCATCCTCTGATTGTCTTCCGTAACCCCAGTGAGCATACTGCAAAGCATCCTAGCTTGATTAGTCTTGTACTTATACATCAGAGAAAGCAGTTTGTAAATTATCACGATCTTACAGCAACTCTTGTGGCTTTTCATCCTGGATTGCATAATCTTCATGCATTTGGCACAGATGGAGAACAAGCGTTAGTTCAAGCATTCCGCTCACAGTTTCCTAATGCTATCCATTTAAGGTGCTAGTTACATTTCAAAGACAGCTTACTGAACAAACTGGAGTGAGATCTCCGCCTTTCTAGGAACATTGCACAAGAGTTCATTTTAGATATAATGGGTAATGTCTCAACTCTTGAACGTGGTGTGTTAGATGCTGAAGATGAGGAAGTATTCACTGCTCAATTACACTGTCTTGAAAAAGTATGGAACAAAAGGGAATCTGAAATTACCGGTCAAGTTGCTTTGTTCTATGACTGGTTCCTAGAGTACCATGCACGTGCTGCAAAAGATTCTATGCTGTATGGTATCCGTAGGTCCGCTGGATTAGGAAATCCACAATCCTCCTACTACACTAATTCTGTTGAATTAATGAACAGTTTGCTAAAACTACGAACTGATTTCAAAAAGCAAGAATTTACAGTCTTTATTTGTACACTGAAGGAGTTAGTGGACAATCAGTTTGGTGAAGTTGACAGAGCTGTTGTTGGAATAGGGGATATTATTTCAGAAGGCTCAGTCTCATATCAACGGTGTTTGGCCAGTTTTCCTATTTGAACAGCTCTTTGCAGCTTGTACACCATCCGGGTGATAAGAATAAAATCCCACAATCGAATCTCCACCTCAGCCTTTTTCTTAGCTTGAACACGTGTCGTAGCTCGAAAATGTTGGACATAGCACAGCTAGTGAAGGACCTCTCTAAGAAGTTTGACAATCTTCAGAGGGACGTGGACAACATAAAAAAAGTACTAAGAAGAAGAAGCACTCAAGACGATCCTCTCATTCCTTGCGGAAGTCACACTCCGAGAGCCGGAGCCACCCGACACCACTCACCCACTCTTCTACCTCAAGAGGGGATTCAAACAACTCCTGGAGTGGAACACATGGCCATCCTTCCCATTCTTGGAGTAGAACACGTGGCAACTCACCTCGCCATGGACGCTCCCATAGCCCTATTCACAGTCCTCCCCCCGCCCGGAGTGGCGTTTCCCCAGCTCGACATGCCCGGAGCGGCTTGAGCGATCTATGACTGGCCTCGACCCACAGAGACTGGGAGGACATACTGGAATATCTGGACTATAACGAGGTAATACAATTCGATGGTTCGGACAATGAAGGGTGGCCAACCTCCAAGGTAGCAGAGGTGTCGAAGACGAGGGAGACGCTCCTAAAGGAGTCATGCACCAAGAGACTGTCCAATAGCAGCCGCTTAAAAATAAGAGATAATTACTTTCCCACAGGTGGCAGCCACAAGAACACCTCAGCTCGATAGCTACCTGAAGTCCGAGATCCCCCAACAAGTAAAAACAGCAGATAGGGATCTGGCCAAAATTCAAACATTTGTGCTGGATTCTTTGGCACCCCTCACACATTTGATAGAGCTGGATGCTCAGGGCCATGAAGTTAGCCACTCCCAGACCATCAATGCTGTGAAAGCAGCCATTGAACTCATTGGCAATGCGAATGCCAAAATCAGCCACCTCTGTCGAACGAAGGTTATCTCAATTGAACAAGTCCCTCCTCCCACTTACAGAAGAGGACTCTAACTTTGAGGGTGTTGCAGTGCTCCAGATAAGAATTGAATAGTTTTCTGACATGATGTCAGATCACTATAAAAGTTGATCTGACATTTGAAGATTTGTTTGGACGCATAATCTGCAAAGCCAACATATACATACATAGCTTAGCTACCATCCTATGATAGTGAATTTAATATATTAAGTATGTATCAATGTGTACATATTTATTATTACAATTACATAATAAATATGTCAATAGCGTGGGGACTGTGTACTAAACTATATTCAGGTTTATATCGAATACAGCACTGTTTCACTATGTTCTCTCTAGTTAAGCATATAAACTATCGATTTTGTTCTATTGCCTCTTATAAAACAATCCGAATTTTTCTTGTATCAGATAATGGTTTATACATTCCCAACATATCTTCTGATTTCTTCACATTGTTCATAACAAAACGCTAACCTCTCCATTGACTCACTGTACAAAGTCCCCAAACTATGGCCAAAATTTTTACTTTTTGACGTCAATGTGGACAAAGTGTATTGAAGCACGTGTACCTTGTGATTTTGTGAGAAACTAATAATTAATTTTGTGTGGCCTTAGGTAAGGTTATCGTTTCTTATGTGATTGGGAATATGGTAAGGATAGCACACATGGTTGGTGTGATTTTTGGCTAGACTTTTTTTGCACAAGCAAAGTCACAAGCTTCACTATTTACAATGTTCGACATCTGATTATTGCATGTTAACAGCATTTATAACCTTCTTATTAAAGGAACAAGGGGAATTAAGGCATAAAAATTATAAGATGCATGGGTGTTAGCCTAGCATAATAAGTGGATAGAACATGATCATTTTTCTCTTAATTATATATACAGACCGTCTCTGAAACATTTACCCTAAGTGCCGGAACTCAATAAGGAAGCTTTTGTTTCACTATACTGTATATGCAGTAAGTTTTGAATGACTTAATTTATGAAACTTTCGAAAATCGTGAGCCCTTTTCGAAAATAACATTTCGTATCATGCTGATCACAACAAAATGAAGAGTTTGTTTTTTCTTCTGTTTTCATAAATATTATTTTTAAATGTTTGGCATTGGCAAGCAACTATTTTTGTAAATTTTATCATTCAAAAATTACTGCATATACTACCATATAGGTGTACTTTGTAGCTGTTTGGTCAATTTTCACTGGCCTGAACATATACAGGCCAGGGAGGGTAAAATTGGTGAGTACCAACCATTACTAGTCTCGCGTAGCCAGACCACTTTTTTTCTTCTATATTGGGGAGGGAAAAAAGGGTCTGGTACATCAACCAATAAATTTCTGTGCAGACCTCCACCCTGAACTGGTAGGTGATGATTGGTGATATTCGCAACTTCTTAAAGACAACAGCAACTTCCAAGTTGTGTTTAATAAAACGGCGGTCGTGCTCTTCAGAAGTTTCTTCGTCACCAATCATCGCCCAGGGTGGAGGTATGCACAGAAATTTACTGTTTGATGTACCAGACCCTTTTTCCCTCCCCAATATAAAAGATTAAAAGCGGTCTGGCTACATGAGACTGAACCATTACTGCAACTGAAGCACGTGCACATATGCAAACTAATTAATTTATGTATTGTTCACTAAACACAGGGCTTACCTTAAATTATAAATATCATCGTAGGTGCTTGCATCTAAGTCTGATCTCCATGCAGTCTTGATCTTGGTCTTGATGGGTCGACTATAATAAGCCACCTTCTGTGTCTTGATCATTCTGTGTGCACCTTCCAGTATCGCGAACTTTTAAAAGCAGATAATAATCGGAATAACTGGATTAATATCTGAAATAAAAATCGCTTCACCTTGAACTAAGGCGATATATACATACGTATAATGGGCCACTACATATCAGTACAGGCCTACCTTCAATTTCATTATTTAACACATGTAAATGTCTACATCCGAGATCTATTTCGAGTTTTGTTAGATTGGACTGAAACAAAGGTAAACCAGGACTGATAAACATGTTTCCTTGTGTATATACCATTTTCAAAGAGCCACGTGATGTGACAAAGCCAGCAGGGCGCTAATCGATTAGTGATTTTAGCGCCTGCGACTGACCGTAGCGCCCTCTACAGTGCATGATGCATGTACTCTATACTTATGAATGGCTCTTTTTTTGTTGGCATGATTGAAAGATGGGCAGTGTTTCCCATTATATAGGGACCTGTGAGAAGGCTTATGCATGTTAATAGCTACATATATACGTACTCGGATGACTTATCACCTCACCGGCATATTATGCTATAGCCGGCTATACTCTAATAATTTTTTATACCGTATACGTCAAAACATTCGAGGGGGAAAACTTTCACGGTTTTTGCGGATTTTAGCAAAACGCGAATGTTTTACCATTGAAACTTTTCCTGCTTCACAATTAGAAAATAATTACCGTTCGCAGTGAAGTCGTTCTCCAGTCACAGGTGTCCAATTGTCTTGATACACATGATAACCACGGACAGAACTGTAGGTTTCAAGTTCGGCTTCAGCCATGCGCCCAGCTCGCGTGTAAAACTTTATTCTAATTTGCGTACACTCTAAAATCCGTATTGCGGAGGTGCACGTGGGCTTTAAGGCTGCAAACCGCAAAAGTTTTCCCTACATAATGCACATTGTTGATGAACCGCGAAAGTTTTCCCCCTCGAATGTTTTGACGTATACAGTATCACATACATCTTTTGAACATTCAGTAGCTTGCATTGCAATTGAAACTAGCCAAATTTAATTTGGCAAAATCCAAAACCACGGCTGTGGCAGAGAAAGTACAAACTTCATGTGATAAGTTCAGTGTCATTTTTATGGTGATTTCATCAGTGTCAGATGTGAGGCGGGGCTTAGTTGTGGAAGCCCAAGGGTTGCCACTTTAATTATGCAGAATTGCACGAGCTAATCAAATGCATACATTCAAGAAGTAGTTACTGCTCGATTTTCACAAGTCACTATTAGCTATGTAGTGGAATATACTGAGAGCGTCATGCATGAAATGATGTAGTACTTACTGAGTAAGTAGCTATATAGTTATAACTACTTGTTCTCCTGTGCCGTATGCTACTCACATGGAGAAATATTTTAATAGGTTGCTCCATGGGAAAGAACGGTCCAGGAAAAGTGTAGCTGTTGGTGTCGTCGCTGGAAGGGGAAGATCAGGATTCGCAAAAAGGGATTTTCGGCCTGGCGACTTTGTGTGTGAATATGAGGCTGTGGTCAGGAGGTGAAATGACCAATGCCGAGTTAGGTCTAGGATGTTACTGCGTAGATGTGATGTACAATCAAGATGAGTACACCTTTGATGCTACATCTAAGCACAATGCACCCGGCCGCTACACCAATCACGCAAGAAGACACCCCAATCTACTTCTGATGAAGCCAGTGATGATAGGGATACCACCTAAGCGAAGATTACAAATAGGGCTGGTTGCCAAGTCCCACATCAAGAGTGGGACTGAACTTTTCTTTGACTACGGGATCAAAGACAAAGATTTGCCTCGGCTGAACAGCGATGCCTAAAAATTGGCACAACAATTAATAAAGGTATAAAATGCATTAGATATACATTTATAGTGTCATTAGCTAGCCATATATAGTGGCGGTGATACTGTGTATAATAGATACATATATAATATATATATAATACGTATGATGAAGGACAAATTAGTCACAGTGATGCTCAAGTGCAGGCTGGCGATGACAATGGTAGCTAAAATTATAGCTATGTAGTATGTCATGTATAGCTATAATGCTAATGCTAAACAAAAACACCTTGGGTGTAAAAAAAGGGCGAGGCCAATCAGAAGCAGCATTGCAACTAGGTATGTGCGACCAAAAACTTTGATATCAGTTGAGGCCAAGAAATTACTTACAAGAAATCTTTTTAACTACTTGAATGACATACAATAGTTTATAGCATATTTTCACAACTATGATTGGCTTTGTCACTTGGCCACCTTTATTAATGTGTGAAAAAGGTGGCCAAGTGACAAAGCCAATCATAGTTGTGAAAATATGCTATAAACTATTGTATGTCATTCAAGTAGTTAAAAAGATTTCTGATAAGTAATTTCTTGGCCTCAACTGATATCAAAGTTTTTGGTCGCACATACCTAGTTGCAATGCTGCTTCTGATTGGCCTCGCCTTTTTTTACACCCAAGGTGTTTTTGTTTAGCATATCACTACTTTTTTGGAAGTATAAACAGATGTTATTACTTGCAAGCAGCAGAGAAGTACTGCATGGGCATACTTGTACTTGCCTAGCACACAATATTGCAAATTAAACTTTGAAGCTTAATTTTGAAAAATTCAAGCCTGAGATTTTTTTAAACTTTCACTACAGAGTGATACATCAGTATATCTGAAAGTTTATGCAAATCATTTGAAGGGGGTCCAAGTTATGACAACTATCAACCTGCAGTGTAATAGTCCTTCTCAAATACATTCAAGTGTTTACTTCAGACTGATATTAGTATGACAGGTAGAGCATACATGGGAGAAGTGCTGATACAAATTTAGCTGAAATCCATGAAGAAATGAGTGAGTTATTAGACAAACAAGTGAATGTATAAAAAGAGAGTTTGAAAAAAACTTCCGGGGTTCACGAAAGCTCCCACAAGCCTACGAAAAAAGTGTGCGATGAAAATGAAAGGAAGAAAGAAATAAAACGACTGCCGCATAAAAATTTTTGTGGTGACAGGAAGGCATTTATAAGGCTGTATCGGAAGAATGGCTGAATAGATTTCTATGAACTTCGGGATATTGATTCTTCAAACAACGAAGGTACTAATTGTCTAGTAAAGGGGTGAATTGGGCGGGAAAGGATGGTTCGTCGTGCGTAGTCACACAACGGGTGCCATAAATCTCGCAATGGCTGGTACTTAGGAATGGTGGCGCCTATTTCCTCCATTCTCGGTTTGTTGATTGTATATAGTAAGAACGTTGTGGGTCGGTAATAACTAAGCGATAGCTTTAATGGCAGCTTAGCTAGAACGTTTGCGAGTTTGAGGGCGGTGCTACATGTAAATAACTCTCTCAGTGGTCGCGTTACTGTGCTTCTTCTTGGCCTCGCGACTCACTATCGTGAGTCTTGATTCACTTGTAGCTAGCTACATACTTTATATATATATATATATATATATATATGTAACACTTTGCGTGGGCGACATCAAAGCCTCGAGCTGTGGTATGTAACTGATATACCACAGTTTGCCGTGGTATATCAGAATATACCACAGTTGCAAGGTTATATACCACAGTTGCCTTATACGGCCTGTCTGGCTTTAATGAGATTACGAAGTGTATAATAAACCTGTTACGGGACATATGCATTTGCTTGTGGGTTTCGTTTTTAGGCCTGAAGTTTTAGGCGATAATCTTCAAGACAGCAGTTTAATAATGTCGAAGAACAAGTATTAATGGAATCTTGACTGATGCCGTGCCGGAGAGCGTCTAATGAGGCTACTCACAATGGTTGCTATTCTACCAGAGGCGCCTTCGACTTTTCGCCAGGTAGGCCTAAGCAAAGTGTAACATAAATGTTATAACACAGCTTTGCTTGGGATTTGACTGATATATACGCACTCTCCCTTGGGCGCTACGCGCCCTCGGGAGTCGTGCGTATATATCAGTCAAACCCCTCGCGGCTGTGTTATAATATATTAATATGTAGCTGATGAAGGACCAGACAATACAGTGGCTACTGATGACAATGATAAAATTATAGCTATAATTTATATGCATAGGAAAGTTTTGAGGAAATAGCTATAGCTAATATTTGCATTTATAATATCATTCATGCAATTCTTAACAATTCTTAATATTTGATTTATGGAACCAGAGAGAAAACCACCCACTAGAATTAGGATGGACTGCCCATATCCGGGATGCCTGAAACAGGGCCTGAAAAAATTATCAGAACACCTGCGGGCAGTCCATCATGTCTACAATGCATTAGAGAGGAAGAGGCTCCTCCGGAAGGCCAAAGAGGTAACCATTATAGTCATACATATGCATGCAGCAGTCTAATGTAATCATGTTCATATCGAAGGGTATAGATATAGATATAGATATATATCTACATCTACTGTTTAGCGTATATATATCTGCTATTACGTTTATTAAATTAATCCAGCAAGGTTGCAAGCTACTGTCAGTTTTAACCCTTATATGCCAGTAGCTATACATAGAGCTATTATAGCTGATGCATGTAGCTATATTGCATTTACAGATTTGACTCAGTAAAACAACTGCAGTAGTCATTGTTGTAAGTAGAATACTCAATTGCATGCAGGCAGTTAACAATAAGGTCTTCACATATCAAATATTCTATATAATAGAAGCATATACGTAGTTATTTTCACAGAGTTAATGTATACATTTATTGCACACAGGTAGCTACTGGCTAGATTTCATTTTTGTATATTGATGCATGTATAGAACAGAACAAGAAGAACTGGGTGCCTGTCAAAATCCCTGAAGCGGCTACCAAATCATTTGAAAATGATACACAAGATTAATGATGTAGAATAACGAAAAAAATGGCCTACAATAGCTAAACAGGTCAGTTACATAACATTATAAATGCACAAGGTGTAAATTAACACATTAAATATTTCACAGCAAGCAACAGCACTAGCACCGCAAGTATCAACATCCTTTAAGGTCAATTTTTTAATGACAACTTGCTAAAGTTACATGCACTGATTTACATTTTCAGATTAAAAGGCAGCAAAAGAAAAAGTCAAATTGGAAGGTACGGATGCACGCACGGATGCACGCATGGACGCACAGTATACAGTTGTTTTGATCACAGTAGTAAAGAGTGCATGCCATGCCAGATTAAAGTGATAGCAGCAGTGATAACACACATAAAATCTATTACGACATAATAATTTCATTATGCTGACAATTTGCAAGTAGCTAAATATTCTAGATGTCAGTGGATTGATATATAGCTAGTCTAAACTTGTTTAACTGTTGTACACATGCAACAGTCCAATAAGCTTGTTCACACCAGTAGTAATATATTATACTAGCTATTAATGAATAGCTAATTGAGCTTGGAGGTTGTACGTAGTATTTGATGAAGTTGTTTTAGTTTCCACATGCATGCTGGTATATGCTGTTAAGTTTCATAGTCAGGAAACTGTGCATGGTGGTCCAGTTACATACCACATGGATGGTTCAAATAGGACACTGCATTTTCATGTATGCATGTGTGTAATTGTATTGGTACGTACATGCCCAAATAGTTTAAACACCATTAACTATATGACATATAAAAAATTCACTGTTATACTAGCTATTGCCAGGTGGCATACCTATACACCACCTGGCAATTCCTGATAAACATCTAAAATATTTTTAATACACTGTTATATTGTTGTTGTGAATCTGTATCTACTTATGCAGTCACATTGCTAGATCAATACATTACTAGCATTACTACTGTTGTCTTCTCTTCCCTTCTTCTTTGCCCTATACCTTCAGGTACCAACAACCAATGTTTTGACATGACTCAAGTGATGACAATTATACCCCCACTGATATCTTAAATGTAAGGGCTGGGTAAGTGATACTGCAGTTAGCATTAATGCTTTAAACAAGGTAACACACGCATGCTCTGGATGTTCTGTTTTTATTAACACAACTATAGGACATCATTTATTAATATAGTATAACACAGCCACGAAGGGCTAGACTGATATTATATGCACGACTCCCGAGGAGGGAGAGTGCGTATATGTCAGGTGTGCTATATCATTTATGCTACACTTTGCATAGGCCTACCTTATGAAAAGTTGAAGGTGCCTCTGGTAGAATGGTGACCACTGCAAATTTCTTCATTAGATGTTCTTCGACACTACCAGCCAAGATTCCATTAATGCTGACATTATTACACTAGTGTCTTGAAGACAACTGCCTGGGAACTTGTTGAACTTCGGACCGAAAAAATGAATCCCGCAAGTAAATGTATACAGGTAAGGCAACCGTGGTATATCAATTATATATACAGCTCAAGGCTTTGATGTCACCTATGCATATTAGTATGGACTAGGTTGGTAAAAATGGACCGGGTTGATGCATAAAAGTGACCTTTTTCTATCTTTTTTTGAGCTTATGATTTATGACCACTATGAAATTCCTACAGAATTTAATGACAAAGCTTTTGCAATTTATAGAATACAATTATACTATATACAGAAGACGTATGTTTACTATTTTTGGCTGGATTTGTGAAAACGTGCATATTTGACACATCTGATTTTTCAACTTCGATTCACAAGATGTGCTATTCCTATATAGAGCTGGGCGATACCTGAAAAAAGGATGACCATAAAATGTTTCTTTAAACTTCACGATATTACTAAATGTCACGATATTGTTTTGTAGGTCAGTATCATGCTAAGAGGTCATTTCAAATTGCATAGTAGCTAAGCATAAAGTATCCCACAAGTTAAAGTTCACATCATCTATCTGAATACATATTAAACATCTCTAAGCAAACAGGCTTACACTTGTTTGAAAATTGTTAGCTGTGATAACATTAATACTTATACATTACTTGCCGCCTCTATGAGCTGTAAAAGTGTAATTATTGAAATGCCGATAATATCGTATTGCAATTTTTGCTATGACATTGGTTACATATCGTGATTAATGCTCAAACGAATATTTGAATATTCGGATTAATATTTGTTAAAGCAATATTGGAATAGTAAATTTTACTACCGAATATTCGCATGCACTCGCGTGAGCAATCATTGTATGATTTACAATGACGGAAAGTACTGGTGTTGTTTTATCAAGTTATTTGCGAGGCCATTCCAGTGAAAACACTGTAGCCATGATAGTAGCTTGCTGATAATGTGAGTAAGAAACGTAGTTTGATAAAAGGGTGTGGTCTAATAAGCAGTGCCGTCACGATCGCAATGGCTGGTACTCAGGAATGGTGGTGCCGACTTCCTCCATAGTTGGGTTATTGATTCTATATAGCAAGAATGTACTAGATCTGTAATAACTAAGCGATAGCTTTTATGGCGGCTTAGCTAGAGCATTTTTTGCAAATTTTTACTAATTTACCACACTGGCAAATAAACAGTACAATAACAATGTATTCATATCTATGGCTTGTATATACGAATATTCGGACTATTCCTTTAAAAACAAACGAATATTCGAATATTAAAAACCACTATTCATTTGAGCCTTAATCGCGATATATGATAATTATCATGATATTGCTCAGCTCTATCCTATAGCAATGACAAATACAGTAGACCATGGTTTATAGAGTTAATATTCCTCTATCAACCCAGCAAGTTTCAGATCTGTAGACTGTTCCTACCAGATTTTCATGAATATTTGAATTGTATGTGTGAACTATGCATGTTTTCTGAAATCCGTTCATATTTTATGATCAGGTGCCCACTCATTTGCAGTGGTGTAGCTAGACTTGTTCCGTTGGGCAGGCATCTGACTGCTTTAATAGTGTGTGACTGTTCTATTAGAGTACATTGATCTGATTTCTGTGGACATGATCTAGAGTTGGACGGGCACGTGCCCGCCCAGATCCACCCTTGGCTACGCCATTGCTTGCTTGCCCACTCACTATACTTGTTGCACCATTACAGATAGTGTGTATATGTCACTTTGATACTCACTCCATATAGCTAATTTATGGGATAACTGTGGAGTCTACCAACATATGAGAGTAGTTTGATTGATGTCACTTTACCCTGGTGATGACTTCTGATAGCCCTGGCAACCATGAAGGTCCCAGTATGTTACTGGTATTGTACATACGTATGTATATGTAATGAACACCTACATACACAAACGTACCTTTTAACTGTATGCATGTACTTATTGGGTGTGTACTTAAACATATACTTTTGATAACACTTACATACACAAACATACAAGATGATAGCTTGTAATGTGTAATATATAATAAGTCAAATAATGATTGGTCCTGATTTCTAAATGGCAAGCTTTCCAAACAGTATGGCATTGTCGCTGGACACGAGTCATTCATACACACCACGAGTTGGGGTCTAGTACGAAGTGAATGTTCTTTTACACCCTTCACATGAAATGCACTTTTAGAACTGAAGCGCTTCATCTTGTTAGTAATGTACAACTGGTTAAACACCTTTTTACTGTGAAATGAATGCCAGTAGAATTTTTGACTTTGGCCTGGTAAAATCATTATCAGCATTTTAGCATATGGAATGAGCACTGGTTATGTTTACAGGAATAGCCCACTAACATGTAACATCTGTAAAGTCTTCACACATCTTACAGCTTCAATGAAGAACAGCGTTAGCATAGCCATAAGACAAGGTGAAAAACTTGATGATAGCCATATTTCAGCAGCAAGTAAATTATTATTCAAGCAGTTTCCTAACATACAAGGTTTATCTACACCTATACTTGGGCCAAAACTCAGGTGTAGATTCGACATTTCTTCTAGCTGGATGTGGATATGAGTATATTCAAATTCTCCACACTAGTGCTGACCACTGGGTTACTGTATGTAGTTTATACCTTCAGTCCGGTCCATTTGGTCCGAAAAATATACACGGCCCAATTCGGTCGTTTTGCTCATCAAAAAAAATTAAATAGCTACTGTGATGAAATAAGTATGTTTTATTGACTAAAATGCTGATGCCAGTCTGACGTCAGTTCATGCGGCAGATATAATAGACAGATAGATTCTTACCTCATTTTCTTTCATAGCCGCCTCTTCACCGGTGCCAAATTTCTGATATATATAATTTTCAAAATCGTTTTCAAATCACCGAGTCCTTTTTCCTAAGAGACATACAGCCACATTTATAGTATATAACCATGTATGCTATAGAGTATTAGCTAACTGTTCACCTTTAAGTTGTGGTTGTGTTTCATAAATGGTATTGTATCAGGTCACCAATCAGCCTTCCAGTCTATTGAAAGGTCTTTACATATTCCAATCAAAATAGAACAAAGTGTTCTACTATTCATTTCATTGATTGTTTGTTGCAATTGAGGTAGGATCAATGACATGTTCACATCTTGCAATTCCTCCTTTAAATTGTGGAGAAATTCATCTTGATGACCTCTGACTACACTACAATTATAGTAGTGTAGTACTGTAAGTTACTCGCTTATCCAAGAACAACAATTTTGTTGTCAACTTTTCTGGCTAACAAGGCCACTAAGAAAATACTTATAGGCATCCATACTTTTATAAGCTTTAAATTTTTCACTCGTACAGAAGCTAGTAGACAGTAGCAAATAATAAAAATATCAGTGGACCTCACTGTGGTTAAATCATCTTGGTTAAGCGTGCTTAATGGATAGCCATACAGATCTCCTTAGTCTTTTCTAAATGTCATCTTCTATCACTGATTGAAAGATTCTCAGCATATTGTACAGATTTACTCGATTCAACAGTACTACCAGTAGCCATCTTTATGCACCTGTTCAATAATATGACCAACACGTTTTGATGCCATGGAGATGCAACAGCTCTATAAGGTGTTATTTCATGCTTGGTTATCCGTGTGTGAATCGTTCTTAGATAGCTCCTTCGCCTCGTCCTTTACAAATATTGTTACTAGTTCGGTAGGCAAACAGCACACTGGGGAGCTGATCATCCCAGTCCTTTCCTAGGCATCTTGACCAGTATGTCGATGGTGGCAGTGACTTGCACATTCTCCGACTTCTGGATCATCTTGATTACGTACAACTTTAGCAGTGCATCCAGCATATGTCTTCGATCCCGCCCACAGACCCACAGATACATTATCAGCCTTAATGTATAAACAACTGTCATATTATTATTACTGGCAGTCTCTGACCTAGGTTTTTGGCTAAGGCTGAGTCTGTGAATTAAATTTCTGGAGAAAGTATCAGATGTGACCAATTATGGAGGTGTCTCTTTCACAAGGATGTCCGTGTCATCTAGTGGTGAATGAAATTGTCTTTATGTACTCAAGAATTTATGCCCTTTAACCCTTTGACCACCAAAAGCCAATATATTGGCTCAGTAGTTTATAAACCAAGTTTATTTTTGTCTAAAATGCATTTGCAATGCAACGTTCAGGCCCCTGTAAATCCCTGTGGGAAGCACCTATTCCTCCGTGGTTTGCTTTAAACTACTCCCCATACATGGCCCTAGAATAAAATCTAACTTTTATATACCTTCTATTATCCTCATGTTTCTTACTACAGGTTGTAACGATGCAATGTTAACCTCCTGTAACTTCACGATGGAAGAAGATACAACTCCAAGTTTTAAGACACAAGCCCACAAGATCCTCATGTTTCTTACTACAGGTTGTAACGATGTGATGTTAACCTCCTGTGACTTCACGATGGAAGAAGATACAACTCCAAGTTTTAAGACACAAGCCCACAAGAACATATACTACGAAGCGCCCCCCTTACCAGTAACAGAATACTAACATGAACAGAGTATGAGTAATCCGAATATGCATATGTGGTTTTCAACAATAATAATTATATATTTAGTATTTCCGACATTTGTACAATAATTGAAAATGTATTTAGTATGTTTTAGACATGTTCTATAATAAATAAAAGTATTCTAACATGACACTGTTCACACACTTGTTCAATTCTGCTTTGAAGCCATTCAGTGGATGTATCCATGGCTACATGGTACTGAATGCTGGTTAGTAGTGTTCACTGCAATGGCAAACTGTTCCACACTTGTTCAGGTGTATCCATGGCCATCCACTGGTTAGTAGTGTTCACTTCTGGCTCACAAGCGACGACTGCACAAAACTGACTACCATATTTATCTATATATTTGAAGAACAGAGGTCTTGGAAGTTACAGTAACTGCTACTTCACTTTGCTCCATGCTTTACAATGCTGTATCTACTGTAACTATGTATTTGAAGAATGTTCAGCTCCAGCTGATAATCATAAACAAGTAACAATCAGAAAAAAGTATCAATGCTATCTACTTTAGCTACATATTTGAAGTATCCGAAGATAAAGAGATGGGGATCAGGTGACTGTCCCGGCATGATCACTTATTTATTAGAACACAAATACTGCGAAGCAAGTCTTTCATTCCGGTTGCTCAAAAACTGTGATTGAGCTGTTGCTGATGTATTAGCTCAAGCCAAGGCTCTAATATTATAAATGAAGAAAAAGACAATCAGTTGTGCCTCTTTGAAAGTAGCAGTTTCAAATTACATATCAGTAAAAATTCTTCATCATTTGTCAAACAAATACCGCAAATGGGGAAACTTAGCAAATCCTGACTTAGAACATTTTGGCAAAATAATACATAGAATGATGATGCTTTCATCAAGTTTAGCAAAGTTTCCCAATTTACGTTACAACTTCAAAAAGTTATCCACACACACATGCCATATTAGCCAGCAGTAATTGCTGTTGCCCATTGAATACCGTGAGGAGGTTTGGCACTTGTTCAACACACACACACACGTATTCCCCCCATGATCCACGTAGAGTGGTATGGGAGGGAGTCAAGACACACACACACACGCACGCACGCACGCACACACACACACAGGCACGCACACAACACAGACATGCACACAACACACACACCATCCCATAGCCAACCATCTCTGATGGTGGACATTTCCCCACCCCATTACCCTCCCATTTCCCCCCATTCCCCTCCCCAATACTTCCCCTTGGCCTACCCACCCACCTACCCTCCAACTTACACTACTTATAGAACTTACCTCCTGGAGTGGTACATAGCATAACACTCAGGCATACAAATAGGCAATCCACATTCTTCACACCCAAACATAGTACGTGATCAACGTTTATTATTTGAGCACACCTTACAAGTACGTGGAGTAGGGTACTTACAGGGTACATGCTTGGTGTATCGAGCATCACTGGATAGCACAAGCGAGGCCCTTTCAACATTCCTACGGGAATCATTCTGTTCTCTCAGCTGTTGGGTAAGCTCTACTACAAAATTCAGCTGACTAATCGGCTTAGTATGATTCGGGCTCTCTTTCCGTAGGATGTAAGCATTCACCACACATGTATCCAGAAGGAACCAAAACAGTCGCATGTACCACTTGTGCTTAGACTTGCATGTACAAGTGTACACCCTACGCTTGGCATCAGCCAAATCCACCCCTCCCATGTACTTGTTGTACAAACTCACAGCTTCAGGGCAAGAGTAATTAATTGTGGACCCATCCTTCTGTTTCCTACGTACACTGGTAACTGTCCTGGGGTTGATAACAGTGTTGATGAAAAAAACTGGCTTTTTATCTTGCCAACAGAAACAATGAACTGGGTAGTGAGAAGGGTTATCATCATCACTACTGCTAGGGCCGCTAGGGACTACTATCTCACTACTGATAGCAGGGACATCACCACTACTTGGAACAACAACTTCACCACTATTAGGGACAACCTCACCACTGCTAGGGACAACAACCTCACTACTGGCAGTAGGAACAGCCTCGTCCATGGGATCAGCATCATTCACAGATGCTTCAGCGGGAGGATGGACCGTGGGGAGTGTATCCTCTAATGATAAAAACTACATTTGAAATGTCCTCCCCTTTCTTCAAGCTCATGATTTGGTTATCATTAAAATTTGTGAACCCACGCCTATTCTTCTTCACGGTACCAATGCAGTAGATCTTTTCTTTTAGCAGTTGGATTGCTAATTGGGGACAGGTGAAAAAGTTATCACAATACAGGTGATAACCTTTACCAAATATGTCCCGGGCCATATCCATGGTGACTCTAACACCAAGGTTCTTCTCTGCTGAGTCAGTTGCTCCCAAGTAAACTTGGAAGCAGCATGTAAACGCACTGTGCGCATCACACCTACACCAAACCTTGAATCCATGCTTGATGGGTTTCATTGGCATGTACTGTTTCAGCAGAGATCGACCCTTGTATTTGACCATGGCCTCATCTACAGAATTTTCTCTGTGTGGCTTATACAAGGACAAACATTTCTCCAGGATACTATCTACAACAGGCCTTATCTTATGTCCCCTATCATACCCAGGTTGACCCCGTTCTACTGCAGTTGAATTGTCATTAAAATGCAGTTCCCTCAAAATCTGTGTAAAGCGGTTCCTAGGGAATGAACTAACAACATTCAAGGCTCCCAAATAAGTATTAGTGGACCAGTAGCTTTCTATGGTAGGCAAAACATGGACACCCATCAAAAGAATGGTACCTAAAAATGACTGCAATTCAGGTACGGTCAAATCTTCCCGCTCTGCACGATGACCTTCCCTTGTGGTGGCATACAGGTTTGTCTGCATCACAATGTGTTGCAAGAGGTCATGGTCAAATAATTGTAAGAAAAAATCTAATGCAGTGGTAGTAGCAGGAAGAGGGCTTGTTGGTCCAACTTCCTCAGTGAATGGATCCTGAACAGGCCACCTAGGAGCAGTAGGAGTATCCTTACTGGGATAATAAATAGGGCATGCATCATGGCCCCTACTACTCCGTCATACACTGGGAGTGGAAACATGGCTGGCAGAGGTAGTGTCTAAAGCAGAGGAACTAGCAGAACTGTCATGGCCCCTTCGTCTTCTCGCTGCCCGTCCCCTTGCTCTCTGTCTCCTTGCTCTCCATCCCCTCCCTTCACCCTGGGGTAATTCAGGTGAAACAGACCTAGACTATGAATCCAAAAGAGTATCAGGCCTAACAGAAACAGGGGACTCAGACCTATGAGAAACAGGTGATGCCAAAACAAAAGGCATATCAGGCCTAACAGAAACTGGGGACTCGGGCCTATGAGAAATAGGTGATGGCAAAACAAAAGGCATATCAGAAACTGGGGACCCAGACCTATGAGAAATAGGTGATGGCAAAACAAAAGGCATATCAGGCTTAGCTATAACTGGGGAATCACGCCTAGGAGAATCAGACATACAAGGAGAATCAGACCTACCAGGAGTACTAGACTGTGCTTGTAAGGAAATAAGCCGCCGTGGCTTTAAACGCATGCGTGTGTGAAAGCCAATATATTGGCTTTTGGCGAATAACGTGTTTCTTCAGCTCCTTCTCCACCTGCAAGCCTGATTGCATTTGTCACTATAGAACTTAGTACCTAAGACAAGGATATAAGACAAGGATAATACACATCATCTCAGTGTACTGTTTACTTGAGCAGCCAAATCTACACGCATCTTGGAGAAGCTGGTGAGATATACATGCTCATATTTCAACTTGTGAGCAAGTGATAGTTCTGGAGTGGCAGAATGAGCACCAGCATTACATTTGTATAATTCTATGATCAGTTTCCAATCGATAGGGCTTCCATTGCACTATAAAAACACCATTTTGCACTAATACATCTTGCTATTACAAAACACTAACCCATAGCTTTCCTCTTTGGAAACAATTTCTAGTTGTTTTAATTAGGTGAGGCGGATCAGAGATGAAAAAAACTGTGTCGTCATTCTTGCTGTAAACATTTCTAGTTTTATATACCATTTTATTCTTTAGATCATGTAAAGAAAACATTCTTCTGTTATCGCTAGCACCATCACAGGTCACCACAACAACACATAATCCCAAACGTGTCAAATGATTTAAAACTTGTATGGAAAATAGGAAAAAGATCAGAACCCTTGGTACTATAGTGTAATTTGTCATAAAATTCCAAAAGTTGCTAATTTATATTTTCACATGGTACAGCAGACTGGTAGCAGATATTTATCAAAATCATATGTATACAAGTTAATATATTGAATTATGAATTTTTAGGTTTCTATGGCAACTGACCACTATTAATTGACTGCTATAATAGGATTGCGTGTTTTATAACAAAAGTTGGATTTATCAAAAAACTACACAATATCAAGTCTTCATAATACTGTTACTAGTAGACAAGATATAGACCCTCACATTTACCAGACAATTATTCTATTATCGGTATTTATTCCATGTTTTTACATTTTGCTAAAATGGAAATTTAACAATACCACATACATTAAAGTATAATTTTAGGATATCTTTAGATACTGTGTAGAAAAACAAAATATTATACCAAACAGTTTTTAGATTAAAGGGAATTACAGCTGTTCAGCAGTGGAGACCCGTTGATGTGATTTATATTCTTTTAAAGCAGCTTCTAACTCACAGCCAGGTGTGTGTCCTTCCCTGTAGGCTCTCATAATCTCTCTTGTCTTCCTGAAATATTTTCTTATGAGGTCAACTGAAATGCTATCAAGTGCTGGAATGATTGTTTTCTCTAGTCCTGGGAAAGTATAATTGCAATGCTACCTTGTGTAATGTTTGGCATCGCTCAATCGGATTAAGCTCACAGTGAAACTTGGGTATGAATAATACCCTATGCTTTCGTCCAAGAATATACTTCTCAACTTTTGTCTTTTCATATTTGAAATTGCGCATTTCACTCAAGATGCGTTGCATGTCTGCAACATGCATTCCTTTAACGTTAATGTGACGCTCCATAAGAACCTGTTTCATCCCTTTAGGAGTGCCATCATCAAAAACCATTCGCTGAGTTACTTCATCATACACTGTGTCTCTCATTTTTGGCTGACAGCCATCTGGTTTGACATTCATACGAGATACAATCAATGCATCATCATCGTATGCTGTGTGTCCACTACTTTGATCAAATAAAAAAAGAAGATTGTACTGCTCACTTGGATACTTAAACTCAGCAATTTCGACTGCTTGTTTCACCTGTTGCATGAACTTGTTACTGTCCTGGCAGTCTTCACTGTCTGCTCCATACTTCAACAAGAAATGCGCTTCTTTTTTCACATTAGGATTAATGCACTTGGCTGTTTCATACTCTGTATCATCAAAACGAAGGTATCCATTGTATTCTTCAATAAAATCACTTATCATGATACCTCTTCCTTGTCTCTTAGACTTAATTTGTTGGCCCCACTTCTGTGCCCATGCCCAACCCTGATCTTCATTTGAGTGGAAGATGCTTTCATTGTGATATATCATAACCAGCTGCTTCTTACTGGAGTCAGATTCTGTGATTACTTGAGCTTCATTACTAGCTCGTGGAGGTTGTGCATGAGTTGTTTCTAAAATCTCCATCTTCTTGAGAAAAGGTTTCCGATAATCTACTACATCCTGTCGCTCATGACCATCGATGTATACTCCCTTTTTGGTTGATGATGGGCTAAATCCAAGCTTATGCAACCAACGTGTAGTAGTGGTAGTCGATACCTTTTTAGGAGCCTCCGGGTGATGATTTCCAACTAATGGCAGTAGCTCAGTGTTTAACCATTCACAAAACCCAGCAGCTGTTAGATTTGGTTTTCCTTTAACAGTGGCATTCTCCCTGATCCACTTCAGAGCTGTATCTTTATATTCGTCGTCATCTACAACAACATATTGAGCATGTTTTCCTTGACTGGTCTCACTAAAGACACCCCCTTTTAAATGAAACTCTGCCTTCCATTTGCGGATGGTTTTTTCATTTACATCAAGCAACAGACCTACTTCCTTTGCCACTGCTGCCTTGAGCAGGCCAAACCTTTCAATATAATTATTGTATATCATCATTGCCATCATTTGAGTATCTTCCCTTTGTAAGGTAAACAGCCAATCTTCATAGCAAAGCTTAGCATCTGCTTTAGAGAAGCCAGTATAATCGGCATCGTCAGAGTCCTCGTCTTCATTGCTGTTAAATTCATGGATAGTTCCGCTTGATGGTCCAGACAACTGCAAACTTTCGTCTAGATTATTGGCTGATGCTTCAGTAGACTTCAGTACTTTGTAACAGTTTCTTCTGTCGCATTCCTTCCGCTAGGCGAACAAGAACTTGTTTGCGTTTCCTTGAAATCTTTGAAGCCATTCTTGAGTAATGATTCTAACAACGCTTCTTCTTTAAACTAAATACAAAACAACTGGAAATTAGTAAAGAAACACAACCAACAGAACAATGCGCGAAGCAATCTTATAATGTGCGTGACGTTTTTCATTATTTTCCATGGAAACTATGACGCATCAAAGGCACCGCTCGAGCTCCCATTGGCTAAAATAGAACATGCAACAACTCACAAATTACAAAGGCTACTGTTACCGTACTTTAGCACCAGCACACCTTATAGTAGCGCCTCTAAACTGGCCGAAAATTATCGCTATTACTTTGCACATGAGTTATTTTGATTTGAATTTTTGGACATTTATCAGGATTTGCACTATAGTACTACTTCATTTACAAGTATACATAATGACACGCGTATTGGTAGAGGACACAGATTATGTGCGCACTATAATAAAATATAAATTTTCGAGGACTTAATTTTCGTGGACCACACGTTATCCGCGAAAACAGCGAAATATACATCCCTCGAAAATTTGTACGAGTACGGTATTGAATTGTAATGTTATGATGAAATATTACTTGTGTACATAACTAAGGATACACAATCATTAAAATCATGTTAAGTTGATTACATAACAAATCACAGAACAAGCATAAATGGTTCACATAGTATATTTATTAAGTTAACCTTATTTCCTATTAAGCCTTCTGTTCATTTCATCAACAGCTTTAACACAACATTTCCAAACTAGTGGCTTTTCCTTCATGTCAGTGGGATACATGGCAAAAGTAGCATTTTTAATAGCTAATATCTTTTGAGGATCTAGCTTTTTTTCCCCTGGGAGCCTGACACATTAGACTGCATTCTTTCCTCTACAGTAAACACTTTACAGTTAACACCCCATTCACACTGCCACCTAACCCAGGTACAGCTAGGGACAGCTCGGAATAGACTGCAGTGTGAACTGATTGAACCGTGCCGAGCTGGGCCCAGCCCGGCACCGTAACAACAGGTGGGCTGGCCTGGGTTGATTTGTGCTGGAACATAATGTGAACGCCTTCCAGGCCAGTCAACCCGGGTTAACGATAATAAACGGCTATCAAATACTTTTATGCTGTACATTGATAGTGTTTTATCCTACAAAGTACAGGATAAGGCACGCTTTCGTGGACTTCAGCTAGTTTGTTCTATTGGCACGTTCACCCGTGTGTTGACAATTCCTTTCCAATAAGTGTCCACTAGCAAAAACACCATCACCATACTATTGTACAATGTCTAATTGGCTTGTTTGTCGCTCCGCTGCTTTCAGTCGCATTGCTCCGATAGGTGCCAAATAAAATACACTTATTTTATATTGCGCGCTTGTTTTGTACATTATTATTCGGCACGCGCAATCTCGAGCTAGAGTTGGACCCGCGTAGTGTGAACAAGAGCTGACCTCAGAGCTGACAACTCGGGTTACTACCTGTTGTGAGCAACCCAGGATAGTGTGAATGGGGTATAAGCCTAGCTAAAAATTCATTTTCCCTTTTAACTGTTTCCAAGTATTCAGAATCTTTTAACATTGGGTCAGACCATACAGGGGGGTATTACTGGATTATCCAAAGGAGGTACAGTTATCTGTATTCCCTGATGCCTCAATGGATACGACTTTCATCTGTATTGATCTTGATGAAAATCCCTGTCAGGGTCGTAGCCGCCAAAAAATAACCAGTTCGGCCAACCTGATTCGTGGGAACAAAATCCAGCTGGGGGTGCTGTAAGACCCCCAGCAGGGTCCGGGCATAGATAATATATACCTTACCCGGGATTGTAATCCGGGCTTGTTAACACCAATTAACAGATTCACTCAGCGTTGTAGAGAGTATTGCAGATTTCTGTTATACTCACCGTTATACTCAAAGTGTTTTGTGGCAGCCTCATGGCGCAGGTCTCTTCCTTCCCCGATCCCGCTGGTTCCTCCATGCGTTTGTCAAGTAAGATGCCATAGATAATAATTATTATAAGCTCGATAATAAGTACAGTGCTGATGATTGTACGTACGTATGCGTTTTAACATGGTTTTAATCACGATTGAAATCGTTGAATCATATTTCATTTTTAGGCGAAGATGAAGGTCCAGGCCTATTTGTTAAAGGACTTGAGACTGTTTTATCCGATGATTCCTTTAAAATAAATTCTGCTGTCGCCATCAAAGCCAGACAGGTAGCAGTATCATTACTAAAATGGTGCCACCTGATGCTAACAAGCAGCAGTTTCACACTTTTGCCAATGAAATTGTTGCAATGCTACGGAAGCCCATTATTTCTTCTTCAACTAAATCATGCAATAGAGAAGTGTTGTGGAGGAATTACTTTTTATAACGTTCTTCAGTAGGCAGTTGGGCAGTTGGGTCAGTTTTTTCAGAACTCTCCACTTAACACCTACTCCTGACTCCCGTTTTGTACCAATATTTAACTGATCTTATGTTTCGACAGCTGATTCAAAGGTGCTATTTGGGCCCTGTGACTAAAGCTACTGTGCCATCAGTGACAAAAGACGAAGGCAGAGCACTGCGATATGCAATAGGCTATGTGTGCAGGCATTTACGTAAGAACAAAATCATGAACTTAAGAAGGAACTGATACTTTGCCTTGTATCCTTATTATTAAAGGCCAGTTGACAATGAAGAAGAATATGGAACAGATGAAGATTGGGTTAAGGCACAAGATAGGGGTGGATTGTTGTATGTAAAAGAAACAACGTATTCTCTTTTCCTTTCAATTGAGGGGGAACTGAGGGAAAGTCTACAGGCATTAACTGGTTTAGAGGTAACTGCAAGTGCTGATATGATGATAAAGGAGATAACAACTAGTGAAGATGTAGCAGATCTGCACAGCACAGCTCATTTTGAAATAGAAGACATTGACATCCAGGACTTACTGTTTCAGATGATTGTCAAGTTGTATGTAACTATGCGAGGACATTCATATTCCAATGCTTTGATGGAGAAGTTCAAACAGTCAAAGAAGAAATTTACCCAGCGCTCCAAAAGCCCACGTAGGGACGTGTATGAGAAGAGTAACTAATTTTCTTTCCCACTGAAGCCATACATCAAAGGATTTTACTGTACAATAACTTAGTTATTGCCCGGGCAATAACTAAGTTATTGTACAGTAAGGTGCAAGGTGTTTAACACTATAACACATCAGCAATTTCTTTTATTAGTCAAAGCTTTCTTAAAGTCTTTGGTGGGAAAGAAGCCAGTTATATCACAGCAGGAGTATGATATCTTTGTTATTAACACTCGTCCTCGGCTCCGCCTCGGACTCGTGTAATAACAAAGATATCATACTCCTGCTGTGATATAACATATACATACTGTATAATTATATACGTAGTACTGTGTTTACACTTCGCAAATATTGACATGCACATGATGATAACATTGAAACAACATTAATGGATTGAATTGTAATGGTATTGGTCTTTGGTAATACTATATACATAGGCGTAGAAAGTAGGGGTGCTCCGGGTGCTGGAGCACCCCCTGTTTTTACTGTTACTTCATTATTTTCTCTGACTTAATGATCGCCTATAGCATCCCTAGATCTGATATAGCACCCCCAGCTCTGAACAGCTTCCTAGACCTCTGATATAGATACATGTTATACCATGCACATACTTCATACGCATATATACAATAATTATTACATTCAGTCAATTAACTCTCCTGACAATAACTCTAGTACCATATGACGTCTTATAGATGGTATGTCTGGGCCCGGTTTTGGTCTGTGGTGCTTTCGGCAAGGAAGCCTCAATTTACAATGCCCATAACCATAAACCAAAAAGCATCTTCATGATCAGCCGGTTGCTAAATGACACATAAAATTAATATGGTAATTACAATGACAGCAGGTACCAAAACAGGGATTTCAAACTTTTGCTAGTTGGATGCAACAAAAACAAATCAATGGTGTCATTCTTAATAAGTTGAATTACCAGAAATTAACTAGAATTAGTAAATATGGCTACTAGAACGGCGGATAAATTCCTCAAACTTTCTCTTAAAATCTCGCCACCTTTGAGACTTAAAAACACTTGAACAACCATTTACAACACTGGAATGGCGTTCAGTCCTAGCCCATTCAATGCAATAATGTATTTGCTATCATTTACACACTTTATCATTACAATAGGACAACTCTATAGTGTTCTCAGAGCCTCAAAAGTTCGCAATGCAATGAAATCATGGTCAAATCAACGCGAGTGCACACAAATCAAATGCGAATGGTATTTAAATCCTTACCACCATTCATATAACTTACTAATTCACCCCGAAACGCATTGAAGAATAATCTAAACACGCCAAGATAGACTAAAATTGAGCCAAAGTCTCTTTCACTTCACTCTGGCGAGGTCAAGCAGTTCAAAGGAAAGGTGATATAAACTACAACACTGATGGCTCTTAGTAGAGATGGGATGATACTGTGATGCATCGATGCATCGCGGTGCATAATGTTTCAATGTGTGTATCGATACTGCAAATCAAGTATTGATGCATCGATATATCGATGTATCGTTGTGTATCGTCAGTATCGATTATTAAAATGTTTTCAGTAGTGGATAAAAGTACACTTTTTGTTGAAAATAATACGAGAAAAGCCTTGTACAGAATGGTTATTTTTGATTAATAAGGCTATTACTGCTTTCAGTTACCTAATGATGACAGAAAATGCTCAAATATCTTATAATAGACTAATACTTTTAAGCAGTGATGTATCGTGATATCGTGATACTTTTGGCGTGATGCATCGATACTCTTGGAGCCTGTATCGTCCCATCTCTAGCTCTTAGTACATCAAAGGAAGTGGCACCCGTTTCCAATCCCGGGTAAGGTATATATTATCTATGGTCCGGGGCAGCGCCTCAGGAAAATTTGAATTTTATGCTATTTTGTAGGCAAATTTTATACATTTTTGCCATACATCATTCATATACAGTGGGACATCCATTATGCAAACAGCTGTGTGCCAGTTCCATTTAAAATGTGTTCGGATAAGTGAATGTTTGGATAAGTGAAACAAGTGGTAAAACCCAATAGTTACAACACATTTTTACATTCTGTACTGTAGGATAAAAGCCATAAATTTAAATGTTGTTCCAGTAACACACATGTGGCAAAATATTATATCCTGCATGGGTTTCAGTGCAAAACCACTTTTCACATTAATGGCTTTGGTAGCTGCACTGTAGCTACTAGTTTTGTCTGCCCAATTGACTTATGATTACCTGGGAAAATTGAGCACTGTAAGCTGGCAAATCAGGTAGGGCAATTTCACCATCACAAGAAGACATCAATCAAAAACAGCAGCTGCTATTAATCTCCATAACTATTAAGACACATGCAGCACTCAGTGAGGTGGCAATATAATTGTGTTAATAAATTAGAATACAAAGCCATTTTGTACAGTGTCTCTGTATACAGTCATATGCTGTAGTTTGATAGTTTCTTTCTTAGTTTCTACTAGAAGTAAGCATATAATTGTAATCAACAGTTAATTTTTAAAATAATCCAAGGTCCTATTGTAATACTATTATTTCCAGAAGGGACAGTTGATTTTCTCTGTACCGGTGCCATAGCTCATCATAGCTAGCCTAGCTATAGCTACATACCTTACGTGAACGAAAACAGAAGTCGCGAAGCAAACTGAGCCGCAATAAGACATAAAAAGACTGGTAAAAAGACGATTTGAAGATTAACCAATTGGATACGTAAAACAAGCCACTATAGCTACATCTGAAAAATTTTTGGCATGGCCCAAAACCAGTCTGGCCATGGCTGGACCACCGACTACGGCCTTGCCTGTATTCTCCCCTATATCTATAATCATCTGATCTGTAAACCTGCTGAAATTCAAAGTCTTGCGAATCAACAGCATAACCAGTATAATCTGGTGGATAATCCATAAACTCTGGCTCACTATGATGCACTGCACCATGATGCACTCTTGTTCACCATGATGCACTCTTGTTCACCATGATGCATTGTATTATGTTCACCTACATGAATCGTACTAGTATTCAGAGGAGGTAACCCCTTTGTAGGCGTGCTGCTTTTTTGGTGTAGATTTTCAAGCTTTTCTACTCTTTCTTGCAGTTTCTTGATATCTTGTTTCAAAACCTTAACATCTCTTGATAAAATCATAGCATCCTGATCCTTAGGTTTTTTGCCTTTCGCAGGGGGTTGATCTTTTTCTTTATCTTTCTGACATGAATCCTTCTCTGTCTGTGATGAATCTTGGCTTTTGTCAGATGGATTTGTAATTTTATTAGTTTTATTTTGTTTATGATTTGTGCCAGATTATCTTTACCTTTCTGTGATGAGAATGATGTACTACCACCTATGGCTTCTTGGTTGTCATTTTGTTTACATTTATTCACAGTTATCTGCACAGGATTGGGTTTTTCTTTCTTATTATTCTTAGATGAAGATGTACTGCTAGATGGGGGATCTGTGATTCTATCTTGATGTTCTTGGATGTTTATCACAGATTTAGACTGTGATGTGTTATCATTCTGAGATATAGATGGTGTGTCACTGCTTGATGGATCTGTGGTTTCCTTGTATTTTTGTTTAATATATTTAAATTTTGGCAAGACCTGTATGCATACATATGTATATACATATAATTACAAGTACTAGGATCAATAATACCATGTAATACAAAAATTGTTGAGAAATTTAATGTATTTTTTCAATTCATCAAAATTTTACCATCCAAAAATTTCTTCCAATAGCTTTTTGAAGATACAATTCATCAAAATTTTACTTGTCAATTTTAACCCCTCTGATTATTGGTGCAACTCTAGTGCTTTTTGCTATTAGCTGATGGTAGCAGTTTCATGTCATCTGTGGAGTTAATCCAGGTAAAGGAATTACATGTCGTAATTCTGTATGAATTTGACCATGCAGTTGATCTGTGTGGCATAAGTGCATGGGGACAGGCTTGACATTAACTCTGTTACTGTCAACTCCATGGAGGAAGTTCACTGTTGTACGTTGCTTTGCTTAAATTGTGTATGGAGCATGTATGCTGTCATGGTTTTGTTCTTTTGGAGACTTGTGTCAATCCCACTAGAGGAAATACTTGTGACTGTTGATGGTTGTCGTGACCAAGCCCATAATCACTAAGTCCAACTGTTGCCAAGTCAAAAATTCTTGGACTCTAGGTTAGCATAATGTTCTTTGGTAAACAGTGAACTGTAGGGTTTACCACTTTCTTTGCTACAACTACAGGTGGTCCTAACAAAATCTTGGCACTTGGCAAGCTCAGCCAGTAAGTCCGATAGTTGACCCTGGGCAGTGCCATTTCAGTGATAACTTCTACATGATGAAACCACAGATGGTTCATACGTAGATCACGGGTCACCACATTTTACTGGATCATTGCATTTGGATAATCCTATGTATATACTTTATTTTTCTCGATCTGTCAAAATATTCAATAGTGTTTTTACTTAACAGTAATTACATATTACATACCACTACATCCTTGTTCCAGATTGATTTCCTGTCAATCAAATTATCCCATATAAGGCAATGTTTACCACTTCTTTGTCATTACTGTTAAGTCTTCTGTGAACGTGTTGGACAAACAAAGTTAATTTTGTGTCAAGAAATGGTGTTGTCGAGTTATGCTAAACAGCGGATCCTTTTTTACCGTTCTCAGTTCTCGTACGATTAGGAAATTATTGGTAGAAACAGACGGGATATTCGTTAGCAAAGTAGGAGTGTGGAAGTTTTTGATTCGGTATAAGAGATTTGGAACCCTTGCACGACAAGAAGGTTCAGGCTGTCCAATAAAAATTACTCTTGAAGTGGAAAGAATTGTGAAAGAACAAATGGAAAAGGATGATGAGACAACTGCCTTCCAGATCCATAAGTTGCTAACTGATCTTGGTATTAGAATTTCCCTTGCCACTATTTTGCGTTGCAGGCTCCAACTAGGGTGGACATATTGTGGTAGTGCCTACTGCCAACTTATCAGGCATGCCAATAAAGAGAAGCGATTGCTGTGGTGCCGACAACACCTCAATGAAGCTGAGGATGGTTTTGAAAATGTAGTGTGGGCTGACGAGTCCACCATTCAGATTGAGACTCACAAACGGCATGCGTATAGAAAAAAGGGCTGTGTGCTTAAACCAAAACCCAGGTATTAAAACACCTCGTAAATAGGCTTTCTGCCTATTATGCTTTTAAAATTGCCTATTATGCTTTGGAGCAATGCTCCAATGATCTTATTATGCTCAAATTATTAACATTATGCTCCAAAAATAATCTGATTTCAACACTCTCTATCCTTTGGGCTTACTTTAATCACACCTCTTACTTGTTTATGAGTATTAGTAGTCTTTCTTGTACCTGTACAGCATTAAATCTATTGTAAAGGGATTGCAATAGTTGCTGAATTCAGCCTAGCAGTTGTATGATAGTACAGTATGTGTGTAATGGTAAGCGTGTGGCCCTTATAAATGCTTTAAGTGTGTTTTCATTATAAAATTGGCACCGCGCTAGAAATTTTGCCTATTATGCCAGCATTATGCTTAATGCTTTCAGCTACCTATTATGCCCAAAATTATGCTGGCATAATCGGCGCAAGCCTACTTGTAAAACACAACAACTTCTAAACCTTTTTCCAGGGCAAAACATCCAACTAAGATTCATGTCTGGGCTGGAATCAGCTTGTGTGGACCCAAGTTTTTTAGACTGTGTGAGTATTGTTAGTGAGTTTGTGTCAGTGGGTGGAGTGTGAGATGGATCTAGTGTGTTAGGATGGATTGGAGTATTTTGTGTGGTGGCAGCTTGTTCTTGTGTGCAATCATTGTTGGTGGCTGGGTTAGTGTTAGTGCTGTGCTGTGAGTGGTTGTCAGTGTTTGCTGTTTGTGTTTGTGGGGAAGAATGCAAAGTGATGCCGTAGCTGTTGGGGTATTTATTTAAGATATCTTGTTCTGTTGGGGTGGGGAGTTAGTGTCAGTTTGTGTGCTAGTGTTGTGTTGGTTTGGTGAGTGTGTGTTGAGTGGTTGTGAGGCCGAGGTGTGTGTGGTGTAGGGTGTAGATATTGTGCTTGTGTGGAGGTTAGTGGGCTGTTTGGTGGGTTTAAGCCTAGGTGCAGTGATTTTAGGCATGGGTTGTTTAGATGAGTGAGTTTTTTACCTGTGTTCTTGTGGAGGGCATTATTTAGGTGTGCAAGGCGTTATACGTACAATGTATGTGATACACGTACAATGTATATAATTAATTATTAACCGTAGTGTGTTCTATTAAATGCAGAGTATTGGTAATTAAAATAATACAGAATATATGTTACGGCCCGATTTAAAATCCGTGGCCCGTTTCAAAACGGGCTGGCCCGATTTAAAATTGGCCACTGGGTAAAGAGTACAATTTAGTATCAGCACATGCATGACTGAGCTGGCTATAGCTATATGTCACTGTCAGAGCTATAGCTAGCCTACTGATAATGAATGCCATTGCTACGGCGACATAAATGAGCCGCTAAGTAACTATATACGCATCATTACCTGTTTCAATTCTTTCCTGCTGCGTTTCCCAAAAATTAGCTTATATACAATTGAATTTAACTGAGCTTATAGCCGCATGAGCTAGTAATTTTATAAGCAAAACAAAATATTAGCAAAATATATTTGTTTAAAACAAAACCGCGAAAGATTTCCCTACATTATGATAAAATCCAATTACTCTGAACTAAGTCCGGAATGTCATTAACATAAAGTAAAATAATAAGGGTCCGAGAACAGACTAAAAGTAAGTGTGAAAACTTCTGCAGATGACATAAGTTACAAATAGCCTGTATAGGATCTTATTATTATTTTCTACAGTAGAATTTGGAGATCTGTATATGAGACCAACCAAAAGTGTATCAGTTCTGTTAAGAGTAACCAAACACCACACAGACTCTTGGATTCCCAAGTCAGATAAAGGTTGACAATTAATAGAGGATAAGCTATTATGAATGTAAATGTTAAGCAACACACCACCACCATTATACCACTCTCTCTGTCTTTCCGATATAGTTTGTAATTTTCCAGATGCACGATTTGTGCAGATGTGACAGGCCTATATATCAGTAGCAAGAGTACTTCTCCATTATTTACTCTTGCTCAGAATAGTCTATAGCTATGAAAATAGGCTGGCCAGTTTCAAAACTGGCTGGCCCATTTTAAAATAGACTGGCCTGGTTTCGAAACGGGCTGGCCTGTTTCAAAATGGGCTGGCCTGTTTCGAAACAGGCTGCCTACCATGGCCTGTTTCAAAACGGGCCAAATAAAAAATTATTATTAATTGGGCTGACCGGTGTTAAAATGGGCTGGCCCGTTTTAAAATGGGCCAAATTACAAATCGGGCCGTAACATATACACGTGCAACTTATTACTTAACAGAAAAATACATGAATTAATAGCAGCTGATTATATATAAACGTTCTTACACTACTGTTGAGTATACAAGGAGTCAGGTCAGGGTGTAGGATGTACCACGGACACGTTTCGGCAAAGCCTTCTTCAGCGCATAGTGCACTTTTCAGCATATACTGTTGTCCAAAATCTGACCCCATTTGTTGCTGGGCTTCACTTGTCCTTGAATAAATTCCTTCAGCTCATGCCAAAGGTTTTCAATTGGATTCAAGTCTGGGGACTCAGCAGGCGTCTTCCACCAATTGATGTTGTTTTCATCAAAGAAATCCTTTGCTACTGTAGAGGTGTGTGTGGGATTGTTGCCCTGCATGAACCGATGTCCAGCAGGAAACTTTTCCTGAACAAAAGGAAGCAAAGTATTTCTCAGAATATTGACAAATAATGGAGCATCCATGATGCCATCAAAAATACAAACATTGGCAGCTATATGTTTAACATTCCTCGACATTTTAAAAGGTACATCTGACATCTTGTCAAGGTGATTCCTGAAGTTATAGAATTGAAAAGGGAGCCATCTGGGTACTGACATTTTATTATGATGCACAATACACTATGCCATTTGACATGTCCAAACTGTAGTATGTACGTATGTTCGAGGGGTCCAATACAGACCGAATCTAGGCTAACAAAAGATTAAATCTTACTTCAAATCTTGAGATTTCAAATCTTTAAATCCCAAATTTTGTTAAAAATCAGTAAATGTTTGTATTTTGTATACGATAACTTGATCTCCGACAAACAGTAAATTTAACAATTAAAATTTAAAAGCCTTTTAACATTAGTATATTACCAAAATGTACATAACTTCAAATTGTGGGATGATTTTAAATACAGGTAAAATTAAACAGCATGTATTAATCCAATCAACGTGACAACCAATCACTGTTGTCACAAAAAGCTACCATGGTTCAGTTCTTGGTACGTAAACTCTTGCATGCCTGTCCAACTGACTCCAAGCAGTTTTTCCACTCTACCTCAAACTCAATAGCAGTGCTTACAATTCTTGACACTGACAAGCTTTTAAGATACATCTTTAGATCATGTAATTGCTTCTTTGGCAATGCATGGTGACACCCAATTCCTTATACTGTACACTTTTCCAATATGTCAGGCCCAAAGTAGGCTAAATGAGCTAATTTTTTTGCCAACGTCCTTAACTTGGACTTCATTAATAGACTCTGGTTACGGTTGACTACATCTTCCGGAGAACAGGGTTGTGTATAATCAATCATTGGCAGTGAGTCGTTTTCCTTATCATCATGATCATGACTTGTTTGGGAGGTGTGCCTGCTTCCTGGAGTGACATTGGGTGACATTGGGCACATTGACTATATCACCACAGACTGGAGAAGGGTGATTACGTACCTCCAGGTCAGCTACCTAAATTTATACAACTAGATACACTGTCTGGAGTAGCATGCCTTGGAGCAACGTGACCCTGCTGCTCTAAAACCATCAACCTAGTATTCAAGCTAGATATATCTGCTTGCATACCTAAGCACACAACTAGAGTAATATTTGTGTAAATAATATATCATGCCGCTTGAGCCATCCACCATAAGAGCTACTCTGTATGCCCACATAATCAAGTCCCATGTCAAAACCACCTACATGTATACAGTAGTACACTTCCACAACTGTGTACATAGTACATAAATTGTAAGTTGACATGTAAAAATGCTTTCTCAATATCCATAGACATTACAAATCTGTAGAGATAAAATCGTACAATAATCGAACACAGGTCTTGAAGGAAGGGACACCGATTTGAAGGCAGTCATTGAAACTAGGTAAGGTCTTGGACTGGTGTCAGCTACAGTCATAAACGGTTCTAATTGGGCTTGTTGGTGACTCTTTTCATTAAGTACAGTAGTAATTAATAGTAGGGATTGACCCGAAAAACATGGCATTCAACTTTCACGTGCCTCCATAATTCGCCTCACAATATACTTTTCACGAAAAACCGACTGAAATCCGTTTGTAACACTATAACAAAACTGTACCTTCGTTAAACTCTGTGAAAAACCTAACAATACGATCAGTAGAGAGATTTGAAAATTTTGAAATCTACCAGAATTTTGTCTGACTGCTGGACTGCCTGCCAGCCTGCCTGCTGGACTGCCTGCCAGCCTGCCGGACTGCCCGTCGTAAGACCCACTAGCACTAGGAGTATGGCTCCAGATTTCTCACACAACAAAGGAAATCGTGCCCGATTTACGAAACTGCTGTTCCGCTGAGGGTTCATCCACTGCGCCTTACTGTTTCTTTTCATCCCTCACTATCTTCCTTTTTCTTCGTTTAGCTTGTAGAAAGGCGTGAAAATAATGAAAGAAGGTGTTGATAAACTTGCACCTTCTGCTTTTATGTCACCAAAACAGCCACTTACACACGTGACAATTAGTAATACACACATCATTAAATACTATGAACAGACACGATGTTTTGGTTTTGCATGTACTTTATTACATCTTGAACTATAGAGTAGGTGCAGATATATAACTTAGACAACATATTTTCGATGTTTTTCGAATGTATTTCACTACAATGCAGCTGCTCCACCATGTTAATGCTGTTGTTAACATGTGCCTGTAAAAACAATTAAGTAATGTTTTGGTGCCTAGAAGGCGATTACTTTTGCAAGTATCCTATAAAAGCAAACAAACTAGGATACTTAAAATAAAAAGGTGAGTAGGGATCACTCTTTCGTAAGGAAACAAGGGAAAAGATTTTCAAGTGGCATGAGAGAACACTAAAGATTCTAGCATGAGATAATTTATAAAAGTTTAATCCCTACTATTGGCTCATTTTCAGTAGTATTAAGAGTAAGTCAAATGTAGGGATTAAACTTTTATAAATTATCTCATGCTAGAATCTTTAGTGTTCTCTCATGCCACTTGAAAATCTTTTCCCTTGTTTCCTTACTTTTTTAGCTAGCATTGCAAGAGTGATCCCTACTCACCTTTTTAAATTTTTAATTTTTTAACTGCATGGTGAGGAATGTAGTGACAGTATGGTGAATTAATCTTTTCTATGAAACCCTGTCTTTCTTGGTCATTGAGTATGTTGTTGTATGTGGCGAGCAATTCCTGCAACGCAGCTAGTCTGTGAGCCAGTGCTCTTGTTCTTCCTTCACACAATGTGAGATTAGTTGGCAACGGAGGGTGATTAGGTTTCCAAGGAAACCGTGCAGTGTAGGAGCCATCTGTTTCTCGAGTAATGTATATGTCCTCTGATACTCAATCATTCATGAATTTCTTGTCTGGATCAACTGAAGTTGGTCTTGTACAGGTTGTCCAGAAACGTGGAGGACAGTGGCTGCATGTTGTTTATATTATTCCTTAGATGGTGCTAATGGGCCTTAGTAACCTGGTCTCTGACTATATGATCCTCGACCACTTGCCAATAATGATCTGTCCCAATCAGCAGTGTGACTTCAAATCACTCCCCTGCTGTCATTGCATTTGCAAGCTGAAGTCCCTTCAAGTGAAGTAATTTGTCAATGGTGTAATGTGTGATGTTATGTATAGGTGCTGCTATGGTAGGCACTATGAGAACTGATAGTGGGAGTCTCTCTCCTGTAATTGTTTCAAGGTAGATTGTACCAACATCCAATCTCTTCACTAGAGTGGTTGGCGAGCCAAACAAAGCTAGGCAGATGTCTTCAGTGTGATGAGTCTATAGTCTTAAGCTCCTGGCTAAACCTTTGGTGAGAAAGGATCTCTGGGAACCTTCATCAATTAGAATGGTGGCCTCTATTCCTGCATATACATTAGGAACTGCCTTCTTCAACAAGCAAACATGGTCTCCGGCAATGTGAAGAGATGTGGCAGCACTGGTGGCTAAGGTGGTCATAGCAGTAGTTGTCGTAGTATTGTTGGCACCAGGGGTGCTTTTGTTGGTCTGGTTGGCATTGTTGCCTTGGGAGGTAGCGTCACTCTTGTGGGTACACAAGCTGGTGTGGTGCTTTCTGGAACACTTGCCGCATCGATATTTGGAACTGCATTGTGAAACCTTATGATGGGCAAGGCAATTAAAGCACAGATTCTGTTGTCAGACAATCTCCAACCTCTTCAAAGGCTCGGTGATGACTTGACAAGCTGGGGAGATGTCTTAATGTCATTATAAGGAAGAATCCAAGTGATTGGTACATGATTAGTGCTGTGCGATAATCGAAAATATGTGATAATCGCAGTGATAAATATTATCGTTATTGTGATGATGATTTTTCAGTTCTGTGATAGGTGTGAAATATATTGATTCACTGTAAAGATGTTTCTTTTGGTGGAGAAATATGTTACTAAAGTTGGAATTTTAACATAGATATGGCTAAATGCGTATCTACTGGCACTGTAATGAACAACAAAATGAAGAGTTCTTAAGTAACTTAATAGTGTTTTGGTGAATTTCATACATACATGGAACTATCGTGATAATCATGATAATAAGCAGCATTATCGTGATAGGAGAATTTCTATTATTGTACAGCCCTATACAAGATTTAACATCACTACTCACTGCACTGCAATCTTCAATCGTATGTATTTTGCTGCCTCGGCTTCTGTGAAGTCGGTGATGATAACAGATTTACTATCTTTTAAAGCACTCCGCAACTGTGCTCGAAGTTGATCAAAGTAAATTAATGGTCCTTAGATCTTTGATGTGTATCGTGTTTGATTCTTATTAATACACAACATGGATGCATTATAACAAAATTATTTTGTCATCCAGTTTATACATTGTATCACAATCTTAATGCCAGGTGATGCATTAATAAGAATCAATGCACACTTAGCTAGCTTAATTGCTTCGTGACGTAATATAAAATTTATCAGTTTAGTAGTCCATTCCAGTGATTAGAGACTACCTAATATTTTGGCAGATAAAATTTTCTTGTAATTATGGTCTACATTGACTGGTGGTCAGTGCCAGATCTGTTAATATTGTTATATTTAAAATTTTTTATACATTCTTACAAGTTAAGTGATCGTCCAACAAATGTGTTTGTCATTTAATGAAATTGTATACTGTATAGCATGAAACAGTGGCGGCAGAAAACATTGGTGAATTCCACTGAAGACTACATTAGGAAAAAACATTGGCGATTTGGCATCCTCTACAAATAAGAATAGCTACATTATTGGCAAATAAACGTTGGCAAATCAACATCGACGTGACCTTTTAGATTTAGTATAACTCTGTACACCAACATTATTATGCACATGCGAGCCTTGCATGGTATGATATCGCTAAATGTTTTCGATCAAATCCATTCTCAACCGCCTTCAGTTGAAGATACCTTCTTGCTGAGTGGACCCCTTGGATTAGTCTTGTGTTTCACTTATCAATAGAGATTATAAAGCATTGCACTACGAGGATCTGGATCGAACAAACTTTTCGAATCACATGAAAGAATAATATGGATAGTAAAAACTTTGGAAGGTAAAACTTTGGTGAATTAAGATCAATTTGCCAAATTTTACCAATGTTTCACGCTATACGGTATTTGACTTTGTATCAATCTTATGAAATAAAAGTATATGTAAGGGCTACTTGTTGATATAAAACTTTGAATTGCATCATTGTGTTAAGATATACATGTCTTAATGTCAGATTGTTTCAGTCTGTAATACTGCATGGCCAATCATTTTCGAAAATAATATCTTGTAATATATAGGTGAAGCAGGTTATTGAAAGTTTTAAAGGGACGATGCGACGGTACAAAGCTATTCAATGAATTTATATAGAATTTGTAAACACAATAAATTGCATAATATTATGAATTACATAATGCACTGGTAATATTTACGCGCGCGTTTTACAAGATGGCAGCAGGCTTCGCTGAGAATTGTTGGGATGAATCCAGATCAAATGCTAGCGATAATGACACAGAAAGTGATCCAGGTATTACTTTGTTTATACGTATGTGAATGAAATCAATGTACAACACATTTCAGTTTTGTCAATGTAAATCCACGTGTAAGCGTGCACAGAGATGTCCATGCAAAGCAAAAGGCCGCCATTGTACCCCACGTTGTAAATGCAAATCGAAGACGGGGCCATGTAAAAATAGGCCCGAGAGGCCAGAATGAGTACTACACAACCATAGGCATCACTTCAATCAAACAAGGAACAAGTGAAGGTAAACAACGATTGTGTATGTATATTTGATTGTGTTGTTTTACTTGATTGCATGAACTAGTACAGACTCTTACAAATGAGCAACAGCAGAAACTATTAATATAGTTGTTGTATGACAGAGGTAGCATTGACCTTGCTAACTGTCTACTACTAAGGACTGCCAGTAACCTTGATGATCATGGTTATCAACCACCACAGGGTACTCCAGATTGGTGTAAGTGTGGCAAATGCAGACAGATGGACAATCCTGTAGAGAGAGTGTGCTGCAAGCTGTGGCCATGTACAACCACTACAGATGCTTTCTATGATATATCCCTAAATCTACGTGTTCTATCTGTTTGTATCATAAACCGCAGTGATTACTTTGGAGAAGACACAGAGTTCATACCTTCCAACTATAGAAAGGCTGCTTACCGACAGTATATCCTTTATAACCATGGATATTTAGGTAGAAGAAATCGTAAAGTGGTTCCTTCCTGTGTCGTATGGAAAGTTAGAGACCATTATCCCATCCGAGATAACAATTATCAAGGATTTTAAGAGTACTAGACACTAGACTTTACTTGTTAAAGATTGTTATTGAAATCTAGATTTTTGTTGTTTGCTATTGTGTGTGTATCAGGCGGTTGATTATGTGCAATAGTTGGTTGAATCCGTGTGGGATGATTTGGAGGAACGGTAGTTCGAGATCACATGTTGAATCCTGACTCCTGCCAGTATGTCATTATCTCGGTCATCAGTTCTGGAATATATTTGTATTCCTTTCTGTCTAATACTTTACAACATCCCAGTTGCGTGTCTGTTTCCGAAACCGCCTGTGGTACTGATATCCTTGATTTTAACCTCTTTGTTTTAAATTTCGATCTAGGTGGGCATTGTGATCCAACACAGCAAGTTGAATTCGAGCACGATAGGCTGAGTCACTAAAATGCAAATCAAAAAACCCAACTTTGTGTGAGCTTATGTACACATACCTGAATGCAGTCCTCTTAGCACAATAAGCCAGCAGTGTGTTATGAAAATTTTCTAACATTCCTGTATGTCTACAACAATGACCAAAAGGACAATTGTTGAATCAATCATAATATCACATAAATATCACATAGCACTTAGTCTTGCATATCTAATCAGATACAAGTTGCATACCCACCTAAATTTAGTGAAGTACTTCAGTGATTTCATCCACCTCTTGTCAGTCAATATCTTTTGTAGTAATTTGAAATCAACATCACTACGCATAAAATATGGGTTTCCACTCCATGGATATTAGTTGGAGGTCCTATCAGTTCTTCATGTTCACATTGGCCTTGGTACCATTCATGTCTATTACAAACATGATGCAACATACCTCTCCACTTCTCCTAATATTGGAAAGTATGATACACGGTTGGTCTAATTCTAAGCACACCCCTGTACCTTCAAAGTTGTTAGGTCTCCATTACAAGATCTACATGAATACCCAAAATGGTTCACAATAGTCTGGCCCCACAAAGCAATCTTTGACATTCCTTTCAGTTGTCCAGCCTGATGAACATTGTAATCTCCATCAAATAATATGGAGACACTTACATTTGCAAGAACTTTCTTCAGCAGCTTAGCTTTGTGCCAGGTATCCATGGAGTGAAATACAGTAGGAGCTGTATGGATGTACGTTACAGTTACTAAAATGTAATGCATACCCATCATTTTTGTAATTGCAGATGATGAGTCAGTTGTAACTTCTATGATTTTTATTTTTCTCTTCAAGTAGTCAAGTGACCAACTGATACCCTCCCGCTCCATATTAGGAGATTTGTTCTGCACCTCTCTTTTATCAATTGTTTCACAATGTACAATAGTGTTCTTTTTTGTTTCCATCAGTGTGTATGTGCAGAACTTAGCACACTTCCCAGGCGAGTCACACCGCCCATCACCTGATACTACTACATCACTCCCTGAAAAATCTTGCATAACCTCAGTCTACACAACAGAAAGATACATAAGTAGTCTAATTAAGGTACATCAATGACAAATATATATTTCAACTTGCCATTTTCTTGTAGTAAAAATCTTGTATTACAGGACAAACACACAGCCGCTGGTGTGAAAAATAAGTGCTCAGTGATGAACATTTCAATGTCATATAACGACAAAACTGTCTGATTTTATAGTAATTATTCCCACTTAGCAGCAGTGCTGATGCAAATACCAAGTTGACCTTGTACATTACACAGTTATTGGAATTTGTCAACACCGGTGACGAAGCCCAGTTGAAAGAATGCCCAGCACTACACACCATATTCACTTCAAGTGCACACCCAACTACTTTGGTAAATCTTTTACATGGAAGCTGACAAAATCGGCATTTACTCCCAGCCAGATCAAGTAACCTATCAATATAACAGATTATCTTGGCGTCTTCACCATGTGTACGGCTTAAAACAGAAAAGTAGTAGATTACAGAAGGTAAAGATTTGTGTTGTACCTTCTGAGCTATGATTACTTTGTACTGAATCTACACTAGGATGACCAGAGAAAGTACCCTGTGTATCCATTTCATTATCTTCATTTGCTCCCTCCCCAGTTATCGTTTCTTCATTCTCAACGTTGCTTGTGTAACTGTAGCATAAAAACATATCACTATGACCAGGGGTTGATCCTTGACCTTCCTTAAAAGTGACTATTGTATTATTTTACCTTGAATCTGAGTCAGACAAATCTCTTTCAGCTTCAGCATATAATTGGAAATTAATATCTTCTATACTATTTGCAAAACACCGGACATATGCTACCATCTACCCTTCGTCTCCACTGGTATTCCAATAGTCATCCATGCTCTCTTGCTCTCTAATGTGTGCTCTGTACAGCAAAACAAATACAAAGGTACTGTATACAAGTAATTATACATATACATTTCATCAAGTGCATGTGGTGGAGTATCACTTCCACAGCCCACTTCTCTCGTAGACAGACTAAAAGAAACCCTACAACTCATTCGTTAGTCAGATATTCGTATGTTGCATCTTCCACACTCCCAAACTCATCAGGTAGATATATGTCTTTGGCTGATAAACTACAGCAACTACATATAATGCACAGTCGAACAGCATTTATTCATACGTTTCTTCTTCATCTTCAGATACTTGATGCCTGTCCTGCCCCCGCACTTGGGAAATTGGTGTAGAAGTTAGCATAGGAAATAGGGTTGCAGATAGATGAAGTGGACTATGTGCGCCAGGCCTATATAGCATATCAAATAGTACTATTCCATGCATCACGTGACTACATACTAACTAGTTTTACACACATAAGACCATTTCAACCAACCTGTTTATTGCTGTTGTCTGAGTTTCCAATGGTAGCTGTTGCTCAATCACGTTCGTTAAGAGTTTGCTGCGCTCTAGTAAAATGACAGCAACTGCATTGTTGCTCGCTAGACCTTACTCACTACGCAAACTTCACCATTCCAGTAGTGTTTCATTACTCAAATAGATTCTGGAATTGGCGCTTTCCCATACACCGCAATACTTGCGCGGCCTTCCTGACCGCGTGTTAGACTGCGCCATCTATTCCGAACACGAAGCAAATAAACAAAAATTTACGGATTGTTATGATTTCACAACCTGTGAAATCATTGAATGACTTTGTACCGTCACATTATCCCTTTAACCTTAAAAAATTTCCAGCTATATGGTGTTTTTTTTCAAAAATTCAAAGAAATTCAACCATTTTATTTCAGCCCTACAAATATATAGAATCATTGTATACACTAATTGTAAATATCCTGTAAGCTACTTTATCAAGGTCATATAAAAATTACGTCTCTTCGATATTTTCAAATGCCAACTTTTTGCTATAAAAGAGGTAAAAATTGGTAAAGATAACCAAACTGCTTGACATGTATTTTATATAGAAAAGTTTATTTTTGAAAATTACCTAGATTTCAAAAATTACTTCCATTGAAAAATTCCGGCTATACGATATTAATAGATGAAATTTGTTTGAATTTTTGAAGAAAATTAGATCATAATAAAGCAGGCACATAGCTGTGGAACTCTCTAATTTTATTATAATCTCAAGATTAAAGAATAACGTAGAAAACTGTATTATTGAAGAACATGTCTTAAAGTTTACTTGATAAAATTCAATACTTGATCATTTTCCCTATTGGTGGAATAATTTTTAAATATTCGTGACAATTTGATATTTTTCTTAATAAATACCATTTGTATGTATTTGCATCATTTCTTAAAATATGATTTGATTAATGAAAACATCACAATCAGCATTCTGCTGTGATAAAAATACAGAGCATAAAAATTGTTACAAACTGATGGTTACATTTACATTAGTCAATATTAAATTTTTAGTTTGAAGTTTTCAGCTCAATGAACTTTTTGTTATTTGCCAAATCATAACATGAATGCCAAACTAAATTTGCAATACTAATGGTACCACACTAATTATCTAACATGTAATTATCCATTTATCCATTTATCCATTTTATCCATTTAATTATCATGTATCCTTTGTGGATTTGTTGAACCTAACATGAATGGTATTGCTCTCTTGAATTGAAAATTTTGAATGGAATTTTAGCACTCAATTGTTATACAATTACCTGGTAAATCACTACTATGGTTACATAAATTTGCAATTGTCAACTTCATCAATCAGTTCATAACCAGTTGTAGTTATTAACCAGATAATTTGTTGATGAAATATTAAAGCAAACAAAGAGTGCACATTACGTACATATGACAAAACACATTTGTTGCTATTGTCCTCAGAAGTAAAGTTTTTTCCATCCCATTCACGTTTATCAACGTATCACTTCTCTACCAAATTTAAGAGCCTTTAAACTTTGTCTTCATCCAGTGCTGATATTTTACTTTTGTAAAGTAAGAACTTACTTAGTCCATCTAGCTTTGTTTAAAAACATTTCGAGTAACTGAAATCCAAAATTATATGGTTCAGTTGCTGGTAACCTCATCACATTTTTTGCGTTAGCGATAAACTCACTGTTTACTGATTCTTCAGATGATTTTGTAAAGCTGCCACTATCACCACCATTGATTGTATCAACAAGATATTGCAACATTTTCTCACAGCAATTCCTTTTAATAATTCTTTTACAAGGACAAAAGCATGTTGAATGCGATAATATAGTGACACAATCTGTAGTTGTATAGAGCAAACTTATACGTGTACATGTATATTACGAATATAAAGAATTTTGCAAGCCGAAACGGTACATTGCAGCAGTGAATCCAATTGCATTGATTTATAAATTTATTCATTCGAACTGGCTGGACATCCATGTAGAGATGTGTTAATTGATTATCAAGCAGTTAATGTTGGTTACTCAGTAAGTACTGCGGTTTCCAATCCCCATCTGCTGATGGTATTGGTTTTGGTAGGTGCACAGATTCCCAGAGCCCTGCTGTGGCGATCACAAGCTTTCATACCCTATTCACTGGATTATGAGCTTCATGTTATTTTCATATGCCACTCAATATTTCCCTTTCCAAGTATAATGGCTTGGGGGTGAACTAACCATGACTAGTGCTTAACAGATGACTAAAATTAACAGGTGATCAAAAAAGCAAAGGAAAATTTCCTTGTTTGCCACAGTAACAACTTTGTTGAGATCCCATGCTGTCACATTCCTCAAGAGAATGGAGGCTTTTGCAGCTATGTTGCCATGCAGCTGTGGACCTAGTTCAGCCACACAGGTGTTGTGTAGCTGTAATGCATCTATCCATAATTTTTTAGACTTTTATTGAGGTCTATGAGCCTCACAAACTTGCTCTCATGCGGCTTTGTTGCCTTGCAGCTGTGGAACCCAGCTGCGATTAGTTTATGCAGCTTTGCTCTATGCAGGTTTATGGTCTACATAACTATTGTTGTGCGACGTATACGTAGTTACTAGCCAGGTTTTATACTTGTATCAAAATGTTATTTACTTATTTTTAGGGGGTAGCTGCACCCCTTGACAAACTCCCGGCCCCCTTAAATTTTAAGCAAAAGTTTACATTGACACCGACAACAACTGTAACTAGATATTTAAAATCGAAGATTTAATAAACTAAATATGAATCGAAAAAAGCAACCTGCAGATACTGTTACGAAAACATTGATCATTCATATCGCAACTCTCTAGATTTTGCATCTGAATCATGGACATTTGTTCTCCCATGCACACTACAGAGATCCCTATTTTGACTTAATGGGGCAATACTTGTTATGCTCTTATCATTGCCTTATGACATAGCTAGCTCACTGCAAGACATATTATGTGAAGCAAATTAAAAATGCAATTAAACGATCATGATTCTTCACTTAGCTAGTCAACAACAAATCCCTGCATGAATGTATGTATCCATAGCTACTACATGAATGAATGAATGAATGAATGAATGAATGAATGAATGTATGTATTTATCTATGTATGTATGTATGTATGTATCTATGTATGAATCCATACTTATATATACAAACAGTAGATACCATGTCTATGCTGTCGTAATTACATAGAGTGTTTACAAAATTACAGGTTTCCTATCTTTCCACACAAAGATAGGAAACATTTTCTTGCTATGCGCTGTCCCCTTTTCAATGCTGTGACCCAGGACTTATCAAAGTTTGGAAACTCCTTCCTAGTGGCCAAAGCTGTAGCTACACAATAGGTTTTGGAATTCATTAAGTCGGCTAAAAGTGTGGGACTAGAAAAAACTATCAAAAAACAGAAAATAGTTTTTACCCTAAATATCTTGAGACAAGTCCTTTATTACCCTAGCACCTAGATTTTTTCACTACTATGCCCTTGTTTCCCAGTATATACTTGAAAAGAACAAGTATATCCATTCTTTCTATCATTCCTATACCATACCTCCCTTAGTAAGATTTTAGGCACATTTTGTTTTAAAGATGATCAACCTTTGAAGCCAACCATAGCTTCATCAATGGAATTTTCCCTGTGCACATTATATGGGGACAAAAATATTTGCTACACACAGTGAATCCAACTGCACTAAAGGTCACACAAGAGGATACACAATTCAAGGTTATCTTGTCATAGCCAGTCTTTGTTTAACGTGCAGGGCCTTATTGCATGTGGGCACTTATACTGTTCAAGGTACCGGTACGTCGTAAAGCTGCAAGAGTATAAATATAATCATTAAGTGTCACTGTAATAATATAATATTATTTATAGTATTTTGCGTGGGAGGATCAAAGGGCAAAAGTGTACTTTATTTTCCATAAAGCACTGTTAAGGTGTGAAGAGTGCTTTATTTAACCACCAACAGTGCTTTATGAAACTTCAAAGCTTATAAAGTACAGTTATGCATGGAACTCTTAACGCCTTAGTAAACAACTCATTGGAATGTGTTTCATACCAGTAGGCTGTAAACAACGCGATGCGGCTAGCTTTTTGTTTCCAATTCATTTAAAGGCGTCTTGTACAAACCAACTATCTTGTTAATACAACACAAATATAAACGAGAGAGAACACGATCTAGCTGCAAGATTCGTTAAAAACACCGACGCGTAAGTGATGTGATAATAGAGTAAACTTACTCGGGTTACCACCACTGACGGTTAAGCAAGCTTAAATCAACCAACGAACGCGTTTGTATCGAAGCATTAGTCTTGAAAATTCTATAAAACAGTTAAAGCATTGCCTTGCTCGTGCTATACGCAAAATAAAGCACTCGGCGTGCGGCCTCGTTGCTAATAAAGCACTCGGCTGCGCCTCGTGCTTTATTAGCACCTCAGCTGCACGCCTCGTGCTTTATTTCACGTATAGCACTCGCGGCAATGCTTTAACTAATACATATAAGATTTAAATGAGAATAAAATAGTATGTAGTATATAGTAAATAGTCTAAATATTACAGTTCTTACAATATATGTATATATTCTGGAACCGGCTGTAATAAAATAACGTAATAATAAGTTGCATGTTTAAAAAATGTATTTTCTAACCTATTTCCCCCTCCAGCAGGTGGGGGTGGGGGTGATGGTGGTCCTCCCCCACCCCTTCTTGCGGATGGGCCACCAGTGGGCCCCCTCTGTTGTTTCTCCTACGGCAACGCCTCCGCCGCCTTCTCCCTTCTCCTGGTGGTTGTGGTGGAGATGGTGGAGCAGGCCTAGGAGCAGGAGGGGGAGAGGGCATTCTTCCCACCTCCTCCTCTTCCTCAGAATAATGAATTGTGTCTTCCTAGGACGTCATAGAGGCTATAAAATAATATAAGTTAAACTCTGCAAGCATACAGAGCCATTCTACTCACCCTGCTTCTGTTACGAGGCATAAAATGAGTATATTGTCATGGTTATTTGTTTCTGTTGCACTTTTTAGCCAATAAACTCCTGCAAAGGTAGCAGGATCTATTGCGCCAAACTAAATATGGATATGTAATCGCGCCAAGCTAAGGATGACTGTATCCATAGTTAACTTGGCGATAAGAATTACGTTCTACGTATACAACGCGCATGTGGAAGAAGTAATGCACAACTGAAACTCATGAACGCTGGCAAAGCTGTCCAATGGCTTAGTTACGCCTACTATAATAAAACTTCCCAAGAAAATTCGCCATGCATAAACTTATTTGTGCAAGTACATAAGCCTGTGCTTAATTATGCCTTTGTGGAAATCCTCATAAAATTCCCCATGCATAACCATTCATTTCAGGTACATGATTATTAACTAATTTGTACAAGTACATGCATAAGCTCGTAATTATGCTGTTGTGGAAATCCCCATAAAATTCCCTATAATATTATCATTAACATCTGTACCAATAATTTATACTAGTTGTGGTGGTACATTAGCTTTTTATACAATGTCAGGAGTACTGAAATCAATATGATACACAATAACTGATGGAAAAGTTTGGTACAGTGACAACTGTGTATGTACCATGCAAAGTTTAGTCACGATATTGATCACACTGTAACCCTGATAAAGAACAGAAATGTATCTTAGCAGCATTACTAATTTCCATACCTTGTCACTTTGTAACTACATAATCTGTGCAGAATATCCGGAACCCAAACATACTCAAATTCCGCCGCTATATACAACACCACACATACATTACAACAAATGTTACTTTTGACTAACATACCTTTCAAAACTGCCCAAATGTTCATTACTTATCCACTTGAAGAAATGTGAATACCTACTTCACCTTTAACACAACTATTTCAGTGTACATTACTCTGTTAACAGCTGCAAGCAGAATACAACAGTCGTACTATACCTGTAATACACAATTTCATGGCCAAGAAGTATAGTATTCGTGACAGTAAAGCTTTGTAAATACAGATGAAAACCTCAGACAAACACATCATAGGTGATATTACCTTTACAATGTCAACCATGAACAGAAAACATATTACTCACTGGCATGTCTCCTTGCAGCATACAAAGATGATATGATTCTTACATTACTTTATATTTGAATGGTTATCATACGCGTGCACCACTGACTCAGCAAAATCAACTTGAAAATTGCTTATACGTATGGTAAATATAAATATTTACATCAAATAATATACAATTTACTACACAATTACGTATACTCTAATGTATGGTTCTCTGCACTAAAAGGAACATCATCCCGTTATAATTGAATCACTGATCCTGTAAATGAAAAGTGAATTGAATGAATGTCTTACCCTTGCTTCACCCATCCACATAATATGTGGTAAACACATGTATGTACATACTCCCCTCTAAAACATGAAATCAAAATTTCAGCAAGCTGTTCTACGTGTACCTCTAAATTTGTCCAAAATGTATCACTGTATCCAAACATATTGACTTGATGAACTATCTGCACACATTTCAGAAGAAACTTAGGGATTATCTCTTACTACATGAAAATCCAATTCACCTTCACCTTAAATTCAACGTCCATAATCTGTAACCAGCACCAAGAAGAATACAAATACATTGTAGAGTCATAACATACCTTCATTATCTGTGTACAATGGATACTGATACTGACTGACATTAGATATATCCATATGATTTGTGCAATATTCACAGTCAGCTACATATATATGTGTAGCATCAACTCAGTCCACATTCCCATCAACAAGCATTATCTATAACAGAACATACATGGTACAAGTGCAATTGCGAAGCCAAGACATTTGAATACCTCACATCCTAAAACATGTGTCTCATTGTGTTAGAATTTGTGACACTGATGCTGTAATTGTATGGACCAAAACTCCACAAAAACATCAAAGGTAATGACAATGGCAATATAAGAAATTCATGTACATAAAACACACTTACTAGCAGGTACGACCATCCCACAAATGTATCACTTCGGTGTACTCTAACAACATCACAAAGCACAAACACATAAAGATGATATGGAATACTGAATGTACCATATCGTTACCAATTGTCCCCATACAGAATTCAGCGGATTGAAAATACCTCAGAATGTATTAAAAGATATATGTATACATAAGACAATTTTCTACATGCTTACTTTCTCATACACATTTAATATATGGTTCTCTGCACTAAAAGGAATTAACAGTATTCTTTTGTAGGAGAAGTTACTATTCCTTTGTACATATTCCATTTTGTGTGATTGTGACAGGCATTGTAACAACATTCACACACCAGCATGTTATTCACTGCTCGACTCAACTGAGAAGCAGTATTAATGAACATGGGTATGTGAGTTATTCCTGCACACGTCACACAACACACAATGTACACATGCATCATTTGCATGGTATGTTTTTGAAGCCTAAGCAAATTCATTTAAATTTACAAAAGGTAACGTGAATATGTAATTCACTCACATTTTGAGATAACATGGAGTATGATCTCACCATCCAATCCCTTACAGCCTCCACGTCACACTCCAAATCAACTCTAAGCAAGCCGCATCTGCTGAATATATTCAACAAATGCTGGCTACCTGCTTAAAGTGACAACTGCAATAATCACAAATTCATTCAGTTAAATTGTGACAATGAAATTTGTAATTACAAATGCAGGCTTACTTAGGACTATTAGAGTATGGTTGACCAGTAGGTACACTCCGCAGTCGTGCCATTTCCTGTTGCACAAGTGAGGATGCTTTGATTTTACTGGTCACTAAATCCAATAGTGCCACACCATCTAAGGTGTGGACTCGACTTAGTGCAACATAAACCATTCCATCCTCAAACATGCTGGGTCCTAAGTCAATCACTGCAGCATCTAATGACAGACCTTGAACTTTATGAATGGTGGCAGCCCAGCAAGGTACTAAAGGTAACTGAGTTCTTTGTAAGGTTACACCTTGCTGGGCATAGAATTTAGTACATATGGGTCTAATTTCAATAGCTTCTGTATCACAACCAGGCACTGGTACAGAGTGAATGCGTCCTGCACGAGGATCATGGAATTTCACAAGGTCTGCTGCAGGTAGCATTCCAGGTTGATCTTGATGATCACCACCATTTGACCACTTGAATCCCATGATCTCGCCATGGGCACCATTCACCAGACCATCCTCACACATGATATTTCTTCTGAGCATGACCTGGGCTCCCACTGCCAATTTTAAAGTATGAGGAAGGCCAGAACAGTTGTTGTTGTTTTTAGGAATAAGCTGCTCAGGTACATCTCGAGATGTCACACCATGTGGAAGATAGCAAGATTCTAGTATAACGTGTTCGGCTTTAAACTCATGCACTGGAGTGGTTTATGCCAGCTCTAGCAATCGTTGTGTGTTGTACTCTTCAACTTGCTCCTTTCTTGGCATTAAATACAGGGCAGAGCTGAATTTAGCATCACGCAATTGCACAGGGTTAATGATACCAGAGGTGAGCCTGGTTCTAAGTAGCTGGATGTCCTCAGGGGTATGATCACCAGTTCGTATTCGATTCAATACCTCTGAGTAGGTGGTATCATTTCTCTGTCGCATATTGGTATGGAGTTCCACCATAGTGAATAGGTCCCTCCATAAATGTGTAGATGCTTGCACATATCCCCTGCCGTTTTGAAACACAAATCTGTCACGAACAAGGGCAGTTGATAGAAATCACTAACTGCAATAATGCTTAATCCACCAAAGTAAACTTCAGTATCGTCACTTTGATTTCTGTAAGTCGTTGGTGGATAAACCCTAATGTCTCGTATGAGACCATACCGATCTCATCGATTATTAAGGTATGCACATCTTTCAACAGTAATCATAACTGGTGCAATCTTTCAGCACTAAGTTTTGTGTATCTTGTCAAATTACCGTGTTCTACTGGAAGCCAAAATGCATAGTGAATAGTGAGACCACCAATGTTAAATGCTGCAACACCAGTAGGTGCCACTAGCATGCATGCATTTTGGGGTCCAGTGTGTGATTTCTCTATGTGTTCCTTTATCACCGCAATAAGGTGGCTTTTACCTGTACCAGCCCCACCTGTTATGAAGACATGAAGTGGTTCTGGTAGTGATTCTCTTTCTCTCATGAAGTACTGGTGACGTGCACAGGTATATTGTACAACACTATCAAAAGCTTCACGTTGTGAATCATTTAGGCCAGCCACCTGACTGTTGTACTCAGCATCTGTCATTCGTCTCCGAGACAGAATGTTGTTGTCAGTATTGTCTAAGAGAGCAGCCTGAAGGTCTCCATGCTCTTCAACATTGGTCTCTTGATGGTTGGCATCATCATTGACCTCCAATGCACCCTCTTCGACATTAACATCTCCATCAAACAATGGGTCAAACTCTGACTCCATTGCACCAGCATCCAATGTTTCCTGTACAGCATTTGGAGCCACTGGAGCATAGAGGTTGTCACCATACGTATTTTGGAGATTACACAACTGTTGTATAGCTTGCTGCACTTCATCGGCAAATGAGCCATGCTCAGAGTTTAGGAACTGAAGCTGGTCCTTCTTGGCCAAGAGTGCCTCCTGAGCTGTGTTATATTCACCCAGCAGGTCCTCAGTTTCTTGGCGCCAAGGTAAATATAACAACAGAAGGTGATAATAGTAATTGTCACCATGTGACTCAGGTGTCATTACAGGGACTCTCAAGCAAGCCTGGTGGCGTCTCTGAGCAATTGTACCCATGCGATTTTGCAACTGGAAACGTGGAAGACGACGACCAGATGTGTTTTCAGATTGATCATTATCACCACCACTGACAATATTATACCATACAGCAAAATGGGCTAGTGTCATACTATCAAATGGAGCTCTGCAGCGTAACGATCAAATAACCCATGCATGAAAACATCTGTGTCTCCGTCATCAAGCTCTCGCAACTCGTGTGATGGCCTGACCAGTCGAGTTCGTTGGTGCTTAGGAATAGCTGTGACGAAGACAGTTGCACGGGATGATCCCTTCAAATGCAAGCCTGCCACATGAAATGCTGCTTCTTGTTGGCTCAGCTGACGATGGCTAAGCAGAGTGTTACCAATCTTTTTAAGACGTTGTTTTAATGTTGCATCCTGCTGAAGACTGGCTAACTGTTCAGCAATCACCCGCTTATGTATTTGTTATTCGTCTTTGCAGATGTAATGTGTCACATACAAAGCAGCACCATAGACAGAGCCAATCCATATTGGCTCTCCATGCACGCAGTAGTTGTTGGTTGTACGGATTCACCATCTCTGCACCAGGTTCCCTTTTTATAATATAAAACCTAGCCTTATTTCCACCATCTGCATTTGTTTTAAGATGGGTCTCAGGACTAGGCTGCTTGGGATAATCAAACCTACACCCATGTCTACCATTTTTAAACCAGGCGCGCCTGGTTTCTTGAAATCGTTTTCGTGAAAACGTTGGTATGTGTGTGTGTTTGCATGTGTGTGTGTGTGTGTGTGTGTGTCCGCCCCCCAGGCTATTAAAAACTATTCACGTGAAATGAAGCCTGAATAACCAATCAAATAAGTCCTACTGCTTTTCTATGACACTTGCTATCGATATTACTGATGGGTGGGGCCTTAGTAAGAAGCGCGTCGTGAGTTCCTGCCTAATAAGAACAAGGTAATGCAGTGTTAGCTGTTCATTACATAGGAAAAGCCATTTGAACAGCTGTACATTACTAACAAGACAGAGCGCTTCAGTTTTGAAAGTGGGCGTGCCGTGCGGGTTGCGGAGCTTATAATACAAGACTAGCCTATAGTGTTACAGTAAGAATTTCGGCTTAAAACAACTTTGTACTACTTTTAAAAAGTTTTATCACCAAAGTACTGGAGTATAAAGCCGGTTTAAACAAAGGAATTATATTTGTATGCGTTGCTATGTGGCCCTTAGTGATGAGTCTTTGCTCACATGAGTTACTCATGACGTCATTAATTACTATTACAATACACTGAATAGCAGTTGATTAACAGTGGTTTAACTTACACATCGCCTGAACATCAACTTGCAGCAAACTGCACAGCAAAGGCACTGTATAGACATTCTTCCCAGCTGGGCAATAGATGGGTTCAAAAACACTAAACTTGAAGCAAAGAAATGGTAAGTACTAAACAACTTTCTACGATGCACCATCATTGGTCCTAACATTACAGGATTCTTTTTGGTCCTCATATTCTTCAACATCAGATTACGATAGCTAATCACTGTGACACAAAAATCCCCTAGGTCAAAAGTAGGGTCAACACTAATAGGACTAAAATGAATAGAATCAGTACAGAACCGCTGTATGTCAAACAACTGTGCATTTGTACATAGGACTGACATTGGCTGAGGAGCTGATGTTACAGCACGCACAAATAGGTCAGTATCCTTTCCTTGACTCTCCTTACACATCACCATTACACTGAGCAGAGCATCATTTTCTGGTGACCTGCTATTCGTATATGTAATAGGATGGGGTGCTGTAGTATTTGGAATTAATTGCGCGAGTAATGCAGGCAAAAAATTGTAATAGTGCGAGGCAAAGCCGAGCACTATTACAGTTTTCTGCCTGCATTACGAGTGCAATTAATCCAAATACTACAGCAACCCATACTGTTACAAATTAATCTAACATGTTTTAGTGTAACTTGGTGTGCTAGTGAAGAGGTGTGGTGATTTAACACATGCCACTGAAACAAAATATTACAAGCGTTGGCAACAGTGTACTGGTGTAGTATCCATGTGTAGTGGCTGTGTCTTTGAAATGCTGTTGCCTGATAGTATCGCTAATAACTGATATCCCAGAACTTGCTGGGATGTTTTTGTCGGCTGCCCATTAATTAGTGAAACAAGAAGAAAAGCGGTTAGTACAGGCCTGTTGAGCAGTTGAGAAATTAAAAGGAAGCTGAAAGTGAATTTAGTAATTGTAATTATTGTATACCAGTGACAACAATTTGTAATTGTAATGTCAACAAATTAGCCAATTAGAGGCGTATTACAGTTTTTGTTTGAGCAAGGTATCAAAAAAGTGTAATTAGTGAGGTGGCATAGCATAACAATTGTGCATTTTGTGATAAAAGCACCAAATTTGGCACAGGGTAGACAATCATATTCTGAACAAATGTGGATATTGGGCCATCACGAGCCCCGCCCCCTTTTACATGTTTTGCATTGTTTTTATATTATCATCGACGAAAAGCTAGTTGCAAGTAGCTAAGCATCTTGTAATTGCTATCACCCACTTCTTGCATGGTGTAGTGCTAATGTGAAAGGTAAATATTGTAAAGGTATACATTATCACATTATCATACATACTCAGTACACATGTACAGTAGTTACAGTCAGTCAGTCCTGCGAGCAATCTCCTTCACATGTGCAGAGGGCTGTGCATTCTAGTCCCATCTTCTTACATTTACAGTTCTTCACACAGCCCTTTTTGCACTTGCATGACACTAGTTCAGAGCAAACCTTAGAAGCCTCAGGTAAGGTGCTCCAGTAAGGCTCAAACATGCCATCTGTCGTCTTCATCCAGCCCCAGTTGGTTGGAGAAGGCAGCACTGGACTTGCTACTAATGTCTGTCCCCACAAGTGTCCTCCCTGGTAGATTGCTCTCTTGATGTGCTGTTCCATAGCTGCTCTGGTTGGTGGAATCTGCTTCACATTAGTCCTCTTAGCAAATAGTTTCTGTCGAGCCTGATCAATTTCTGTGCACATACTGGTCCTATCATAAAGCAATATGACAAATCTCTCTATAACGGACATGGTATCTCCAGGGATGTTGCTTGGTGCACAAGACAATGTCAGCAGTGCATTAGTTAGCTCAGGTAGTGCATTCCAGGTATTCCATGCTGTTTTCTTACCATGCCCTACAAAGCTGGAGACCGTATCGCAACCAGTAAGTGCATGGAACAGTGGGAGAGCTTGTGCTTTGTTTGGTCCAAGTGAAACTGCAATGCCATGGGCTGACAAATATCTGAAATTTTTACCAGCCCCAAATGCTAGCCATAGTTCATAATCAGTACCTAAGCCATGTGCCAACAACATGTGCTGCTTGCAGAAAGGAGTCTGCTGTTCCTGGAGTTGTAATCTCTGCTTGTATCAGTGCTTGCACCCAGCCACTTCCCCTCAACCAGTCTCCAAGGGTCTTCAATGCTGCCATTTCAATGTGGAGACCTCCAAACATGATCACATATTTGTCTTCGCCATACTCCTCTGGCCAGTTCCACTGGATTTGCTTAGCCAAGGCATACAATGGCTGATCAAAGGTGAGTACCGGTGCCTGCCCAGGATTTAAGTGTTCAACCACTCTCTTGATCACATTAAATGAATGCTTGATCATTGCTAGTGTGTGAGCAGATTCATGGAACAATGGAAGTAGAGAATTGTGACAGATTACATGCTGCGTGGTTGACTGATGACTGGCATGATATGCAGCCCAAGATACATTTGCTGAGTGGGTCTCGTCATCATTACTTAAGATCTTCTTTGTTTGATCAAGCCAACAGTACTCCTCCTTAGCATGTTGGTCATAGCTGCTCCTGTTCAGCGATGCGACAATGGTAGCTGAAACAGATGGTTTCTTGATGCTGTTGGTAACAGGGGGCACATCAGTGTAGAAGTGTGGCAAATCACTAATTGATTTTGAAGCTGTGTCCTCAACTTCTTCAACGATGGTGGCATTTCTGACCACTCCATCACAGTCACTAGTAAGGTGTTGGAAGAGAGAGATGCCAGTACCATGAAAAGATTCTTTGGATGTTGTTGAACTAGGGTTGTGGTCTATGTTATCTATGGCAGCAGTAGTGAAAATGTCACCACGCAAGCTTGGAGGACAAACCACATGATCACTGTGGAATTGCTTGCAAACTCTGTTTCCCATTTGCGCTGAGAGGCGAAGGACACGGTCATAGGAAATGCTGATACCTAGGTGGTGAAGCCTATCTACCAATTCCTTCTTTCGTGTATGAGCATGTAGCATCAGCCCGACATATGTGGGAACTGGTGTTTCCTGAGCAGTATTGTGCCTTACAGAATCAGTGGTGGCTTTCTTCCGTTTGTGCTTGACACTGTTGAACTTTAACAACTGGGCAATTGATAATGCTGCAGGTGTAGTGTCTTCACAATGATCTGTAATACTGGGTCCCTCCAGTATCATGTTTACTAAGGCTAGTAGCAGTGGTGACACGGCTTCTTTTTGACAGCCTGCTGCAAATCCATTGAAAGGCATAGCTCTCCCAAACATATGATCACGTACAATCTTGGCAGCACGGGCAAGGTGAATGGCATCACTGTCACTGTCAAAGTCACAAGCTCTAGCTAAAGCAGTACCAATATCTTCTTCAAAAGCCAGTAAGACATCTCGACCTTTCTTATGAGGCCGCATATCTGTAAACTCACACAAAAGACGCTCCTTGAGGCGTGTTGTGTGCACTCTCATATCTACTTTGACTCCAAGTTGCTCCATTCGTGATATGTAGAGCTGTGACAAATCACTCAACTTGAATACCAGTGAACTCTCTTCGTCTTGCTGGCGAGTTTCTTCAATATACAATACCAATTCTGCGAACACAATTCCTGATATTGTTACTACAGCCTTATATATCTGCATAGCCAGTTTTCATTACATTTATGTATTTTATGTTGTTTAGGATACATGAGCAACTACATCTAGTGAAGTTAACTTGGTACAAGCCCATTTTCTTATCTGCAATGACGCTTAGCTACTTGCAACTAGCTTTTCGTCGATGATAATACAAAAACAATGCGAAACATGTAAAAGGGGGCGGGGCTCGTGATGGCCCAATATCCACATTTGTTCAGAATATGATTGTCTACCCCTGTGCCAAATTTGGTGCTTTTATCACAAAATGCACAATAGTTGCATATTATCAAACTATGCCTCCCCACTAAATAGCGTTTCTATTGGCTATTTACTGTAGTATTACAAAATAATACATACGAGCTGTATCGGGTGTTTTCTATGTAAACTGTAATAGATGTTAGATTAATGTTGTAAACCTGCTTGTTGTTACGTGAAATATCTCAACTTTTGAATGCCTTCTTTCTCTTTAGTAATCGAATGTATCAACTCCTTAGGAGACTTCTTCTTGCAAGACTCTTTCAATTTCCCAAGAGTGCTTGGTGTAGTACAAATAAAAGGTAACGATGACTTGGAGTTACCATGTGGTTTTGAGATATCAGAATGAGGATGCCCTGTAAATGAGTACTGAACAAACACTCGATTTAACTGATCTCCAGATGGGTCTATATGCAACAAATTAAAGTAATTATGTATTAATCACATAAAAGGTTACCATAAATCTCAGCAATGGTTCTCCTGAAATCTCCTGAAGTAGCATGCTTGTAGTATCGTCTAACAAGACAATATGTGTTTTCTCTCTTAATTGAAGGTCCTGAGAATACTTCCATCACATGACCATCTTCCACCTCACAGACATTACACCGCTTGCCATTACATCTTACGGCAGGCTGGCAGACGAAATACAGGTGAATTTTGAAAATTTCAAAGTTGGCTGTGGATCGAAATATTCGACTTGTCGCTTCGTTTAACCAAGGTACAGCATCATTACAGCCTTACCAATGCATTCCAGCCGGTTTTTTCGGGTAAAGCCTATTGCAAGGTTGATTTTTAAAGAGCAAAATTTTCCAGAAGCCATACGATTTCCCACCAATCCCTACTAAGTACTACCGTACTTAAGGATGTATACTTACCTTGTCTGCAGTCCAACAGGCCTACTTTGCAGACTGCGACATAATAGTATAAGCACGTCAAAACTTGTTTATTTGAATTTTAAAAATTTGTACCGAAACTTTAACTTTAATAGTGACACAGTACTGTAAATATGCAAAAACTTAGCATATAGCTACATATATATATATATAATTTATTATTATATAGCTATGCTCTTCTATACAAGCCTATGTAAACCACATCCGGACCAGAAGACCAAAACCAAACCAAACCAAACCAACCAAAAAATGAATGACAAAATAGTACATGCAAAAGGAGGAGTAAAGCGCTAGTGCTATCCAGGAGAGAATATGGCGACAATCAATATGCAGCTCTATTTCTTATCTCTGGTGCATGTCTGTAATGTGATGTATATTGTACTCTAAAGTAATTTTCAGGGTTTTTTGCTGTTGGGTACAGTCGGAGTTGTGAGCAGAAAATGGTATCTGTGTCCTAGCCTATAGCAAAATATTTTCAAATTTCTATGTGCTACTCTATTGTACATTCTCTTTGTAGTCAGCCTTTGGTCACAAATTGGTTTTTAAATGGTTGCATGAAAATATATAATAGCTACTATTGTGAATTTTAGTGTCTTTGGTTTCTTGGGTGGCATCCAACTTTCCCTTCATTCCATATGTCCTATATGTGAATTAGTTTTAATTTCAAATTGTGTTCAAGCACTTTTCAGTCCTCATTTTATACTCTGTAGCTATTGCTTGGAACTAAAAGCCAAAAGTGCCTACAGGAGGGCACTGTAGATGAAGCAAGAGAGAATGGCAACTGCATATATAGACGACAAGCCTCATGGAAGGAGGCAAGACATGCATGGCAGGTAATTTCCTTATAAGAAGCAAAACATCAGCAGCCATATGGGAGATGAAACTATAGAAATGATCCTAATATAATACATATGTTAATTATAATATTGGCAATCGTCATGGTAAATGTTGGTGTTAACAGGTCTCAGACATCGAGGAGAAAAGGTGAGTTATGCAGCAGGGGGAGGCTAGTATCATGGAGAAATATAACAATGTATTATCCCTGCATGCCTTCCCGAATACAATTGTTCTTCGGTTATTGCATGCCAGACATACAATATGTCTGAATATGTCTGAATCAGCTCCAAATTATTTCAACTTTTCCATTTGCCTCTCTGTTGCAACATAGCATATTGGGTATGCACGTTCTGGGTAATGCCACCCTTTAACAATAACAAGTACCTGTGATAATATTTATGTTCTATATAATGCCTCCCTTGCAGCAACTATTGTTAGGCTATTAAATATAATATTATATATACACATCATTAAAATTATTTGACCATGGCCTCATCTACAGAATTTTCTCTGTGTGGCTTATACAAGGACAAACATTTCTCCAGGATACTATCTACAACAGGCCTTATCTTATGTCCCCTATCATACCCAGGTTGACCCCGTTCTACTGCAGTTGAATTGTCATTAAAATGCAGTTCCCTCAAAATCTGTGTAAAGCGGTTCCTAGGGAATGAACTAACAACATTCAAGGCTCCCAAATAAGTATTAGTGGACCAGTAGCTTTCTATGGTAGGCAAAACATGGACACCCATCAAAAGAATGGTACCTAAAAATGACTGCAATTCAGGTACGGTCAAATCTTCCCGCTCTGCACGATGACCTTCCCTTGTGGTGGCATACAGGTTTGTCTGCATCACAATGTGTTGCAAGAGGTCATGGTCAAATAATTGTAAGAAAAAATCTAATGCAGTGGTAGTAGCAGGAAGAGGGCTTGTTGGTCCAACTTCCTCAGTGAATGGATCCTGAACAGGCCACCTAGGAGCAGTAGGAGTATCCTTACTGGGATAATAAATAGGGCATGCATCATGGCCCCTACTACTCCGTCATACACTGGGAGTGGAAACATGGCTGGCAGAGGTAGTGTCTAAAGCAGAGGAACTAGCAGAACTGTCATGGCCCCTTCGTCTTCTCGCTGCCCGTCCCCTTGCTCTCTGTCTCCTTGCTCTCCATCCCCTCCCTTCACCCTGGGGTAATTCAGGTGAAACAGACCTAGACTATGAATCCAAAAGAGTATCAGGCCTAACAGAAACAGGGGACTCAGACCTATGAGAAACAGGTGATGCCAAAACAAAAGGCATATCAGGCCTAACAGAAACTGGGGACTCGGGCCTATGAGAAATAGGTGATGGCAAAACAAAAGGCATATCAGAAACTGGGGACCCAGACCTATGAGAAATAGGTGATGGCAAAACAAAAGGCATATCAGGCTTAGCTATAACTGGGGAATCACGCCTAGGAGAATCAGACATACAAGGAGAATCAGACCTACCAGGAGTACTAGACTGTGCTTGTAAGGAAATAAGCCGCCGTGGCTTTAAACGCATGCGTGTGTGAAAGCCAATATATTGGCTTTTGGCGAATAACGTGTTTCTTCAGCTCCTTCTCCACCTGCAAGCCTGATTGCATTTGTCACTATAGAACTTAGTACCTAAGACAAGGATATAAGACAAGGATAATACACATCATCTCAGTGTACTGTTTACTTGAGCAGCCAAATCTACACGCATCTTGGAGAAGCTGGTGAGATATACATGCTCATATTTCAACTTGTGAGCAAGTGATAGTTCTGGAGTGGCAGAATGAGCACCAGCATTACATTTGTATAATTCTATGATCAGTTTCCAATCGATAGGGCTTCCATTGCACTATAAAAACACCATTTTGCACTAATACATCTTGCTATTACAAAACACTAACCCATAGCTTTCCTCTTTGGAAACAATTTCTAGTTGTTTTAATTAGGTGAGGCGGATCAGAGATGAAAAAAACTGTGTCGTCATTCTTGCTGTAAACATTTCTAGTTTTATATACCATTTTATTCTTTAGATCATGTAAAGAAAACATTCTTCTGTTATCGCTAGCACCATCACAGGTCACCACAACAACACATAATCCCAAACGTGTCAAATGATTTAAAACTTGTATGGAAAATAGGAAAAAGATCAGAACCCTTGGTACTATAGTGTAATTTGTCATAAAATTCCAAAAGTTGCTAATTTATATTTTCACATGGTACAGCAGACTGGTAGCAGATATTTATCAAAATCATATGTATACAAGTTAATATATTGAATTATGAATTTTTAGGTTTCTATGGCAACTGACCACTATTAATTGACTGCTATAATAGGATTGCGTGTTTTATAACAAAAGTTGGATTTATCAAAAAACTACACAATATCAAGTCTTCATAATACTGTTACTAGTAGACAAGATATAGACCCTCACATTTACCAGACAATTATTCTATTATCGGTATTTATTCCATGTTTTTACATTTTGCTAAAATGGAAATTTAACAATACCACATACATTAAAGTATAATTTTAGGATATCTTTAGATACTGTGTAGAAAAACAAAATATTATACCAAACAGTTTTTAGATTAAAGGGAATTACAGCTGTTCAGCAGTGGAGACCCGTTGATGTGATTTATATTCTTTTAAAGCAGCTTCTAACTCACAGCCAGGTGTGTGTCCTTCCCTGTAGGCTCTCATAATCTCTCTTGTCTTCCTGAAATATTTTCTTATGAGGTCAACTGAAATGCTATCAAGTGCTGGAATGATTGTTTTCTCTAGTCCTGGGAAAGTATAATTGCAATGCTACCTTGTGTAATGTTTGGCATCGCTCAATCGGATTAAGCTCACAGTGAAACTTGGGTATGAATAATACCCTATGCTTTCGTCCAAGAATATACTTCTCAACTTTTGTCTTTTCATATTTGAAATTGCGCATTTCACTCAAGATGCGTTGCATGTCTGCAACATGCATTCCTTTAACGTTAATGTGACGCTCCATAAGAACCTGTTTCATCCCTTTAGGAGTGCCATCATCAAAAACCATTCGCTGAGTTACTTCATCATACACTGTGTCTCTCATTTTTGGCTGACAGCCATCTGGTTTGACATTCATACGAGATACAATCAATGCATCATCATCGTATGCTGTGTGTCCACTACTTTGATCAAATAAAAAAAGAAGATTGTACTGCTCACTTGGATACTTAAACTCAGCAATTTCGACTGCTTGTTTCACCTGTTGCATGAACTTGTTACTGTCCTGGCAGTCTTCACTGTCTGCTCCATACTTCAACAAGAAATGCGCTTCTTTTTTCACATTAGGATTAATGCACTTGGCTGTTTCATACTCTGTATCATCAAAACGAAGGTATCCATTGTATTCTTCAATAAAATCACTTATCATGATACCTCTTCCTTGTCTCTTAGACTTAATTTGTTGGCCCCACTTCTGTGCCCATGCCCAACCCTGATCTTCATTTGAGTGGAAGATGCTTTCATTGTGATATATCATAACCAGCTGCTTCTTACTGGAGTCAGATTCTGTGATTACTTGAGCTTCATTACTAGCTCGTGGAGGTTGTGCATGAGTTGTTTCTAAAATCTCCATCTTCTTGAGAAAAGGTTTCCGATAATCTACTACATCCTGTCGCTCATGACCATCGATGTATACTCCCTTTTTGGTTGATGATGGGCTAAATCCAAGCTTATGCAACCAACGTGTAGTAGTGGTAGTCGATACCTTTTTAGGAGCCTCCGGGTGATGATTTCCAACTAATGGCAGTAGCTCAGTGTTTAACCATTCACAAAACCCAGCAGCTGTTAGATTTGGTTTTCCTTTAACAGTGGCATTCTCCCTGATCCACTTCAGAGCTGTATCTTTATATTCGTCGTCATCTACAACAACATATTGAGCATGTTTTCCTTGACTGGTCTCACTAAAGACACCCCCTTTTAAATGAAACTCTGCCTTCCATTTGCGGATGGTTTTTTCATTTACATCAAGCAACAGACCTACTTCCTTTGCCACTGCTGCCTTGAGCAGGCCAAACCTTTCAATATAATTATTGTATATCATCATTGCCATCATTTGAGTATCTTCCCTTTGTAAGGTAAACAGCCAATCTTCATAGCAAAGCTTAGCATCTGCTTTAGAGAAGCCAGTATAATCGGCATCGTCAGAGTCCTCGTCTTCATTGCTGTTAAATTCATGGATAGTTCCGCTTGATGGTCCAGACAACTGCAAACTTTCGTCTAGATTATTGGCTGATGCTTCAGTAGACTTCAGTACTTTGTAACAGTTTCTTCTGTCGCATTCCTTCCGCTAGGCGAACAAGAACTTGTTTGCGTTTCCTTGAAATCTTTGAAGCCATTCTTGAGTAATGATTCTAACAACGCTTCTTCTTTAAACTAAATACAAAACAACTGGAAATTAGTAAAGAAACACAACCAACAGAACAATGCGCGAAGCAATCTTATAATGTGCGTGACGTTTTTCATTATTTTCCATGGAAACTATGACGCATCAAAGGCACCGCTCGAGCTCCCATTGGCTAAAATAGAACATGCAACAACTCACAAATTACAAAGGCTACTGTTACCGTACTTTAGCACCAGCACACCTTATAGTAGCGCCTCTAAACTGGCCGAAAATTATCGCTATTACTTTGCACATGAGTTATTTTGATTTGAATTTTTGGACATTTATCAGGATTTGCACTATAGTACTACTTCATTTACAAGTATACATAATGACACGCGTATTGGTAGAGGACACAGATTATGTGCGCACTATAATAAAATATAAATTTTCGAGGACTTAATTTTCGTGGACCACACGTTATCCGCGAAAACAGCGAAATATACATCCCTCGAAAATTTGTACGAGTACGGTATTGAATTGTAATGTTATGATGAAATATTACTTGTGTACATAACTAAGGATACACAATCATTAAAATCATGTTAAGTTGATTACATAACAAATCACAGAACAAGCATAAATGGTTCACATAGTATATTTATTAAGTTAACCTTATTTCCTATTAAGCCTTCTGTTCATTTCATCAACAGCTTTAACACAACATTTCCAAACTAGTGGCTTTTCCTTCATGTCAGTGGGATACATGGCAAAAGTAGCATTTTTAATAGCTAATATCTTTTGAGGATCTAGCTTTTTTTCCCCTGGGAGCCTGACACATTAGACTGCATTCTTTCCTCTACAGTAAACACTTTACAGTTAACACCCCATTCACACTGCCACCTAACCCAGGTACAGCTAGGGACAGCTCGGAATAGACTGCAGTGTGAACTGATTGAACCGTGCCGAGCTGGGCCCAGCCCGGCACCGTAACAACAGGTGGGCTGGCCTGGGTTGATTTGTGCTGGAACATAATGTGAACGCCTTCCAGGCCAGTCAACCCGGGTTAACGATAATAAACGGCTATCAAATACTTTTATGCTGTACATTGATAGTGTTTTATCCTACAAAGTACAGGATAAGGCACGCTTTCGTGGACTTCAGCTAGTTTGTTCTATTGGCACGTTCACCCGTGTGTTGACAATTCCTTTCCAATAAGTGTCCACTAGCAAAAACACCATCACCATACTATTGTACAATGTCTAATTGGCTTGTTTGTCGCTCCGCTGCTTTCAGTCGCATTGCTCCGATAGGTGCCAAATAAAATACACTTATTTTATATTGCGCGCTTGTTTTGTACATTATTATTCGGCACGCGCAATCTCGAGCTAGAGTTGGACCCGCGTAGTGTGAACAAGAGCTGACCTCAGAGCTGACAACTCGGGTTACTACCTGTTGTGAGCAACCCAGGATAGTGTGAATGGGGTATAAGCCTAGCTAAAAATTCATTTTCCCTTTTAACTGTTTCCAAGTATTCAGAATCTTTTAACATTGGGTCAGACCATACAGGGGGGTATTACTGGATTATCCAAAGGAGGTACAGTTATCTGTATTCCCTGATGCCTCAATGGATACGACTTTCATCTGTATTGATCTTGATGAAAATCCCTGTCAGGGTCGTAGCCGCCAAAAAATAACCAGTTCGGCCAACCTGATTCGTGGGAACAAAATCCAGCTGGGGGTGCTGTAAGACCCCCAGCAGGGTCCGGGCATAGATAATATATACCTTACCCGGGATTGTAATCCGGGCTTGTTAACACCAATTAACAGATTCACTCAGCGTTGTAGAGAGTATTGCAGATTTCTGTTATACTCACCGTTATACTCAAAGTGTTTTGTGGCAGCCTCATGGCGCAGGTCTCTTCCTTCCCCGATCCCGCTGGTTCCTCCATGCGTTTGTCAAGTAAGATGCCATAGATAATAATTATTATAAGCTCGATAATAAGTACAGTGCTGATGATTGTACGTACGTATGCGTTTTAACATGGTTTTAATCACGATTGAAATCGTTGAATCATATTTCATTTTTAGGCGAAGATGAAGGTCCAGGCCTATTTGTTAAAGGACTTGAGACTGTTTTATCCGATGATTCCTTTAAAATAAATTCTGCTGTCGCCATCAAAGCCAGACAGGTAGCAGTATCATTACTAAAATGGTGCCACCTGATGCTAACAAGCAGCAGTTTCACACTTTTGCCAATGAAATTGTTGCAATGCTACGGAAGCCCATTATTTCTTCTTCAACTAAATCATGCAATAGAGAAGTGTTGTGGAGGAATTACTTTTTATAACGTTCTTCAGTAGGCAGTTGGGCAGTTGGGTCAGTTTTTTCAGAACTCTCCACTTAACACCTACTCCTGACTCCCGTTTTGTACCAATATTTAACTGATCTTATGTTTCGACAGCTGATTCAAAGGTGCTATTTGGGCCCTGTGACTAAAGCTACTGTGCCATCAGTGACAAAAGACGAAGGCAGAGCACTGCGATATGCAATAGGCTATGTGTGCAGGCATTTACGTAAGAACAAAATCATGAACTTAAGAAGGAACTGATACTTTGCCTTGTATCCTTATTATTAAAGGCCAGTTGACAATGAAGAAGAATATGGAACAGATGAAGATTGGGTTAAGGCACAAGATAGGGGTGGATTGTTGTATGTAAAAGAAACAACGTATTCTCTTTTCCTTTCAATTGAGGGGGAACTGAGGGAAAGTCTACAGGCATTAACTGGTTTAGAGGTAACTGCAAGTGCTGATATGATGATAAAGGAGATAACAACTAGTGAAGATGTAGCAGATCTGCACAGCACAGCTCATTTTGAAATAGAAGACATTGACATCCAGGACTTACTGTTTCAGATGATTGTCAAGTTGTATGTAACTATGCGAGGACATTCATATTCCAATGCTTTGATGGAGAAGTTCAAACAGTCAAAGAAGAAATTTACCCAGCGCTCCAAAAGCCCACGTAGGGACGTGTATGAGAAGAGTAACTAATTTTCTTTCCCACTGAAGCCATACATCAAAGGATTTTACTGTACAATAACTTAGTTATTGCCCGGGCAATAACTAAGTTATTGTACAGTAAGGTGCAAGGTGTTTAACACTATAACACATCAGCAATTTCTTTTATTAGTCAAAGCTTTCTTAAAGTCTTTGGTGGGAAAGAAGCCAGTTATATCACAGCAGGAGTATGATATCTTTGTTATTAACACTCGTCCTCGGCTCCGCCTCGGACTCGTGTAATAACAAAGATATCATACTCCTGCTGTGATATAACATATACATACTGTATAATTATATACGTAGTACTGTGTTTACACTTCGCAAATATTGACATGCACATGATGATAACATTGAAACAACATTAATGGATTGAATTGTAATGGTATTGGTCTTTGGTAATACTATATACATAGGCGTAGAAAGTAGGGGTGCTCCGGGTGCTGGAGCACCCCCTGTTTTTACTGTTACTTCATTATTTTCTCTGACTTAATGATCGCCTATAGCATCCCTAGATCTGATATAGCACCCCCAGCTCTGAACAGCTTCCTAGACCTCTGATATAGATACATGTTATACCATGCACATACTTCATACGCATATATACAATAATTATTACATTCAGTCAATTAACTCTCCTGACAATAACTCTAGTACCATATGACGTCTTATAGATGGTATGTCTGGGCCCGGTTTTGGTCTGTGGTGCTTTCGGCAAGGAAGCCTCAATTTACAATGCCCATAACCATAAACCAAAAAGCATCTTCATGATCAGCCGGTTGCTAAATGACACATAAAATTAATATGGTAATTACAATGACAGCAGGTACCAAAACAGGGATTTCAAACTTTTGCTAGTTGGATGCAACAAAAACAAATCAATGGTGTCATTCTTAATAAGTTGAATTACCAGAAATTAACTAGAATTAGTAAATATGGCTACTAGAACGGCGGATAAATTCCTCAAACTTTCTCTTAAAATCTCGCCACCTTTGAGACTTAAAAACACTTGAACAACCATTTACAACACTGGAATGGCGTTCAGTCCTAGCCCATTCAATGCAATAATGTATTTGCTATCATTTACACACTTTATCATTACAATAGGACAACTCTATAGTGTTCTCAGAGCCTCAAAAGTTCGCAATGCAATGAAATCATGGTCAAATCAACGCGAGTGCACACAAATCAAATGCGAATGGTATTTAAATCCTTACCACCATTCATATAACTTACTAATTCACCCCGAAACGCATTGAAGAATAATCTAAACACGCCAAGATAGACTAAAATTGAGCCAAAGTCTCTTTCACTTCACTCTGGCGAGGTCAAGCAGTTCAAAGGAAAGGTGATATAAACTACAACACTGATGGCTCTTAGTAGAGATGGGATGATACTGTGATGCATCGATGCATCGCGGTGCATAATGTTTCAATGTGTGTATCGATACTGCAAATCAAGTATTGATGCATCGATATATCGATGTATCGTTGTGTATCGTCAGTATCGATTATTAAAATGTTTTCAGTAGTGGATAAAAGTACACTTTTTGTTGAAAATAATACGAGAAAAGCCTTGTACAGAATGGTTATTTTTGATTAATAAGGCTATTACTGCTTTCAGTTACCTAATGATGACAGAAAATGCTCAAATATCTTATAATAGACTAATACTTTTAAGCAGTGATGTATCGTGATATCGTGATACTTTTGGCGTGATGCATCGATACTCTTGGAGCCTGTATCGTCCCATCTCTAGCTCTTAGTACATCAAAGGAAGTGGCACCCGTTTCCAATCCCGGGTAAGGTATATATTATCTATGGTCCGGGGCAGCGCCTCAGGAAAATTTGAATTTTATGCTATTTTGTAGGCAAATTTTATACATTTTTGCCATACATCATTCATATACAGTGGGACATCCATTATGCAAACAGCTGTGTGCCAGTTCCATTTAAAATGTGTTCGGATAAGTGAATGTTTGGATAAGTGAAACAAGTGGTAAAACCCAATAGTTACAACACATTTTTACATTCTGTACTGTAGGATAAAAGCCATAAATTTAAATGTTGTTCCAGTAACACACATGTGGCAAAATATTATATCCTGCATGGGTTTCAGTGCAAAACCACTTTTCACATTAATGGCTTTGGTAGCTGCACTGTAGCTACTAGTTTTGTCTGCCCAATTGACTTATGATTACCTGGGAAAATTGAGCACTGTAAGCTGGCAAATCAGGTAGGGCAATTTCACCATCACAAGAAGACATCAATCAAAAACAGCAGCTGCTATTAATCTCCATAACTATTAAGACACATGCAGCACTCAGTGAGGTGGCAATATAATTGTGTTAATAAATTAGAATACAAAGCCATTTTGTACAGTGTCTCTGTATACAGTCATATGCTGTAGTTTGATAGTTTCTTTCTTAGTTTCTACTAGAAGTAAGCATATAATTGTAATCAACAGTTAATTTTTAAAATAATCCAAGGTCCTATTGTAATACTATTATTTCCAGAAGGGACAGTTGATTTTCTCTGTACCGGTGCCATAGCTCATCATAGCTAGCCTAGCTATAGCTACATACCTTACGTGAACGAAAACAGAAGTCGCGAAGCAAACTGAGCCGCAATAAGACATAAAAAGACTGGTAAAAAGACGATTTGAAGATTAACCAATTGGATACGTAAAACAAGCCACTATAGCTACATCTGAAAAATTTTTGGCATGGCCCAAAACCAGTCTGGCCATGGCTGGACCACCGACTACGGCCTTGCCTGTATTCTCCCCTATATCTATAATCATCTGATCTGTAAACCTGCTGAAATTCAAAGTCTTGCGAATCAACAGCATAACCAGTATAATCTGGTGGATAATCCATAAACTCTGGCTCACTATGATGCACTGCACCATGATGCACTCTTGTTCACCATGATGCACTCTTGTTCACCATGATGCATTGTATTATGTTCACCTACATGAATCGTACTAGTATTCAGAGGAGGTAACCCCTTTGTAGGCGTGCTGCTTTTTTGGTGTAGATTTTCAAGCTTTTCTACTCTTTCTTGCAGTTTCTTGATATCTTGTTTCAAAACCTTAACATCTCTTGATAAAATCATAGCATCCTGATCCTTAGGTTTTTTGCCTTTCGCAGGGGGTTGATCTTTTTCTTTATCTTTCTGACATGAATCCTTCTCTGTCTGTGATGAATCTTGGCTTTTGTCAGATGGATTTGTAATTTTATTAGTTTTATTTTGTTTATGATTTGTGCCAGATTATCTTTACCTTTCTGTGATGAGAATGATGTACTACCACCTATGGCTTCTTGGTTGTCATTTTGTTTACATTTATTCACAGTTATCTGCACAGGATTGGGTTTTTCTTTCTTATTATTCTTAGATGAAGATGTACTGCTAGATGGGGGATCTGTGATTCTATCTTGATGTTCTTGGATGTTTATCACAGATTTAGACTGTGATGTGTTATCATTCTGAGATATAGATGGTGTGTCACTGCTTGATGGATCTGTGGTTTCCTTGTATTTTTGTTTAATATATTTAAATTTTGGCAAGACCTGTATGCATACATATGTATATACATATAATTACAAGTACTAGGATCAATAATACCATGTAATACAAAAATTGTTGAGAAATTTAATGTATTTTTTCAATTCATCAAAATTTTACCATCCAAAAATTTCTTCCAATAGCTTTTTGAAGATACAATTCATCAAAATTTTACTTGTCAATTTTAACCCCTCTGATTATTGGTGCAACTCTAGTGCTTTTTGCTATTAGCTGATGGTAGCAGTTTCATGTCATCTGTGGAGTTAATCCAGGTAAAGGAATTACATGTCGTAATTCTGTATGAATTTGACCATGCAGTTGATCTGTGTGGCATAAGTGCATGGGGACAGGCTTGACATTAACTCTGTTACTGTCAACTCCATGGAGGAAGTTCACTGTTGTACGTTGCTTTGCTTAAATTGTGTATGGAGCATGTATGCTGTCATGGTTTTGTTCTTTTGGAGACTTGTGTCAATCCCACTAGAGGAAATACTTGTGACTGTTGATGGTTGTCGTGACCAAGCCCATAATCACTAAGTCCAACTGTTGCCAAGTCAAAAATTCTTGGACTCTAGGTTAGCATAATGTTCTTTGGTAAACAGTGAACTGTAGGGTTTACCACTTTCTTTGCTACAACTACAGGTGGTCCTAACAAAATCTTGGCACTTGGCAAGCTCAGCCAGTAAGTCCGATAGTTGACCCTGGGCAGTGCCATTTCAGTGATAACTTCTACATGATGAAACCACAGATGGTTCATACGTAGATCACGGGTCACCACATTTTACTGGATCATTGCATTTGGATAATCCTATGTATATACTTTATTTTTCTCGATCTGTCAAAATATTCAATAGTGTTTTTACTTAACAGTAATTACATATTACATACCACTACATCCTTGTTCCAGATTGATTTCCTGTCAATCAAATTATCCCATATAAGGCAATGTTTACCACTTCTTTGTCATTACTGTTAAGTCTTCTGTGAACGTGTTGGACAAACAAAGTTAATTTTGTGTCAAGAAATGGTGTTGTCGAGTTATGCTAAACAGCGGATCCTTTTTTACCGTTCTCAGTTCTCGTACGATTAGGAAATTATTGGTAGAAACAGACGGGATATTCGTTAGCAAAGTAGGAGTGTGGAAGTTTTTGATTCGGTATAAGAGATTTGGAACCCTTGCACGACAAGAAGGTTCAGGCTGTCCAATAAAAATTACTCTTGAAGTGGAAAGAATTGTGAAAGAACAAATGGAAAAGGATGATGAGACAACTGCCTTCCAGATCCATAAGTTGCTAACTGATCTTGGTATTAGAATTTCCCTTGCCACTATTTTGCGTTGCAGGCTCCAACTAGGGTGGACATATTGTGGTAGTGCCTACTGCCAACTTATCAGGCATGCCAATAAAGAGAAGCGATTGCTGTGGTGCCGACAACACCTCAATGAAGCTGAGGATGGTTTTGAAAATGTAGTGTGGGCTGACGAGTCCACCATTCAGATTGAGACTCACAAACGGCATGCGTATAGAAAAAAGGGCTGTGTGCTTAAACCAAAACCCAGGTATTAAAACACCTCGTAAATAGGCTTTCTGCCTATTATGCTTTTAAAATTGCCTATTATGCTTTGGAGCAATGCTCCAATGATCTTATTATGCTCAAATTATTAACATTATGCTCCAAAAATAATCTGATTTCAACACTCTCTATCCTTTGGGCTTACTTTAATCACACCTCTTACTTGTTTATGAGTATTAGTAGTCTTTCTTGTACCTGTACAGCATTAAATCTATTGTAAAGGGATTGCAATAGTTGCTGAATTCAGCCTAGCAGTTGTATGATAGTACAGTATGTGTGTAATGGTAAGCGTGTGGCCCTTATAAATGCTTTAAGTGTGTTTTCATTATAAAATTGGCACCGCGCTAGAAATTTTGCCTATTATGCCAGCATTATGCTTAATGCTTTCAGCTACCTATTATGCCCAAAATTATGCTGGCATAATCGGCGCAAGCCTACTTGTAAAACACAACAACTTCTAAACCTTTTTCCAGGGCAAAACATCCAACTAAGATTCATGTCTGGGCTGGAATCAGCTTGTGTGGACCCAAGTTTTTTAGACTGTGTGAGTATTGTTAGTGAGTTTGTGTCAGTGGGTGGAGTGTGAGATGGATCTAGTGTGTTAGGATGGATTGGAGTATTTTGTGTGGTGGCAGCTTGTTCTTGTGTGCAATCATTGTTGGTGGCTGGGTTAGTGTTAGTGCTGTGCTGTGAGTGGTTGTCAGTGTTTGCTGTTTGTGTTTGTGGGGAAGAATGCAAAGTGATGCCGTAGCTGTTGGGGTATTTATTTAAGATATCTTGTTCTGTTGGGGTGGGGAGTTAGTGTCAGTTTGTGTGCTAGTGTTGTGTTGGTTTGGTGAGTGTGTGTTGAGTGGTTGTGAGGCCGAGGTGTGTGTGGTGTAGGGTGTAGATATTGTGCTTGTGTGGAGGTTAGTGGGCTGTTTGGTGGGTTTAAGCCTAGGTGCAGTGATTTTAGGCATGGGTTGTTTAGATGAGTGAGTTTTTTACCTGTGTTCTTGTGGAGGGCATTATTTAGGTGTGCAAGGCGTTATACGTACAATGTATGTGATACACGTACAATGTATATAATTAATTATTAACCGTAGTGTGTTCTATTAAATGCAGAGTATTGGTAATTAAAATAATACAGAATATATGTTACGGCCCGATTTAAAATCCGTGGCCCGTTTCAAAACGGGCTGGCCCGATTTAAAATTGGCCACTGGGTAAAGAGTACAATTTAGTATCAGCACATGCATGACTGAGCTGGCTATAGCTATATGTCACTGTCAGAGCTATAGCTAGCCTACTGATAATGAATGCCATTGCTACGGCGACATAAATGAGCCGCTAAGTAACTATATACGCATCATTACCTGTTTCAATTCTTTCCTGCTGCGTTTCCCAAAAATTAGCTTATATACAATTGAATTTAACTGAGCTTATAGCCGCATGAGCTAGTAATTTTATAAGCAAAACAAAATATTAGCAAAATATATTTGTTTAAAACAAAACCGCGAAAGATTTCCCTACATTATGATAAAATCCAATTACTCTGAACTAAGTCCGGAATGTCATTAACATAAAGTAAAATAATAAGGGTCCGAGAACAGACTAAAAGTAAGTGTGAAAACTTCTGCAGATGACATAAGTTACAAATAGCCTGTATAGGATCTTATTATTATTTTCTACAGTAGAATTTGGAGATCTGTATATGAGACCAACCAAAAGTGTATCAGTTCTGTTAAGAGTAACCAAACACCACACAGACTCTTGGATTCCCAAGTCAGATAAAGGTTGACAATTAATAGAGGATAAGCTATTATGAATGTAAATGTTAAGCAACACACCACCACCATTATACCACTCTCTCTGTCTTTCCGATATAGTTTGTAATTTTCCAGATGCACGATTTGTGCAGATGTGACAGGCCTATATATCAGTAGCAAGAGTACTTCTCCATTATTTACTCTTGCTCAGAATAGTCTATAGCTATGAAAATAGGCTGGCCAGTTTCAAAACTGGCTGGCCCATTTTAAAATAGACTGGCCTGGTTTCGAAACGGGCTGGCCTGTTTCAAAATGGGCTGGCCTGTTTCGAAACAGGCTGCCTACCATGGCCTGTTTCAAAACGGGCCAAATAAAAAATTATTATTAATTGGGCTGACCGGTGTTAAAATGGGCTGGCCCGTTTTAAAATGGGCCAAATTACAAATCGGGCCGTAACATATACACGTGCAACTTATTACTTAACAGAAAAATACATGAATTAATAGCAGCTGATTATATATAAACGTTCTTACACTACTGTTGAGTATACAAGGAGTCAGGTCAGGGTGTAGGATGTACCACGGACACGTTTCGGCAAAGCCTTCTTCAGCGCATAGTGCACTTTTCAGCATATACTGTTGTCCAAAATCTGACCCCATTTGTTGCTGGGCTTCACTTGTCCTTGAATAAATTCCTTCAGCTCATGCCAAAGGTTTTCAATTGGATTCAAGTCTGGGGACTCAGCAGGCGTCTTCCACCAATTGATGTTGTTTTCATCAAAGAAATCCTTTGCTACTGTAGAGGTGTGTGTGGGATTGTTGCCCTGCATGAACCGATGTCCAGCAGGAAACTTTTCCTGAACAAAAGGAAGCAAAGTATTTCTCAGAATATTGACAAATAATGGAGCATCCATGATGCCATCAAAAATACAAACATTGGCAGCTATATGTTTAACATTCCTCGACATTTTAAAAGGTACATCTGACATCTTGTCAAGGTGATTCCTGAAGTTATAGAATTGAAAAGGGAGCCATCTGGGTACTGACATTTTATTATGATGCACAATACACTATGCCATTTGACATGTCCAAACTGTAGTATGTACGTATGTTCGAGGGGTCCAATACAGACCGAATCTAGGCTAACAAAAGATTAAATCTTACTTCAAATCTTGAGATTTCAAATCTTTAAATCCCAAATTTTGTTAAAAATCAGTAAATGTTTGTATTTTGTATACGATAACTTGATCTCCGACAAACAGTAAATTTAACAATTAAAATTTAAAAGCCTTTTAACATTAGTATATTACCAAAATGTACATAACTTCAAATTGTGGGATGATTTTAAATACAGGTAAAATTAAACAGCATGTATTAATCCAATCAACGTGACAACCAATCACTGTTGTCACAAAAAGCTACCATGGTTCAGTTCTTGGTACGTAAACTCTTGCATGCCTGTCCAACTGACTCCAAGCAGTTTTTCCACTCTACCTCAAACTCAATAGCAGTGCTTACAATTCTTGACACTGACAAGCTTTTAAGATACATCTTTAGATCATGTAATTGCTTCTTTGGCAATGCATGGTGACACCCAATTCCTTATACTGTACACTTTTCCAATATGTCAGGCCCAAAGTAGGCTAAATGAGCTAATTTTTTTGCCAACGTCCTTAACTTGGACTTCATTAATAGACTCTGGTTACGGTTGACTACATCTTCCGGAGAACAGGGTTGTGTATAATCAATCATTGGCAGTGAGTCGTTTTCCTTATCATCATGATCATGACTTGTTTGGGAGGTGTGCCTGCTTCCTGGAGTGACATTGGGTGACATTGGGCACATTGACTATATCACCACAGACTGGAGAAGGGTGATTACGTACCTCCAGGTCAGCTACCTAAATTTATACAACTAGATACACTGTCTGGAGTAGCATGCCTTGGAGCAACGTGACCCTGCTGCTCTAAAACCATCAACCTAGTATTCAAGCTAGATATATCTGCTTGCATACCTAAGCACACAACTAGAGTAATATTTGTGTAAATAATATATCATGCCGCTTGAGCCATCCACCATAAGAGCTACTCTGTATGCCCACATAATCAAGTCCCATGTCAAAACCACCTACATGTATACAGTAGTACACTTCCACAACTGTGTACATAGTACATAAATTGTAAGTTGACATGTAAAAATGCTTTCTCAATATCCATAGACATTACAAATCTGTAGAGATAAAATCGTACAATAATCGAACACAGGTCTTGAAGGAAGGGACACCGATTTGAAGGCAGTCATTGAAACTAGGTAAGGTCTTGGACTGGTGTCAGCTACAGTCATAAACGGTTCTAATTGGGCTTGTTGGTGACTCTTTTCATTAAGTACAGTAGTAATTAATAGTAGGGATTGACCCGAAAAACATGGCATTCAACTTTCACGTGCCTCCATAATTCGCCTCACAATATACTTTTCACGAAAAACCGACTGAAATCCGTTTGTAACACTATAACAAAACTGTACCTTCGTTAAACTCTGTGAAAAACCTAACAATACGATCAGTAGAGAGATTTGAAAATTTTGAAATCTACCAGAATTTTGTCTGACTGCTGGACTGCCTGCCAGCCTGCCTGCTGGACTGCCTGCCAGCCTGCCGGACTGCCCGTCGTAAGACCCACTAGCACTAGGAGTATGGCTCCAGATTTCTCACACAACAAAGGAAATCGTGCCCGATTTACGAAACTGCTGTTCCGCTGAGGGTTCATCCACTGCGCCTTACTGTTTCTTTTCATCCCTCACTATCTTCCTTTTTCTTCGTTTAGCTTGTAGAAAGGCGTGAAAATAATGAAAGAAGGTGTTGATAAACTTGCACCTTCTGCTTTTATGTCACCAAAACAGCCACTTACACACGTGACAATTAGTAATACACACATCATTAAATACTATGAACAGACACGATGTTTTGGTTTTGCATGTACTTTATTACATCTTGAACTATAGAGTAGGTGCAGATATATAACTTAGACAACATATTTTCGATGTTTTTCGAATGTATTTCACTACAATGCAGCTGCTCCACCATGTTAATGCTGTTGTTAACATGTGCCTGTAAAAACAATTAAGTAATGTTTTGGTGCCTAGAAGGCGATTACTTTTGCAAGTATCCTATAAAAGCAAACAAACTAGGATACTTAAAATAAAAAGGTGAGTAGGGATCACTCTTTCGTAAGGAAACAAGGGAAAAGATTTTCAAGTGGCATGAGAGAACACTAAAGATTCTAGCATGAGATAATTTATAAAAGTTTAATCCCTACTATTGGCTCATTTTCAGTAGTATTAAGAGTAAGTCAAATGTAGGGATTAAACTTTTATAAATTATCTCATGCTAGAATCTTTAGTGTTCTCTCATGCCACTTGAAAATCTTTTCCCTTGTTTCCTTACTTTTTTAGCTAGCATTGCAAGAGTGATCCCTACTCACCTTTTTAAATTTTTAATTTTTTAACTGCATGGTGAGGAATGTAGTGACAGTATGGTGAATTAATCTTTTCTATGAAACCCTGTCTTTCTTGGTCATTGAGTATGTTGTTGTATGTGGCGAGCAATTCCTGCAACGCAGCTAGTCTGTGAGCCAGTGCTCTTGTTCTTCCTTCACACAATGTGAGATTAGTTGGCAACGGAGGGTGATTAGGTTTCCAAGGAAACCGTGCAGTGTAGGAGCCATCTGTTTCTCGAGTAATGTATATGTCCTCTGATACTCAATCATTCATGAATTTCTTGTCTGGATCAACTGAAGTTGGTCTTGTACAGGTTGTCCAGAAACGTGGAGGACAGTGGCTGCATGTTGTTTATATTATTCCTTAGATGGTGCTAATGGGCCTTAGTAACCTGGTCTCTGACTATATGATCCTCGACCACTTGCCAATAATGATCTGTCCCAATCAGCAGTGTGACTTCAAATCACTCCCCTGCTGTCATTGCATTTGCAAGCTGAAGTCCCTTCAAGTGAAGTAATTTGTCAATGGTGTAATGTGTGATGTTATGTATAGGTGCTGCTATGGTAGGCACTATGAGAACTGATAGTGGGAGTCTCTCTCCTGTAATTGTTTCAAGGTAGATTGTACCAACATCCAATCTCTTCACTAGAGTGGTTGGCGAGCCAAACAAAGCTAGGCAGATGTCTTCAGTGTGATGAGTCTATAGTCTTAAGCTCCTGGCTAAACCTTTGGTGAGAAAGGATCTCTGGGAACCTTCATCAATTAGAATGGTGGCCTCTATTCCTGCATATACATTAGGAACTGCCTTCTTCAACAAGCAAACATGGTCTCCGGCAATGTGAAGAGATGTGGCAGCACTGGTGGCTAAGGTGGTCATAGCAGTAGTTGTCGTAGTATTGTTGGCACCAGGGGTGCTTTTGTTGGTCTGGTTGGCATTGTTGCCTTGGGAGGTAGCGTCACTCTTGTGGGTACACAAGCTGGTGTGGTGCTTTCTGGAACACTTGCCGCATCGATATTTGGAACTGCATTGTGAAACCTTATGATGGGCAAGGCAATTAAAGCACAGATTCTGTTGTCAGACAATCTCCAACCTCTTCAAAGGCTCGGTGATGACTTGACAAGCTGGGGAGATGTCTTAATGTCATTATAAGGAAGAATCCAAGTGATTGGTACATGATTAGTGCTGTGCGATAATCGAAAATATGTGATAATCGCAGTGATAAATATTATCGTTATTGTGATGATGATTTTTCAGTTCTGTGATAGGTGTGAAATATATTGATTCACTGTAAAGATGTTTCTTTTGGTGGAGAAATATGTTACTAAAGTTGGAATTTTAACATAGATATGGCTAAATGCGTATCTACTGGCACTGTAATGAACAACAAAATGAAGAGTTCTTAAGTAACTTAATAGTGTTTTGGTGAATTTCATACATACATGGAACTATCGTGATAATCATGATAATAAGCAGCATTATCGTGATAGGAGAATTTCTATTATTGTACAGCCCTATACAAGATTTAACATCACTACTCACTGCACTGCAATCTTCAATCGTATGTATTTTGCTGCCTCGGCTTCTGTGAAGTCGGTGATGATAACAGATTTACTATCTTTTAAAGCACTCCGCAACTGTGCTCGAAGTTGATCAAAGTAAATTAATGGTCCTTAGATCTTTGATGTGTATCGTGTTTGATTCTTATTAATACACAACATGGATGCATTATAACAAAATTATTTTGTCATCCAGTTTATACATTGTATCACAATCTTAATGCCAGGTGATGCATTAATAAGAATCAATGCACACTTAGCTAGCTTAATTGCTTCGTGACGTAATATAAAATTTATCAGTTTAGTAGTCCATTCCAGTGATTAGAGACTACCTAATATTTTGGCAGATAAAATTTTCTTGTAATTATGGTCTACATTGACTGGTGGTCAGTGCCAGATCTGTTAATATTGTTATATTTAAAATTTTTTATACATTCTTACAAGTTAAGTGATCGTCCAACAAATGTGTTTGTCATTTAATGAAATTGTATACTGTATAGCATGAAACAGTGGCGGCAGAAAACATTGGTGAATTCCACTGAAGACTACATTAGGAAAAAACATTGGCGATTTGGCATCCTCTACAAATAAGAATAGCTACATTATTGGCAAATAAACGTTGGCAAATCAACATCGACGTGACCTTTTAGATTTAGTATAACTCTGTACACCAACATTATTATGCACATGCGAGCCTTGCATGGTATGATATCGCTAAATGTTTTCGATCAAATCCATTCTCAACCGCCTTCAGTTGAAGATACCTTCTTGCTGAGTGGACCCCTTGGATTAGTCTTGTGTTTCACTTATCAATAGAGATTATAAAGCATTGCACTACGAGGATCTGGATCGAACAAACTTTTCGAATCACATGAAAGAATAATATGGATAGTAAAAACTTTGGAAGGTAAAACTTTGGTGAATTAAGATCAATTTGCCAAATTTTACCAATGTTTCACGCTATACGGTATTTGACTTTGTATCAATCTTATGAAATAAAAGTATATGTAAGGGCTACTTGTTGATATAAAACTTTGAATTGCATCATTGTGTTAAGATATACATGTCTTAATGTCAGATTGTTTCAGTCTGTAATACTGCATGGCCAATCATTTTCGAAAATAATATCTTGTAATATATAGGTGAAGCAGGTTATTGAAAGTTTTAAAGGGACGATGCGACGGTACAAAGCTATTCAATGAATTTATATAGAATTTGTAAACACAATAAATTGCATAATATTATGAATTACATAATGCACTGGTAATATTTACGCGCGCGTTTTACAAGATGGCAGCAGGCTTCGCTGAGAATTGTTGGGATGAATCCAGATCAAATGCTAGCGATAATGACACAGAAAGTGATCCAGGTATTACTTTGTTTATACGTATGTGAATGAAATCAATGTACAACACATTTCAGTTTTGTCAATGTAAATCCACGTGTAAGCGTGCACAGAGATGTCCATGCAAAGCAAAAGGCCGCCATTGTACCCCACGTTGTAAATGCAAATCGAAGACGGGGCCATGTAAAAATAGGCCCGAGAGGCCAGAATGAGTACTACACAACCATAGGCATCACTTCAATCAAACAAGGAACAAGTGAAGGTAAACAACGATTGTGTATGTATATTTGATTGTGTTGTTTTACTTGATTGCATGAACTAGTACAGACTCTTACAAATGAGCAACAGCAGAAACTATTAATATAGTTGTTGTATGACAGAGGTAGCATTGACCTTGCTAACTGTCTACTACTAAGGACTGCCAGTAACCTTGATGATCATGGTTATCAACCACCACAGGGTACTCCAGATTGGTGTAAGTGTGGCAAATGCAGACAGATGGACAATCCTGTAGAGAGAGTGTGCTGCAAGCTGTGGCCATGTACAACCACTACAGATGCTTTCTATGATATATCCCTAAATCTACGTGTTCTATCTGTTTGTATCATAAACCGCAGTGATTACTTTGGAGAAGACACAGAGTTCATACCTTCCAACTATAGAAAGGCTGCTTACCGACAGTATATCCTTTATAACCATGGATATTTAGGTAGAAGAAATCGTAAAGTGGTTCCTTCCTGTGTCGTATGGAAAGTTAGAGACCATTATCCCATCCGAGATAACAATTATCAAGGATTTTAAGAGTACTAGACACTAGACTTTACTTGTTAAAGATTGTTATTGAAATCTAGATTTTTGTTGTTTGCTATTGTGTGTGTATCAGGCGGTTGATTATGTGCAATAGTTGGTTGAATCCGTGTGGGATGATTTGGAGGAACGGTAGTTCGAGATCACATGTTGAATCCTGACTCCTGCCAGTATGTCATTATCTCGGTCATCAGTTCTGGAATATATTTGTATTCCTTTCTGTCTAATACTTTACAACATCCCAGTTGCGTGTCTGTTTCCGAAACCGCCTGTGGTACTGATATCCTTGATTTTAACCTCTTTGTTTTAAATTTCGATCTAGGTGGGCATTGTGATCCAACACAGCAAGTTGAATTCGAGCACGATAGGCTGAGTCACTAAAATGCAAATCAAAAAACCCAACTTTGTGTGAGCTTATGTACACATACCTGAATGCAGTCCTCTTAGCACAATAAGCCAGCAGTGTGTTATGAAAATTTTCTAACATTCCTGTATGTCTACAACAATGACCAAAAGGACAATTGTTGAATCAATCATAATATCACATAAATATCACATAGCACTTAGTCTTGCATATCTAATCAGATACAAGTTGCATACCCACCTAAATTTAGTGAAGTACTTCAGTGATTTCATCCACCTCTTGTCAGTCAATATCTTTTGTAGTAATTTGAAATCAACATCACTACGCATAAAATATGGGTTTCCACTCCATGGATATTAGTTGGAGGTCCTATCAGTTCTTCATGTTCACATTGGCCTTGGTACCATTCATGTCTATTACAAACATGATGCAACATACCTCTCCACTTCTCCTAATATTGGAAAGTATGATACACGGTTGGTCTAATTCTAAGCACACCCCTGTACCTTCAAAGTTGTTAGGTCTCCATTACAAGATCTACATGAATACCCAAAATGGTTCACAATAGTCTGGCCCCACAAAGCAATCTTTGACATTCCTTTCAGTTGTCCAGCCTGATGAACATTGTAATCTCCATCAAATAATATGGAGACACTTACATTTGCAAGAACTTTCTTCAGCAGCTTAGCTTTGTGCCAGGTATCCATGGAGTGAAATACAGTAGGAGCTGTATGGATGTACGTTACAGTTACTAAAATGTAATGCATACCCATCATTTTTGTAATTGCAGATGATGAGTCAGTTGTAACTTCTATGATTTTTATTTTTCTCTTCAAGTAGTCAAGTGACCAACTGATACCCTCCCGCTCCATATTAGGAGATTTGTTCTGCACCTCTCTTTTATCAATTGTTTCACAATGTACAATAGTGTTCTTTTTTGTTTCCATCAGTGTGTATGTGCAGAACTTAGCACACTTCCCAGGCGAGTCACACCGCCCATCACCTGATACTACTACATCACTCCCTGAAAAATCTTGCATAACCTCAGTCTACACAACAGAAAGATACATAAGTAGTCTAATTAAGGTACATCAATGACAAATATATATTTCAACTTGCCATTTTCTTGTAGTAAAAATCTTGTATTACAGGACAAACACACAGCCGCTGGTGTGAAAAATAAGTGCTCAGTGATGAACATTTCAATGTCATATAACGACAAAACTGTCTGATTTTATAGTAATTATTCCCACTTAGCAGCAGTGCTGATGCAAATACCAAGTTGACCTTGTACATTACACAGTTATTGGAATTTGTCAACACCGGTGACGAAGCCCAGTTGAAAGAATGCCCAGCACTACACACCATATTCACTTCAAGTGCACACCCAACTACTTTGGTAAATCTTTTACATGGAAGCTGACAAAATCGGCATTTACTCCCAGCCAGATCAAGTAACCTATCAATATAACAGATTATCTTGGCGTCTTCACCATGTGTACGGCTTAAAACAGAAAAGTAGTAGATTACAGAAGGTAAAGATTTGTGTTGTACCTTCTGAGCTATGATTACTTTGTACTGAATCTACACTAGGATGACCAGAGAAAGTACCCTGTGTATCCATTTCATTATCTTCATTTGCTCCCTCCCCAGTTATCGTTTCTTCATTCTCAACGTTGCTTGTGTAACTGTAGCATAAAAACATATCACTATGACCAGGGGTTGATCCTTGACCTTCCTTAAAAGTGACTATTGTATTATTTTACCTTGAATCTGAGTCAGACAAATCTCTTTCAGCTTCAGCATATAATTGGAAATTAATATCTTCTATACTATTTGCAAAACACCGGACATATGCTACCATCTACCCTTCGTCTCCACTGGTATTCCAATAGTCATCCATGCTCTCTTGCTCTCTAATGTGTGCTCTGTACAGCAAAACAAATACAAAGGTACTGTATACAAGTAATTATACATATACATTTCATCAAGTGCATGTGGTGGAGTATCACTTCCACAGCCCACTTCTCTCGTAGACAGACTAAAAGAAACCCTACAACTCATTCGTTAGTCAGATATTCGTATGTTGCATCTTCCACACTCCCAAACTCATCAGGTAGATATATGTCTTTGGCTGATAAACTACAGCAACTACATATAATGCACAGTCGAACAGCATTTATTCATACGTTTCTTCTTCATCTTCAGATACTTGATGCCTGTCCTGCCCCCGCACTTGGGAAATTGGTGTAGAAGTTAGCATAGGAAATAGGGTTGCAGATAGATGAAGTGGACTATGTGCGCCAGGCCTATATAGCATATCAAATAGTACTATTCCATGCATCACGTGACTACATACTAACTAGTTTTACACACATAAGACCATTTCAACCAACCTGTTTATTGCTGTTGTCTGAGTTTCCAATGGTAGCTGTTGCTCAATCACGTTCGTTAAGAGTTTGCTGCGCTCTAGTAAAATGACAGCAACTGCATTGTTGCTCGCTAGACCTTACTCACTACGCAAACTTCACCATTCCAGTAGTGTTTCATTACTCAAATAGATTCTGGAATTGGCGCTTTCCCATACACCGCAATACTTGCGCGGCCTTCCTGACCGCGTGTTAGACTGCGCCATCTATTCCGAACACGAAGCAAATAAACAAAAATTTACGGATTGTTATGATTTCACAACCTGTGAAATCATTGAATGACTTTGTACCGTCACATTATCCCTTTAACCTTAAAAAATTTCCAGCTATATGGTGTTTTTTTTCAAAAATTCAAAGAAATTCAACCATTTTATTTCAGCCCTACAAATATATAGAATCATTGTATACACTAATTGTAAATATCCTGTAAGCTACTTTATCAAGGTCATATAAAAATTACGTCTCTTCGATATTTTCAAATGCCAACTTTTTGCTATAAAAGAGGTAAAAATTGGTAAAGATAACCAAACTGCTTGACATGTATTTTATATAGAAAAGTTTATTTTTGAAAATTACCTAGATTTCAAAAATTACTTCCATTGAAAAATTCCGGCTATACGATATTAATAGATGAAATTTGTTTGAATTTTTGAAGAAAATTAGATCATAATAAAGCAGGCACATAGCTGTGGAACTCTCTAATTTTATTATAATCTCAAGATTAAAGAATAACGTAGAAAACTGTATTATTGAAGAACATGTCTTAAAGTTTACTTGATAAAATTCAATACTTGATCATTTTCCCTATTGGTGGAATAATTTTTAAATATTCGTGACAATTTGATATTTTTCTTAATAAATACCATTTGTATGTATTTGCATCATTTCTTAAAATATGATTTGATTAATGAAAACATCACAATCAGCATTCTGCTGTGATAAAAATACAGAGCATAAAAATTGTTACAAACTGATGGTTACATTTACATTAGTCAATATTAAATTTTTAGTTTGAAGTTTTCAGCTCAATGAACTTTTTGTTATTTGCCAAATCATAACATGAATGCCAAACTAAATTTGCAATACTAATGGTACCACACTAATTATCTAACATGTAATTATCCATTTATCCATTTATCCATTTTATCCATTTAATTATCATGTATCCTTTGTGGATTTGTTGAACCTAACATGAATGGTATTGCTCTCTTGAATTGAAAATTTTGAATGGAATTTTAGCACTCAATTGTTATACAATTACCTGGTAAATCACTACTATGGTTACATAAATTTGCAATTGTCAACTTCATCAATCAGTTCATAACCAGTTGTAGTTATTAACCAGATAATTTGTTGATGAAATATTAAAGCAAACAAAGAGTGCACATTACGTACATATGACAAAACACATTTGTTGCTATTGTCCTCAGAAGTAAAGTTTTTTCCATCCCATTCACGTTTATCAACGTATCACTTCTCTACCAAATTTAAGAGCCTTTAAACTTTGTCTTCATCCAGTGCTGATATTTTACTTTTGTAAAGTAAGAACTTACTTAGTCCATCTAGCTTTGTTTAAAAACATTTCGAGTAACTGAAATCCAAAATTATATGGTTCAGTTGCTGGTAACCTCATCACATTTTTTGCGTTAGCGATAAACTCACTGTTTACTGATTCTTCAGATGATTTTGTAAAGCTGCCACTATCACCACCATTGATTGTATCAACAAGATATTGCAACATTTTCTCACAGCAATTCCTTTTAATAATTCTTTTACAAGGACAAAAGCATGTTGAATGCGATAATATAGTGACACAATCTGTAGTTGTATAGAGCAAACTTATACGTGTACATGTATATTACGAATATAAAGAATTTTGCAAGCCGAAACGGTACATTGCAGCAGTGAATCCAATTGCATTGATTTATAAATTTATTCATTCGAACTGGCTGGACATCCATGTAGAGATGTGTTAATTGATTATCAAGCAGTTAATGTTGGTTACTCAGTAAGTACTGCGGTTTCCAATCCCCATCTGCTGATGGTATTGGTTTTGGTAGGTGCACAGATTCCCAGAGCCCTGCTGTGGCGATCACAAGCTTTCATACCCTATTCACTGGATTATGAGCTTCATGTTATTTTCATATGCCACTCAATATTTCCCTTTCCAAGTATAATGGCTTGGGGGTGAACTAACCATGACTAGTGCTTAACAGATGACTAAAATTAACAGGTGATCAAAAAAGCAAAGGAAAATTTCCTTGTTTGCCACAGTAACAACTTTGTTGAGATCCCATGCTGTCACATTCCTCAAGAGAATGGAGGCTTTTGCAGCTATGTTGCCATGCAGCTGTGGACCTAGTTCAGCCACACAGGTGTTGTGTAGCTGTAATGCATCTATCCATAATTTTTTAGACTTTTATTGAGGTCTATGAGCCTCACAAACTTGCTCTCATGCGGCTTTGTTGCCTTGCAGCTGTGGAACCCAGCTGCGATTAGTTTATGCAGCTTTGCTCTATGCAGGTTTATGGTCTACATAACTATTGTTGTGCGACGTATACGTAGTTACTAGCCAGGTTTTATACTTGTATCAAAATGTTATTTACTTATTTTTAGGGGGTAGCTGCACCCCTTGACAAACTCCCGGCCCCCTTAAATTTTAAGCAAAAGTTTACATTGACACCGACAACAACTGTAACTAGATATTTAAAATCGAAGATTTAATAAACTAAATATGAATCGAAAAAAGCAACCTGCAGATACTGTTACGAAAACATTGATCATTCATATCGCAACTCTCTAGATTTTGCATCTGAATCATGGACATTTGTTCTCCCATGCACACTACAGAGATCCCTATTTTGACTTAATGGGGCAATACTTGTTATGCTCTTATCATTGCCTTATGACATAGCTAGCTCACTGCAAGACATATTATGTGAAGCAAATTAAAAATGCAATTAAACGATCATGATTCTTCACTTAGCTAGTCAACAACAAATCCCTGCATGAATGTATGTATCCATAGCTACTACATGAATGAATGAATGAATGAATGAATGAATGAATGAATGTATGTATTTATCTATGTATGTATGTATGTATGTATCTATGTATGAATCCATACTTATATATACAAACAGTAGATACCATGTCTATGCTGTCGTAATTACATAGAGTGTTTACAAAATTACAGGTTTCCTATCTTTCCACACAAAGATAGGAAACATTTTCTTGCTATGCGCTGTCCCCTTTTCAATGCTGTGACCCAGGACTTATCAAAGTTTGGAAACTCCTTCCTAGTGGCCAAAGCTGTAGCTACACAATAGGTTTTGGAATTCATTAAGTCGGCTAAAAGTGTGGGACTAGAAAAAACTATCAAAAAACAGAAAATAGTTTTTACCCTAAATATCTTGAGACAAGTCCTTTATTACCCTAGCACCTAGATTTTTTCACTACTATGCCCTTGTTTCCCAGTATATACTTGAAAAGAACAAGTATATCCATTCTTTCTATCATTCCTATACCATACCTCCCTTAGTAAGATTTTAGGCACATTTTGTTTTAAAGATGATCAACCTTTGAAGCCAACCATAGCTTCATCAATGGAATTTTCCCTGTGCACATTATATGGGGACAAAAATATTTGCTACACACAGTGAATCCAACTGCACTAAAGGTCACACAAGAGGATACACAATTCAAGGTTATCTTGTCATAGCCAGTCTTTGTTTAACGTGCAGGGCCTTATTGCATGTGGGCACTTATACTGTTCAAGGTACCGGTACGTCGTAAAGCTGCAAGAGTATAAATATAATCATTAAGTGTCACTGTAATAATATAATATTATTTATAGTATTTTGCGTGGGAGGATCAAAGGGCAAAAGTGTACTTTATTTTCCATAAAGCACTGTTAAGGTGTGAAGAGTGCTTTATTTAACCACCAACAGTGCTTTATGAAACTTCAAAGCTTATAAAGTACAGTTATGCATGGAACTCTTAACGCCTTAGTAAACAACTCATTGGAATGTGTTTCATACCAGTAGGCTGTAAACAACGCGATGCGGCTAGCTTTTTGTTTCCAATTCATTTAAAGGCGTCTTGTACAAACCAACTATCTTGTTAATACAACACAAATATAAACGAGAGAGAACACGATCTAGCTGCAAGATTCGTTAAAAACACCGACGCGTAAGTGATGTGATAATAGAGTAAACTTACTCGGGTTACCACCACTGACGGTTAAGCAAGCTTAAATCAACCAACGAACGCGTTTGTATCGAAGCATTAGTCTTGAAAATTCTATAAAACAGTTAAAGCATTGCCTTGCTCGTGCTATACGCAAAATAAAGCACTCGGCGTGCGGCCTCGTTGCTAATAAAGCACTCGGCTGCGCCTCGTGCTTTATTAGCACCTCAGCTGCACGCCTCGTGCTTTATTTCACGTATAGCACTCGCGGCAATGCTTTAACTAATACATATAAGATTTAAATGAGAATAAAATAGTATGTAGTATATAGTAAATAGTCTAAATATTACAGTTCTTACAATATATGTATATATTCTGGAACCGGCTGTAATAAAATAACGTAATAATAAGTTGCATGTTTAAAAAATGTATTTTCTAACCTATTTCCCCCTCCAGCAGGTGGGGGTGGGGGTGATGGTGGTCCTCCCCCACCCCTTCTTGCGGATGGGCCACCAGTGGGCCCCCTCTGTTGTTTCTCCTACGGCAACGCCTCCGCCGCCTTCTCCCTTCTCCTGGTGGTTGTGGTGGAGATGGTGGAGCAGGCCTAGGAGCAGGAGGGGGAGAGGGCATTCTTCCCACCTCCTCCTCTTCCTCAGAATAATGAATTGTGTCTTCCTAGGACGTCATAGAGGCTATAAAATAATATAAGTTAAACTCTGCAAGCATACAGAGCCATTCTACTCACCCTGCTTCTGTTACGAGGCATAAAATGAGTATATTGTCATGGTTATTTGTTTCTGTTGCACTTTTTAGCCAATAAACTCCTGCAAAGGTAGCAGGATCTATTGCGCCAAACTAAATATGGATATGTAATCGCGCCAAGCTAAGGATGACTGTATCCATAGTTAACTTGGCGATAAGAATTACGTTCTACGTATACAACGCGCATGTGGAAGAAGTAATGCACAACTGAAACTCATGAACGCTGGCAAAGCTGTCCAATGGCTTAGTTACGCCTACTATAATAAAACTTCCCAAGAAAATTCGCCATGCATAAACTTATTTGTGCAAGTACATAAGCCTGTGCTTAATTATGCCTTTGTGGAAATCCTCATAAAATTCCCCATGCATAACCATTCATTTCAGGTACATGATTATTAACTAATTTGTACAAGTACATGCATAAGCTCGTAATTATGCTGTTGTGGAAATCCCCATAAAATTCCCTATAATATTATCATTAACATCTGTACCAATAATTTATACTAGTTGTGGTGGTACATTAGCTTTTTATACAATGTCAGGAGTACTGAAATCAATATGATACACAATAACTGATGGAAAAGTTTGGTACAGTGACAACTGTGTATGTACCATGCAAAGTTTAGTCACGATATTGATCACACTGTAACCCTGATAAAGAACAGAAATGTATCTTAGCAGCATTACTAATTTCCATACCTTGTCACTTTGTAACTACATAATCTGTGCAGAATATCCGGAACCCAAACATACTCAAATTCCGCCGCTATATACAACACCACACATACATTACAACAAATGTTACTTTTGACTAACATACCTTTCAAAACTGCCCAAATGTTCATTACTTATCCACTTGAAGAAATGTGAATACCTACTTCACCTTTAACACAACTATTTCAGTGTACATTACTCTGTTAACAGCTGCAAGCAGAATACAACAGTCGTACTATACCTGTAATACACAATTTCATGGCCAAGAAGTATAGTATTCGTGACAGTAAAGCTTTGTAAATACAGATGAAAACCTCAGACAAACACATCATAGGTGATATTACCTTTACAATGTCAACCATGAACAGAAAACATATTACTCACTGGCATGTCTCCTTGCAGCATACAAAGATGATATGATTCTTACATTACTTTATATTTGAATGGTTATCATACGCGTGCACCACTGACTCAGCAAAATCAACTTGAAAATTGCTTATACGTATGGTAAATATAAATATTTACATCAAATAATATACAATTTACTACACAATTACGTATACTCTAATGTATGGTTCTCTGCACTAAAAGGAACATCATCCCGTTATAATTGAATCACTGATCCTGTAAATGAAAAGTGAATTGAATGAATGTCTTACCCTTGCTTCACCCATCCACATAATATGTGGTAAACACATGTATGTACATACTCCCCTCTAAAACATGAAATCAAAATTTCAGCAAGCTGTTCTACGTGTACCTCTAAATTTGTCCAAAATGTATCACTGTATCCAAACATATTGACTTGATGAACTATCTGCACACATTTCAGAAGAAACTTAGGGATTATCTCTTACTACATGAAAATCCAATTCACCTTCACCTTAAATTCAACGTCCATAATCTGTAACCAGCACCAAGAAGAATACAAATACATTGTAGAGTCATAACATACCTTCATTATCTGTGTACAATGGATACTGATACTGACTGACATTAGATATATCCATATGATTTGTGCAATATTCACAGTCAGCTACATATATATGTGTAGCATCAACTCAGTCCACATTCCCATCAACAAGCATTATCTATAACAGAACATACATGGTACAAGTGCAATTGCGAAGCCAAGACATTTGAATACCTCACATCCTAAAACATGTGTCTCATTGTGTTAGAATTTGTGACACTGATGCTGTAATTGTATGGACCAAAACTCCACAAAAACATCAAAGGTAATGACAATGGCAATATAAGAAATTCATGTACATAAAACACACTTACTAGCAGGTACGACCATCCCACAAATGTATCACTTCGGTGTACTCTAACAACATCACAAAGCACAAACACATAAAGATGATATGGAATACTGAATGTACCATATCGTTACCAATTGTCCCCATACAGAATTCAGCGGATTGAAAATACCTCAGAATGTATTAAAAGATATATGTATACATAAGACAATTTTCTACATGCTTACTTTCTCATACACATTTAATATATGGTTCTCTGCACTAAAAGGAATTAACAGTATTCTTTTGTAGGAGAAGTTACTATTCCTTTGTACATATTCCATTTTGTGTGATTGTGACAGGCATTGTAACAACATTCACACACCAGCATGTTATTCACTGCTCGACTCAACTGAGAAGCAGTATTAATGAACATGGGTATGTGAGTTATTCCTGCACACGTCACACAACACACAATGTACACATGCATCATTTGCATGGTATGTTTTTGAAGCCTAAGCAAATTCATTTAAATTTACAAAAGGTAACGTGAATATGTAATTCACTCACATTTTGAGATAACATGGAGTATGATCTCACCATCCAATCCCTTACAGCCTCCACGTCACACTCCAAATCAACTCTAAGCAAGCCGCATCTGCTGAATATATTCAACAAATGCTGGCTACCTGCTTAAAGTGACAACTGCAATAATCACAAATTCATTCAGTTAAATTGTGACAATGAAATTTGTAATTACAAATGCAGGCTTACTTAGGACTATTAGAGTATGGTTGACCAGTAGGTACACTCCGCAGTCGTGCCATTTCCTGTTGCACAAGTGAGGATGCTTTGATTTTACTGGTCACTAAATCCAATAGTGCCACACCATCTAAGGTGTGGACTCGACTTAGTGCAACATAAACCATTCCATCCTCAAACATGCTGGGTCCTAAGTCAATCACTGCAGCATCTAATGACAGACCTTGAACTTTATGAATGGTGGCAGCCCAGCAAGGTACTAAAGGTAACTGAGTTCTTTGTAAGGTTACACCTTGCTGGGCATAGAATTTAGTACATATGGGTCTAATTTCAATAGCTTCTGTATCACAACCAGGCACTGGTACAGAGTGAATGCGTCCTGCACGAGGATCATGGAATTTCACAAGGTCTGCTGCAGGTAGCATTCCAGGTTGATCTTGATGATCACCACCATTTGACCACTTGAATCCCATGATCTCGCCATGGGCACCATTCACCAGACCATCCTCACACATGATATTTCTTCTGAGCATGACCTGGGCTCCCACTGCCAATTTTAAAGTATGAGGAAGGCCAGAACAGTTGTTGTTGTTTTTAGGAATAAGCTGCTCAGGTACATCTCGAGATGTCACACCATGTGGAAGATAGCAAGATTCTAGTATAACGTGTTCGGCTTTAAACTCATGCACTGGAGTGGTTTATGCCAGCTCTAGCAATCGTTGTGTGTTGTACTCTTCAACTTGCTCCTTTCTTGGCATTAAATACAGGGCAGAGCTGAATTTAGCATCACGCAATTGCACAGGGTTAATGATACCAGAGGTGAGCCTGGTTCTAAGTAGCTGGATGTCCTCAGGGGTATGATCACCAGTTCGTATTCGATTCAATACCTCTGAGTAGGTGGTATCATTTCTCTGTCGCATATTGGTATGGAGTTCCACCATAGTGAATAGGTCCCTCCATAAATGTGTAGATGCTTGCACATATCCCCTGCCGTTTTGAAACACAAATCTGTCACGAACAAGGGCAGTTGATAGAAATCACTAACTGCAATAATGCTTAATCCACCAAAGTAAACTTCAGTATCGTCACTTTGATTTCTGTAAGTCGTTGGTGGATAAACCCTAATGTCTCGTATGAGACCATACCGATCTCATCGATTATTAAGGTATGCACATCTTTCAACAGTAATCATAACTGGTGCAATCTTTCAGCACTAAGTTTTGTGTATCTTGTCAAATTACCGTGTTCTACTGGAAGCCAAAATGCATAGTGAATAGTGAGACCACCAATGTTAAATGCTGCAACACCAGTAGGTGCCACTAGCATGCATGCATTTTGGGGTCCAGTGTGTGATTTCTCTATGTGTTCCTTTATCACCGCAATAAGGTGGCTTTTACCTGTACCAGCCCCACCTGTTATGAAGACATGAAGTGGTTCTGGTAGTGATTCTCTTTCTCTCATGAAGTACTGGTGACGTGCACAGGTATATTGTACAACACTATCAAAAGCTTCACGTTGTGAATCATTTAGGCCAGCCACCTGACTGTTGTACTCAGCATCTGTCATTCGTCTCCGAGACAGAATGTTGTTGTCAGTATTGTCTAAGAGAGCAGCCTGAAGGTCTCCATGCTCTTCAACATTGGTCTCTTGATGGTTGGCATCATCATTGACCTCCAATGCACCCTCTTCGACATTAACATCTCCATCAAACAATGGGTCAAACTCTGACTCCATTGCACCAGCATCCAATGTTTCCTGTACAGCATTTGGAGCCACTGGAGCATAGAGGTTGTCACCATACGTATTTTGGAGATTACACAACTGTTGTATAGCTTGCTGCACTTCATCGGCAAATGAGCCATGCTCAGAGTTTAGGAACTGAAGCTGGTCCTTCTTGGCCAAGAGTGCCTCCTGAGCTGTGTTATATTCACCCAGCAGGTCCTCAGTTTCTTGGCGCCAAGGTAAATATAACAACAGAAGGTGATAATAGTAATTGTCACCATGTGACTCAGGTGTCATTACAGGGACTCTCAAGCAAGCCTGGTGGCGTCTCTGAGCAATTGTACCCATGCGATTTTGCAACTGGAAACGTGGAAGACGACGACCAGATGTGTTTTCAGATTGATCATTATCACCACCACTGACAATATTATACCATACAGCAAAATGGGCTAGTGTCATACTATCAAATGGAGCTCTGCAGCGTAACGATCAAATAACCCATGCATGAAAACATCTGTGTCTCCGTCATCAAGCTCTCGCAACTCGTGTGATGGCCTGACCAGTCGAGTTCGTTGGTGCTTAGGAATAGCTGTGACGAAGACAGTTGCACGGGATGATCCCTTCAAATGCAAGCCTGCCACATGAAATGCTGCTTCTTGTTGGCTCAGCTGACGATGGCTAAGCAGAGTGTTACCAATCTTTTTAAGACGTTGTTTTAATGTTGCATCCTGCTGAAGACTGGCTAACTGTTCAGCAATCACCCGCTTATGTATTTGTTATTCGTCTTTGCAGATGTAATGTGTCACATACAAAGCAGCACCATAGACAGAGCCAATCCATATTGGCTCTCCATGCACGCAGTAGTTGTTGGTTGTACGGATTCACCATCTCTGCACCAGGTTCCCTTTTTATAATATAAAACCTAGCCTTATTTCCACCATCTGCATTTGTTTTAAGATGGGTCTCAGGACTAGGCTGCTTGGGATAATCAAACCTACACCCATGTCTACCATTTTTAAACCAGGCGCGCCTGGTTTCTTGAAATCGTTTTCGTGAAAACGTTGGTATGTGTGTGTGTTTGCATGTGTGTGTGTGTGTGTGTGTGTGTCCGCCCCCCAGGCTATTAAAAACTATTCACGTGAAATGAAGCCTGAATAACCAATCAAATAAGTCCTACTGCTTTTCTATGACACTTGCTATCGATATTACTGATGGGTGGGGCCTTAGTAAGAAGCGCGTCGTGAGTTCCTGCCTAATAAGAACAAGGTAATGCAGTGTTAGCTGTTCATTACATAGGAAAAGCCATTTGAACAGCTGTACATTACTAACAAGACAGAGCGCTTCAGTTTTGAAAGTGGGCGTGCCGTGCGGGTTGCGGAGCTTATAATACAAGACTAGCCTATAGTGTTACAGTAAGAATTTCGGCTTAAAACAACTTTGTACTACTTTTAAAAAGTTTTATCACCAAAGTACTGGAGTATAAAGCCGGTTTAAACAAAGGAATTATATTTGTATGCGTTGCTATGTGGCCCTTAGTGATGAGTCTTTGCTCACATGAGTTACTCATGACGTCATTAATTACTATTACAATACACTGAATAGCAGTTGATTAACAGTGGTTTAACTTACACATCGCCTGAACATCAACTTGCAGCAAACTGCACAGCAAAGGCACTGTATAGACATTCTTCCCAGCTGGGCAATAGATGGGTTCAAAAACACTAAACTTGAAGCAAAGAAATGGTAAGTACTAAACAACTTTCTACGATGCACCATCATTGGTCCTAACATTACAGGATTCTTTTTGGTCCTCATATTCTTCAACATCAGATTACGATAGCTAATCACTGTGACACAAAAATCCCCTAGGTCAAAAGTAGGGTCAACACTAATAGGACTAAAATGAATAGAATCAGTACAGAACCGCTGTATGTCAAACAACTGTGCATTTGTACATAGGACTGACATTGGCTGAGGAGCTGATGTTACAGCACGCACAAATAGGTCAGTATCCTTTCCTTGACTCTCCTTACACATCACCATTACACTGAGCAGAGCATCATTTTCTGGTGACCTGCTATTCGTATATGTAATAGGATGGGGTGCTGTAGTATTTGGAATTAATTGCGCGAGTAATGCAGGCAAAAAATTGTAATAGTGCGAGGCAAAGCCGAGCACTATTACAGTTTTCTGCCTGCATTACGAGTGCAATTAATCCAAATACTACAGCAACCCATACTGTTACAAATTAATCTAACATGTTTTAGTGTAACTTGGTGTGCTAGTGAAGAGGTGTGGTGATTTAACACATGCCACTGAAACAAAATATTACAAGCGTTGGCAACAGTGTACTGGTGTAGTATCCATGTGTAGTGGCTGTGTCTTTGAAATGCTGTTGCCTGATAGTATCGCTAATAACTGATATCCCAGAACTTGCTGGGATGTTTTTGTCGGCTGCCCATTAATTAGTGAAACAAGAAGAAAAGCGGTTAGTACAGGCCTGTTGAGCAGTTGAGAAATTAAAAGGAAGCTGAAAGTGAATTTAGTAATTGTAATTATTGTATACCAGTGACAACAATTTGTAATTGTAATGTCAACAAATTAGCCAATTAGAGGCGTATTACAGTTTTTGTTTGAGCAAGGTATCAAAAAAGTGTAATTAGTGAGGTGGCATAGCATAACAATTGTGCATTTTGTGATAAAAGCACCAAATTTGGCACAGGGTAGACAATCATATTCTGAACAAATGTGGATATTGGGCCATCACGAGCCCCGCCCCCTTTTACATGTTTTGCATTGTTTTTATATTATCATCGACGAAAAGCTAGTTGCAAGTAGCTAAGCATCTTGTAATTGCTATCACCCACTTCTTGCATGGTGTAGTGCTAATGTGAAAGGTAAATATTGTAAAGGTATACATTATCACATTATCATACATACTCAGTACACATGTACAGTAGTTACAGTCAGTCAGTCCTGCGAGCAATCTCCTTCACATGTGCAGAGGGCTGTGCATTCTAGTCCCATCTTCTTACATTTACAGTTCTTCACACAGCCCTTTTTGCACTTGCATGACACTAGTTCAGAGCAAACCTTAGAAGCCTCAGGTAAGGTGCTCCAGTAAGGCTCAAACATGCCATCTGTCGTCTTCATCCAGCCCCAGTTGGTTGGAGAAGGCAGCACTGGACTTGCTACTAATGTCTGTCCCCACAAGTGTCCTCCCTGGTAGATTGCTCTCTTGATGTGCTGTTCCATAGCTGCTCTGGTTGGTGGAATCTGCTTCACATTAGTCCTCTTAGCAAATAGTTTCTGTCGAGCCTGATCAATTTCTGTGCACATACTGGTCCTATCATAAAGCAATATGACAAATCTCTCTATAACGGACATGGTATCTCCAGGGATGTTGCTTGGTGCACAAGACAATGTCAGCAGTGCATTAGTTAGCTCAGGTAGTGCATTCCAGGTATTCCATGCTGTTTTCTTACCATGCCCTACAAAGCTGGAGACCGTATCGCAACCAGTAAGTGCATGGAACAGTGGGAGAGCTTGTGCTTTGTTTGGTCCAAGTGAAACTGCAATGCCATGGGCTGACAAATATCTGAAATTTTTACCAGCCCCAAATGCTAGCCATAGTTCATAATCAGTACCTAAGCCATGTGCCAACAACATGTGCTGCTTGCAGAAAGGAGTCTGCTGTTCCTGGAGTTGTAATCTCTGCTTGTATCAGTGCTTGCACCCAGCCACTTCCCCTCAACCAGTCTCCAAGGGTCTTCAATGCTGCCATTTCAATGTGGAGACCTCCAAACATGATCACATATTTGTCTTCGCCATACTCCTCTGGCCAGTTCCACTGGATTTGCTTAGCCAAGGCATACAATGGCTGATCAAAGGTGAGTACCGGTGCCTGCCCAGGATTTAAGTGTTCAACCACTCTCTTGATCACATTAAATGAATGCTTGATCATTGCTAGTGTGTGAGCAGATTCATGGAACAATGGAAGTAGAGAATTGTGACAGATTACATGCTGCGTGGTTGACTGATGACTGGCATGATATGCAGCCCAAGATACATTTGCTGAGTGGGTCTCGTCATCATTACTTAAGATCTTCTTTGTTTGATCAAGCCAACAGTACTCCTCCTTAGCATGTTGGTCATAGCTGCTCCTGTTCAGCGATGCGACAATGGTAGCTGAAACAGATGGTTTCTTGATGCTGTTGGTAACAGGGGGCACATCAGTGTAGAAGTGTGGCAAATCACTAATTGATTTTGAAGCTGTGTCCTCAACTTCTTCAACGATGGTGGCATTTCTGACCACTCCATCACAGTCACTAGTAAGGTGTTGGAAGAGAGAGATGCCAGTACCATGAAAAGATTCTTTGGATGTTGTTGAACTAGGGTTGTGGTCTATGTTATCTATGGCAGCAGTAGTGAAAATGTCACCACGCAAGCTTGGAGGACAAACCACATGATCACTGTGGAATTGCTTGCAAACTCTGTTTCCCATTTGCGCTGAGAGGCGAAGGACACGGTCATAGGAAATGCTGATACCTAGGTGGTGAAGCCTATCTACCAATTCCTTCTTTCGTGTATGAGCATGTAGCATCAGCCCGACATATGTGGGAACTGGTGTTTCCTGAGCAGTATTGTGCCTTACAGAATCAGTGGTGGCTTTCTTCCGTTTGTGCTTGACACTGTTGAACTTTAACAACTGGGCAATTGATAATGCTGCAGGTGTAGTGTCTTCACAATGATCTGTAATACTGGGTCCCTCCAGTATCATGTTTACTAAGGCTAGTAGCAGTGGTGACACGGCTTCTTTTTGACAGCCTGCTGCAAATCCATTGAAAGGCATAGCTCTCCCAAACATATGATCACGTACAATCTTGGCAGCACGGGCAAGGTGAATGGCATCACTGTCACTGTCAAAGTCACAAGCTCTAGCTAAAGCAGTACCAATATCTTCTTCAAAAGCCAGTAAGACATCTCGACCTTTCTTATGAGGCCGCATATCTGTAAACTCACACAAAAGACGCTCCTTGAGGCGTGTTGTGTGCACTCTCATATCTACTTTGACTCCAAGTTGCTCCATTCGTGATATGTAGAGCTGTGACAAATCACTCAACTTGAATACCAGTGAACTCTCTTCGTCTTGCTGGCGAGTTTCTTCAATATACAATACCAATTCTGCGAACACAATTCCTGATATTGTTACTACAGCCTTATATATCTGCATAGCCAGTTTTCATTACATTTATGTATTTTATGTTGTTTAGGATACATGAGCAACTACATCTAGTGAAGTTAACTTGGTACAAGCCCATTTTCTTATCTGCAATGACGCTTAGCTACTTGCAACTAGCTTTTCGTCGATGATAATACAAAAACAATGCGAAACATGTAAAAGGGGGCGGGGCTCGTGATGGCCCAATATCCACATTTGTTCAGAATATGATTGTCTACCCCTGTGCCAAATTTGGTGCTTTTATCACAAAATGCACAATAGTTGCATATTATCAAACTATGCCTCCCCACTAAATAGCGTTTCTATTGGCTATTTACTGTAGTATTACAAAATAATACATACGAGCTGTATCGGGTGTTTTCTATGTAAACTGTAATAGATGTTAGATTAATGTTGTAAACCTGCTTGTTGTTACGTGAAATATCTCAACTTTTGAATGCCTTCTTTCTCTTTAGTAATCGAATGTATCAACTCCTTAGGAGACTTCTTCTTGCAAGACTCTTTCAATTTCCCAAGAGTGCTTGGTGTAGTACAAATAAAAGGTAACGATGACTTGGAGTTACCATGTGGTTTTGAGATATCAGAATGAGGATGCCCTGTAAATGAGTACTGAACAAACACTCGATTTAACTGATCTCCAGATGGGTCTATATGCAACAAATTAAAGTAATTATGTATTAATCACATAAAAGGTTACCATAAATCTCAGCAATGGTTCTCCTGAAATCTCCTGAAGTAGCATGCTTGTAGTATCGTCTAACAAGACAATATGTGTTTTCTCTCTTAATTGAAGGTCCTGAGAATACTTCCATCACATGACCATCTTCCACCTCACAGACATTACACCGCTTGCCATTACATCTTACGGCAGGCTGGCAGACGAAATACAGGTGAATTTTGAAAATTTCAAAGTTGGCTGTGGATCGAAATATTCGACTTGTCGCTTCGTTTAACCAAGGTACAGCATCATTACAGCCTTACCAATGCATTCCAGCCGGTTTTTTCGGGTAAAGCCTATTGCAAGGTTGATTTTTAAAGAGCAAAATTTTCCAGAAGCCATACGATTTCCCACCAATCCCTACTAAGTACTACCGTACTTAAGGATGTATACTTACCTTGTCTGCAGTCCAACAGGCCTACTTTGCAGACTGCGACATAATAGTATAAGCACGTCAAAACTTGTTTATTTGAATTTTAAAAATTTGTACCGAAACTTTAACTTTAATAGTGACACAGTACTGTAAATATGCAAAAACTTAGCATATAGCTACATATATATATATATAATTTATTATTATATAGCTATGCTCTTCTATACAAGCCTATGTAAACCACATCCGGACCAGAAGACCAAAACCAAACCAAACCAAACCAACCAAAAAATGAATGACAAAATAGTACATGCAAAAGGAGGAGTAAAGCGCTAGTGCTATCCAGGAGAGAATATGGCGACAATCAATATGCAGCTCTATTTCTTATCTCTGGTGCATGTCTGTAATGTGATGTATATTGTACTCTAAAGTAATTTTCAGGGTTTTTTGCTGTTGGGTACAGTCGGAGTTGTGAGCAGAAAATGGTATCTGTGTCCTAGCCTATAGCAAAATATTTTCAAATTTCTATGTGCTACTCTATTGTACATTCTCTTTGTAGTCAGCCTTTGGTCACAAATTGGTTTTTAAATGGTTGCATGAAAATATATAATAGCTACTATTGTGAATTTTAGTGTCTTTGGTTTCTTGGGTGGCATCCAACTTTCCCTTCATTCCATATGTCCTATATGTGAATTAGTTTTAATTTCAAATTGTGTTCAAGCACTTTTCAGTCCTCATTTTATACTCTGTAGCTATTGCTTGGAACTAAAAGCCAAAAGTGCCTACAGGAGGGCACTGTAGATGAAGCAAGAGAGAATGGCAACTGCATATATAGACGACAAGCCTCATGGAAGGAGGCAAGACATGCATGGCAGGTAATTTCCTTATAAGAAGCAAAACATCAGCAGCCATATGGGAGATGAAACTATAGAAATGATCCTAATATAATACATATGTTAATTATAATATTGGCAATCGTCATGGTAAATGTTGGTGTTAACAGGTCTCAGACATCGAGGAGAAAAGGTGAGTTATGCAGCAGGGGGAGGCTAGTATCATGGAGAAATATAACAATGTATTATCCCTGCATGCCTTCCCGAATACAATTGTTCTTCGGTTATTGCATGCCAGACATACAATATGTCTGAATATGTCTGAATCAGCTCCAAATTATTTCAACTTTTCCATTTGCCTCTCTGTTGCAACATAGCATATTGGGTATGCACGTTCTGGGTAATGCCACCCTTTAACAATAACAAGTACCTGTGATAATATTTATGTTCTATATAATGCCTCCCTTGCAGCAACTATTGTTAGGCTATTAAATATAATATTATATATACACATCATTAAAATTATGATGATATTAAGTTTGATGATATTAAGTGCACATCATTGCACATGTCTAATTATGTTACATCATATCTTCTTCTAATGTCTATGCCTAGATCTGTGCAAGATACAATAAGAGAATGGAGAAATACAACCTACTCCTGGACTCGGGTGAATCAAATTCATGGAGTTTATCCATGATTTTTATTAAAGGTTGTTCGTGACGCAGGTCTCTCTGAAGCTCCCTCTGCATATGTTCATCTGTCATTCTGAGTCTCTTAGTGAGATAAAAAGCGAGAAAGGATACCATCACGGCAAGGACTACATCAATTATCAGCTCCATCATAGCATATGTGCACAGTACAATGGTGCATGAAATGCCTTTTATATGCCAAGTTTATAGAAGAATTGGATTAAAATAGTGTGAACACAAAAAATGTTGACACATAGGACAAGAGGCAACAATTGTAGTAACTGTTGTGAGGTTTAATTTATTGTTGTAACTTGTTTACTGAAGCAAGTTTTGTAATTTAAAATATTCACCTAATACATGTACAGATCATTAGATAGTCTGATGTGGGTATTAGAGATGCATTAGGCAGTGATACTGTATCGATACACATTTAGGGTGTATCGATATATCGACATTAAGACTGTATACTGACATGTACAGTATTTTAGACTGACGTTGTGGTTATATATATCATGATGGCCAGTTTTACAGTTCTGTATTTTAGTGCTTATAGAAAGTTGTATATAATTCAGACCTCTCAACCTGGGAACAGACCTGGTCGTAAGAAATGCAGCATGTACATACAATTTTTATACAAAATTTGTTGAAAAATGCATGATTACCTACGGTACAGCTCAACTATAACTTCACACACGCGTGACAATCCGCGTGTGATTACACGCAAATATTTGCGTGTAAAATTCGAAAATTTCCCGTGTGAATCTTGATTTACACGAGGTGTCAAGTACCACGAGACATGAAGTGCCATGAGACATGAAGTGCCACGAGACATGGAATGCCTTGAGACGTGGAATGCCACTAGACGTGAAGTGCCACGAGACGTGTCATTTACACAGGGCTTGTGGCTAAGCACAAAGAAATCCACGAAATCATTGTACTCACACGACGAACAGGTAAGTGTAGCGCTCTGTAGCTATTTTATATTGCATATAGCGACGTGTAATAATAGTAAACATTGAACAAAAACATACTGTCTGTGTGTTCAGGAAGAGTCGATTTATTGTCAATCTCAAGTGGTCGTGCACAACTGTTAGAGCGGGGGCATTAAATCAAAATTCTACAAGAAAATATGGAAAAAACCGATTTCTCACACTGTAGAATCATGCCTCGCCTGTCCACTGAGGCTAGGCAAAGAGTTGTGTGTCTACTTGCTCGCAGATATTCCGTTAAGAACATTTTGCAACAAGAGAATGTAGATGTGATTATACGAACGATATACAACTTAGTGAAGAAGTTTCAAGGCAGAGGGAGTGTTTTTGATTTACCGAGGCGAAAGAGAGCTTACATTTTAATGGAAGAAATGAAGAGATTTATTGAAGAAGAGTTCAAGAAAAACAACTAGTTAACATCGACTGCTATAAAAGTATTGTTGTTACGAAAGTGGCCAGAAGTTCAGGTGTCAATTTCAACAATTAAGCGTGCGAGAAGAAAAATGGGTTGGGTTTGTACAATGCCACACTACTGCCATCTTTTGCGTGAGGTATGTGTTCTGTTATAAAACACAGAGGTTGTATGATCGCATGGCTAGGCCTCTCTTATGTGCTTGCCAAAGATGGTGCTTATACTGAAAGTGATATAACGCCCTGTGCAGAAGTGAGCCTGGCCACGCGAGACTATCTACGTAGTTGTATAGCACAATAACTTGAAGTATATTGTATATGTGATTCTGCCTAATACCATAACATACAAGAACTCGCATTTCCAGTTGTTATGGTTTTGTGCATGTGCATGTTATTTTAAATAGTTACGTACAACTCCTTACTGTAATACATATGTTTGCATGTTTTGTATCTTCAGCTCAACAAGAGAAAGAGACTTGTGTGGTGCAAGGAACAGCAGAGAAGCAAGGAAGATTTTTCCAACGTTATCTTCACAGATGAATGCATTGTGCAATTGGAACAACACAGCAGGATTTGCTTCCATAAGAGACTGCAACCAAGAAATTTAAAACAACGAGCAAAGCACCCCATAATGATTCACATATGGGGTGGCATCTCTGCCAGAGGAGCCACGAGGCTTGTCATGTTCTCAGAGATAATGAATGCTACTCGTTTTGGTACAGTCTATGAAGCAGGTCTTCTGTCTTTCATTCAGGAAAGATTTCCTGATGGATATAGGCTGTACCAAGACAATGATCTAAAGCACTCATCCAAATACATCGAAAGGTTTTCGGAGGAGAAAGGGGTAAATTGGTGGTACACACCGCCAGAATCACCGGACCTTAATCCTTTTGAATTGATATGGGGATCACTAAAACAGTATCTTAGAAACCACTCTAAGCCAAAGAACTTGGAAGAGCTGAAAACAGGAATCAAACAATTCTGGTTGACACTTACACCAGAGGTGTGTCGAAAGTACATCAGTCATTTGAAGAAAGTGACACCACCCGCTACCCTTATTTCATCAATGAGTTGCTCTTCACCAACACACAAAACATCTAACAGTGGGTAATGTACTTGAACATACAATGCATTGAATTTTGTGGCAAAGTTGCTTGAATGGAATATAAGCAAGTCTGGATGGCTACTCACATATTCACTTACTGGTGCAATTGGCTTGACAATCATCCCTTCGGTATCTACAAGGAAACCGTACCAGTGTGTACCACAATCACTATTAATATCGATGCACATAGCAATGGTGCTGGCAATCACGTGCAATGTTTTTTGTGCAATATGAACTTTCAACTTTTAGGTCTTTGGCTAGTAAATAACATTTAAATCATGGCTCCTGCATGCTGTTTCCCTCAGTACCACCCGGCAGCACTTAGGATTGGGCACCATATCTATGGCATCATAAACTCAAGAGTATACTCAATACTTGTAGGTGTGGCTCATTGACAATGATCGTAGCTACCTTAACATTTGCTATAAAGTTTGCAGAACAGAATCAAGCATAATATACTGAATTCTGTTGCTCAGGACTGAGTATTTAATGCAGCCCAGCATTGTTAGTGGCTAGCTAGACAATAACTAGCTACAGCTAATCTTTAGGTTCAAGGTGCAACAATTATTATACGGACTTTGACTCTTGACTTGTTCAAAAATCAGCTTGACCTTTGACTTTGATGATTTTTGCTTCTTGATCTTTGACTTTACTCTTGACCGTGGTCGCAGGTGGTAATACAGAAACTGTGGAGTGACAATAAATAATGTTTTATGTTAAGTGACTGCATGTGTGAAGTGATGTAACAGTGATTCTGTTTGTGTAGGTTTCATCATGGCCATGTTACAAGCGAACTCATCTGCTCCCACCATTATGCACAATCACTATCAGGTTTCATCACAAGCAAACTCATCTGCTCCCACTATTATTCACAATCACTATCATTATTCGTTCAAATTTAATGACATCTCTTTAAGTAGCATGAGAATTGAATGTAGTTTGGAAGGGCAAAGGCAAAGGAAGTCAACCGGTACATGGTTTTCTGATTTAATTGAACAGGGTATATATTTAGCACACTGTAGTGAGAAGTGCTTTATAACAGCAGATACAGTAGACAGCAAAGGGCTAGTGATGCAGTTGTATCCAGAAATTTTAATTGCAGTAGTGTAATCCTTGAAGAATTGTTGCCATTAAGCAGGTCAACCACCTTTGATAAGTACATTACAGAAAAACATCTGCTTGAGGTACTACATCTGAAGGTGACTTCTGCATGTACAGTAGATGAAGAATTCGAAGAAGTGATACAACATTTGGACGCCATCGTGTATAAAAATTTGGATGAGACACTTGGTCACAATGACTCCACCCAGGTTGTTATGAGCATAGGGAGCGAGTTGAAAGAGCTGCAAAAGAATATCAAGGAAAAGAAAGAACAGCTGACAAAACTAACTTCGTATCTATATACAATTATTATTAGCAGTTATTGAGTATATTGAAATTGTGAAACAGAATGATCATTAAATGTATTAGTATAAAGTTGATGATAAAAGTAGTTCACTGCTGCTGCTCTTGTTTTTTCAATTTACGTTTTAATTCTCTTCCCTTATCGTCGATGGCTACGATGCAGTCGTCCCAGTCCTTTTTCATGTCGGACTCCTTATCACTAGGATGCAGCTCAAAACATTTATTTTTAACATATTCTATGATCTTCATGTCCAGTTGATCTTTTCCTCTCCCCCTTACATTGGACTTAAGGCGGGTCTCTGTATCCACCAGTTCATTCACCAAAGCTGCTGCCAATGATCTTCTGGTTTTATGCTTCATCAAAATTGGGCAAAGTACGCTAGGGCAGAGCAGCTCTTCTTCCTAGTAAGGACAATTAAGAATAAATCTATGGTACGTAGATCACACAGTAATGTATGTTATATATGTAGTGACCACAGTTCAAAACTGCATATTTGTAAAGGAACAGTAGCTGAAATTTCAAATAGTACTCCAGAAATATTTTGGAAATATATATTTATTATAAATAGAAATATGTATCTACTTGGTTAAATGCCACTGCTACCATTAGGCATGTCTTATTATGGCTACTACTAAAGGGCGGCATTTATTACACTTAAGCACCTAGCATACGGCTACTATTCAATACTTCTTTCAAGTTGAAGAACAAGTGAGGTTAACCATGCACCTTGGTATACCTAGCAAGTCGTTTTCAACAGCTCAAGTGTGATTTACAGTAACTTGAATAACATACATGTCTTGACATTGATAATATTCCAAAGTTAAATGACATCATGTTTATAGAACTATATTTACATACAGAATTACATTTGTGATTTTGAACTGTTCTCCAAAAGCTGGTCAATTCATAAAGAAAATGTGTCCTTTATCAATATGTGACCCGGTCTGACAAAACCAGTCTTATTGCCGTAAAATACACATATTCATTTTATGGTACCTATCACTTGTTCTGTGGGTGCTATTCAAATTCTGTAAGTTTTATTGAATTCCTTAGGATTTTCTGCATATATGAGGAAGTTTGTATTATAATAGCATGTTGAGAAAAAGGATTATTAAGTTTTGAATACTGAAAATTAGCTCAAAATTTACGCGGCAATAAGACTGGTTTTGTCAGACCGGGTCACATATATTACACACAACATTTTATTGATTACGTACACACTAATGCACTGATATGCTTTGCTAGATGACACACATACACATTTAAACATAAATTTCTAGCCTTCACAACTCAACACTATTACGTACATGTATACAGTACAGTGTACTCACCACAGTAGGAGTCATTGGCTGGTTAGCGACAGTTCCCTCGTTGACGGCATTTCCCTGGTTAATGATAGTTCCCTGGTTGTTGGCAGTTCCCTGGTTGACAGCAATTTCCTGGTTGACGGCAGTTCCCTGATTGATGGCAGTTCCTTGATTGACAGCAGTTCCCTGATTGACGGCAGTTCCCTGATTGATTGCAGTTCCCTGATTGACGGCAGTTCTTAGCATGACCATCTACAAGTAAGTTATGGTTCTATTACAGTTGATGATTTATAAAGCTGGATTTTCTCATTCTATCCCACTGAAGCCATACTGTATAGAGGGTTCTTTTCACTAGGTTTTAATTGGCTAAAACGCTAAAATTAATTCTGCTAAGTTTTCTTCTACAATACAAATTCAATAGCAACATTGTGAAAACCTGTGAAAATTTAAATAGTGAATATTCTAGCAGTGAAAAAAACAAGCTATATGGCATTTCAAAGGATTTTACCTAATCAACCCATAGATACTGTAGTGTTACATAATTGTCTGACCACAAATTAAATACATAGTAAACAACCTTACAAGTGAGTGGGTACACTAAGTGCATAAAACTAGTAGTCAAAGTGTTATAACCAACTTATAATTATCCCTTTGAAGCATGGCTTCATTGGGAAGATTACAACAATATCATACCTGACTTATCAATGCTCCCAGTTTCATCAACGCTCTCAGTTTCATCATCTTCTTTACAACCACTTCCATGTGTCAAGATAGATCCCTTCTTTTTCTCCTTTTTCTCCTTCCTCTTTTTCTCCTGCTTACCCTTCTCATTATTCTTACTCTTTCCCTTCCCTGTGGATAGTAAAGCTGTGTTGCATTTACAAATTAAAGTTTACCTTTGTTTGCAACTCTCTCCTGTTCTTTGCCTTTATGATGATTTTAAATGCACATAAACAAGAAGCACATAACAAGTACATAAACAATACCACATAAAAATTACCTTTTTCTTGTGTGTTTGTTTGAGTTTTGTTGTTTTCAGCTATGAATGGGTATATACATATGATTATGACAAGGTATTGGTTATATCACAGTATGAGTATGATATATTAGTTACTATACAGTGGGATGCAAGGGAATAAATTAACCTTTGTGCATATCGATCAATTTCCTTTTTTCCTAACTTTTTCATTGTTTTGAGCTGCAATAAAAATAATTTAAAGAACATAATAGCAATCTTAACTTGTTACATTTCCTTTTTGTGGTAATTTTCTTGGAAATTTCAGTGTCCTCTTTGTTCACTACAACTTCTGAAGTGTCCTTTGCGTTCACTACAACTTCTAAACTCTCCACAGTGTCCTTTGTGTTCACTACAACTTCTGAACTCTTGGTGTCATCTGTGTTTAGAAACAAAGGTAACAAAGGTAACCATACATACGTATGTACGTACACGTGTTTCAATACTTACCAGTTAATGGAGTAAAAATTTCTGCTATAAACTCCCTTTCTTTTTGTAACATTTCAAGCTTGGTACCTATTTATGTACAGTACTGCTTTTATAGGTAATATTACAAACACAAACGTTCCTCCATACATTCAATTATGCAAGTGTTATTAGCTAAGTATTTTATAGAATAAAGGAATAATTACTGAAGAGTTATGATTAAAGGTAGTAATGCGAGTTTAATATTTACGAGTAGTAGCCAACTCACTCTTGGGTTGTGCTCTCAGAACAGATACTCAAGTCTGCCTCCATGCAACACACACTGAGGGATAACTCAGTGACTTCACAACCAAGCATATCAAAACATTTATATTTGCTATACATTATGTTTGTCACAAATAATTATTACCCGTAAAATAAATATACAGAGCCCTATGGAAACATAACATTTGTAACGCATGCTTTTATCCCTAACTTTAGTTCAAAGAGTGATTAGAAAAAGGTATGGATGGAATTATAATCAGTAAACCCTCCATTTTGTTTTTATACTAGGGTTAAGACTATTGGTAAGCGTTAACACAGTGCGTTTTTGCTATAAACAGTTAAGAGTAGCAACTTACGCCATAAAATACAGTGGATTTAGTAAACAAAAATCGTGTCCTAATTAAAAAGTGCCGTCAATCAGTAACCATAGCGATTATCGAAAAGGTACAATCGGCATTAAATAGAACAATTCATAAGGAGTTGATTGATACCAAATTTATCACCATTGGCAAGGTGAGTGCATTTTCTTAAGTGGGAGTCATTACCATTGCCCATTATTCAGTTTCAAAGCCTTCATACCCAAAGCAAATATTCCTTATATATTCCATCGCATGGGCATTTATCAGTGAACAGCATAATAAAAACGGACCTGGTTTTGGTGAATGAGAAACTAAAATTCGCCACTTTTCTCAGCTTATAGTTTACCTGTGCAGGCGATCACACCCTCGTATAGCTTTCGCCGGAAAGACACCATGCAGGATGCCCCAACCACACGATCCACCACTTCCTTTATTTCAGACTCTTTGTGCATACTAACTTCGTTGGTTTCCTTCCAATATATCAAGTAATACAACTCTGGAAAATAAAAAATAGATTTTAATATAAAAAGAATTCGTATATGTATACACAAGAGCAAAAGATATGTAGTAAAGGCGTTCTTACCTTTGGCTTTCTCCGAGTCCTGCAACAGTTTTATTCTCGCTCAGAGAGCCATCCTTCAATACTACTACGCCACGTGTCACTTCTCTCGATCTTTCTACACGAAAAGAAATATAACCGTAAATACGGTCGTACGAAGTAATGACGCACGTGCGTAATTACACATGGAGTACCGCAGCGCATTAGTGTTCCTGAAGCGTAAACAAGCAGCGTAATTTTTCCTTAATTACGTGTATGGTACATGGTGGAAACACATATGTATATCAGGCTAACACCCAGTATTGTGACTTAAACGAATTAAGGGGCTGGATACGCAGCGCAGCAGGCTAAGCTCGTTCCAGGTGTCCACAAATATATGCCACCAGATCTGAAATCTTTATTCAATCTGGTATAAAAATCAATCTCCTTTACCTTGCTGGCGGTGGCATACATTCTACTTACAAAGGTGCGACCACATTAAATTTTAACTATTTTGGTAGCATGCTGTAACAGACCGATAAGAGATAAAATTTCTCTTTTGATGGCATTCTTCTTAGTTAACCATGATGTGGTCATCTGTTTGATTCATGCTATTTTGTCTGCTGGGAGACGAGCCTCCATGTGTACAGTGTCCAAAGTTATCCCCAAGAATGTAAGTTGTGTAGAAGGCCCCTCTACTTTTTCTATAGCAAGAGGCACCCCCAGTAGTTGGCAAATATGCGTTATCGACTCTAAATTAGCCCAGCAGACATTAGTGGCAGGTAGCCCTAATGTTAGAAAATCATCTAAATAATGGTGTACAATCTGCACTCCCTGCTGTTTGAGGATCCAAGTGAGCAGATCAGCTAGTATGTTGAACAACTTCGGTGCACAGCGCAATCCAAAGGGAAGGCACAGGTCAATAAAGGTGTTGTTCTGCCACTGTATTCCCAACAAATGTCTATCTGTTGGGTGGACTGGTAGTAGCCGAAAAGCAGACTTGATATCTACTTTTGCCAACATAGTGCCTTTTCCCAAAATAATGATGTCATTGATTGCATCCTCAATGGTGATGTACTTGATGGAACATAAATCTTCGGGTATCCCATCATTAACGCTGTGGTTCCTTGGATGCGATAAGTCCACGATGAGCCTCCATTTGTTGGGTTGATGGTTTTTTGGAATCACGCTGAATCTGCTATAATGAATTTCTGGCAAGCTAGATGATGCAAGTGGTCCAGCCACTCGGAAGAGTTTAACCTCAGCTTGAAGATACTCGTCCACTACACTGGGATGTGAAATCGCACATGCCAAGTTTTTTCGTGCTGATTTCAGTACTGTGTGCTGATAATTGAATCCTTGCAGAAAGAAATGGACCAGGTCTCTGTCAGGATAGCCACGCAAGAAATAACACCATACAGACAAGTCGAGAGGTGTTAAGATTGTTTGAGCCACTGCTGGAACTGTAGGCGTCACAGGAGCCAGTGATAGTTGCTTCTTCCACTCTGGTAGCCACTTTTCATAATCAAGTGGTGTCTCTGTAGGCAACTCCATTTCCCAGAGGTCAGTATGTAGAAGATCCATGGCTGGTATCAGAACAGAATCTATATAATGGCATGAACAGAGGCAACTACCAGGTTGAAGTACATAGCTAGTGATATAGCATTACATGGAAGGTAGTATATTACAAAGAGCTGTTGTATAACTAGCTATATGCCAGTGACGGCCTGGAGCTACTATATCCATGGTAAGTTACATACTATATAAACATACATAACATATACATGTATATACACACCCTCTCCCACATAGCTATACATACGGTAGACCTCAAAAAAAGTTAACGTTTCGTCTTCGTAGTACGATCGTAGTACGATCGTAGTACGGTATAAAAGTACGCATACCAGTATGCAATTTTACGGTTGTAAAGATCGTTTATACGATCGTTCTACGATCGTGGTACGGGATCGTGGTACAGGATCGTTCTACGATTGTAGTATGGGATCGTTCTATGATCGTAGTATGGTATAAAAGTACGCGTATACCAGTACGTACGTACATTGTTGAAACGATGTTTAATATTGCCATCGTTTTTTGTACGTAGCTATAACCACTTGTTGTTGTTTTTCGTATTTTGTAGCTGTCAGCTTATGAACTAATCCACCTAACAAAGTGAACCAAAGAGTTACCAGCCCGGCGATGAAAACATGGAAGACCGGGTGGAAGACTGCATGACTAGGAAATAATTATTTTAAATTCATGACGCGTTGCAATTCACAAATGTACGTATGTTTATTACTGTATATATATTACTACACATTACTTACTTGCTGGACATTCTACATCATCGATGGTGCGCATAATCCTAATAACCGAGATGAACAGATTCACTCAAGTAACACCTCCTATTATTATTATTATTACTACGTGCCTTGGCCTGCTTAGAAGATGGTGTTGAGCACTTACGCCAAGCAGCGGATATTAGGCCTTAGTGAACAAGGCCACAAAGCACCAACCATTGCCAGACTATTAAGGGAAGAAGGAATTAAGATTTCCAGGGTTGCTGTGTACAAGTTTTTGAAGAAGTACAGGACTACCAAGACTATTAGACGGAGTGAAGGATCAGGTCGTCCATCCAAGATAACGGCAATGGCTCAGAGCTTAGTTGATGAGAAAATGGAAGCAAACGACGAAACTACAGCTACCCAACTACACCAGATGCTTATAGAGCATGGTACGTTGGTATCATTGCAAACGATACTTCGCTGTCGTAGTGCTCTAGGATGGACATTTCGCGGCAGTGCTTACTGCCAATTAATCCGCAGAGAAAATAAAGTGAAACGCCTTGTTTGGGCACGCGAATATCAAAGCGAGGTGGATGGAGGATTTGGAGATGTCATTTGGAGCGACGAAAGTACCATACAACTGGAGAGCCATAAGAGATTTTGTTGTCGCAAGCAAGGTTGCCCTCCAAAGTGTAAGCCAAGGTAAGGCCGGCGCGCCTATTACTGGTATTAAATTATGCCTAAATTATTCATTACTCACATATCAATGACCAAGGTATCTGTCATCAATAATTTTAGGAATCTCTGATTATCTAGTGCTAAATGTGATGTGCTTAATGAATAATGACCCAGCGTCCGCATTCTATCCTGAGAAAAATAATCATCCTTTGTAGCACACCAGCTTTATCCACAGGCCCAAAGCACATGATTACAGTTATATAATGTACGTACATATTAGTTTATAGCTATGCACAGTAGAGCAAAACCTACGCATAAGTTGCAACTGAAGTAGCTGTAGACAATTGACTAACCTATACATTACAACAATTATTTAAATACAATTAGCTAGCTAGTCAGATTGATTGTTGAGGGGTCTAAAATATACCGAATATTGGTTTAGAAAAGTCAATTTAAATCTTTACTCCCATGCAGGTTTTGTTAAAACTAGATCATTTAACACTGGAAAATAAGAATTTCCGTTTACAGCAGTCTTATTTTACCAGATTTTTTACTTTCCAGTACCAGCCGACAAACAGTTTAATAACCCAAACATGCATTTCAAATCCTTAAATCTGTTTATATCCCAATTCTTTGAAAGATTGCAGACTCCCTGGTATGTGGAAAAATTAAACTAGTATAAATTATATTAATTAAATGATGTGAAGCTTGACAGTTTTCAATTACTGTATAACGGGTTATTTTAGTAGGGAATTTATTTTCGGATATTTCGTTTAGCTGATTCCCTTCGAAAATAAATTCCACCGAAATTTATATGCAATAACAAAACCCTACAATTTAAATCTGGTGTACGAAAATAAATTCTTTGAAACATAAATTTGGTATACTTGTTCGAAAATTTCTTCTTCGAAATTAACCCACTATACGGTAACTGAATAGTTCACAATAGTTTTACTTCAAAAATAGACTTTAATAAACAACATAATCACTACACATTATAAAAGAGGTCAATTCCAATCTAGCCAAATTACCATGCAGTTATGTATGAAAGCTCAACAAGTTTCACTGCTGTAATTATTTGTAGCCAAAGGGGTGGACTTGTTATGATGTAGTTTAATGTATTTCACTTTAGAGCTAAGCATCCTGTAAAAGTCCATGTTTGGGCTGGGATAAGTTTAAAAGGTCCAACAGAGATTGTTATTTTTGAAGGTATCATGGAGGCAACACTGTTCATTGAGATACTGAAAAAGGGGTTGCTTCCTTTCATTGCTAAAAATTTTCCTGATGGCCACAGGTTCATGCAGGATAACGACCCAAAACATCGGTCAATCCTTGCACAAACATTTTATAGAGATAACCAAATTAACTGGTGGAAGACACCAGCGGAATCACCAGATTTAAATCCAATCGAGAACCTGTGGCACGAGCTTAAAGAACATGTGCGCAGAGCAGTGAAGCCTAAAACTAAGGATGAATTAATTGCTGGGATAAAAGATTTTTGGAAGACAGTGGGAGCCAGCAAGTGTACGAGATACATCAGGCATCTCAGAAAGGTGGTTCCAAAAGTGATACAAGTTGAAGGAGAACCTACTGGTTACTGAGCTTGATTCCATTTTGCTGGCCATGGAGTCTTGCAAATACAAATTATACAACGGTTTTTTTAAAAACCACAACTCAGATAGAAATATCACCGGTTTGACAAGTTATCAGTGTGCTTTCACCAAGCACATTTTATTACTGGTTGCCGTCACAATGCCGTGACCAGTAACCTCAAGCTTAGTGGTGGTCATGTGCATTTTGTCTGAGTGATGGTTGGTGCTACATCTATATAATTATCTAAATAAATATTATAATGTGCTAAAAATTCTTAGTATAGGGTTGTAGCTAATATAGCCTATATAAAAAATGCATTGGTTAGCTATAATATTATTATGGAGTGTGATGGACAGGGATCCTCAAAAATACTGCAACTTACGCCTTTTCTCTAAATTGAGTTAATGTTAACATTAACAGGCCATGGATGATTTTGACTGTTACTGATGTGACCAATTACAACTACAATAGAAATTATTTAATTATCATCAGAAACTTGAATATCATGAGATTTTAAGATATTAAGCCCAACACAAATTTCTACAAAATTAATGTACATGTGTAATGTGTTGTTCTTGAAGGCCATTTTATAACTGAAGCATCTTAATACATGTCTTAGATAAGGCGTACTGTATCCTTCAGAATAGCACTGTCATGCATGAAATATACCTTGCATAATTACTATATACGTACTTGAATAAATGATGTGCATTATTTAATATTATTCATGAACAACTCATTCACATGCGCATTCACTAGCTAGCTACATAACAAAAGAATGCATTACATAGAAGTTGTAATGTGATTAGTGTTACATATAATTATATATGTAGCTACCAGTTAAATTATGCATGTTCATACCTACAAAATAAAACTTAATTATGTGTACAAACATAATAATATATTAAAATGAGTTCATGAACCACCCACCCCAGAGGAACGTTGTGCAGAACTTTAAACTGCTCATCCACTTCGTCAGTCATCATCCACAAAGTTGTATTGGTAATAGCGATCTGCCATCAGAGAATGAACCACCAACTAAAAACAGAAAGCCGAACTGGAGAAAGGATCACCTTGTTGCAGAGGAATACAGTGTAAAGAAGCTGCAAACTGGGATTTCACTGAACTTGATTCACTTGCGTCCCAGAAACAATTGGTTGCCCACACACACTTGTAACAAAGAACCATAACTTGAAACCTGCAATTGTTATAGAGTACCGTCTCCTTTATCATGCAGTATTGCATTATGTAAATCTTCCATTGAATATAGGCCTATAGCAGTTTTCTTTAATTTCAGTCAGTTATACGGTAGGCTCGGTAGCACTGTACAGAAATAAGTCTTTAAACTGCTCATCTACAAAACTTATATTGGCAATAGCGATCTGCCATCAGAGAATGAACCACCAACTAAAAAACAGAAAGCCGAACTGGAGAAAGGATCACCTTGTTGCAGAGGAACACAGTGTAAAGAAGCTGCAAACTGGGATTTCACTGAATTCACTTACGTCCCAGAAACAATTGGTTGCCCACACACACATGTTGTAACAAAGAACCATAACTTGAAACCTGCAATTGTTATAGAGTACCGTCTCCTTTATCATGCAGTATTGCATTACGTAAATCTTCCATTGAATATAGGCCTATAGCAGTTTTCTTTCATTTCAGTCAGTTATACGGGTAGGCTCGGTAGCACTGTGCAGAAATAAGTCTTTAAACTGCTCATCCACAAAACTTGTATTGGCAATAGCAATCTGCCATCAGAGAATGAACGGAACCACCTACTAAAAAACAGAAAGCCGAACTCGACAACTGGTAGCCCCTACACACTTGTAACCATCACCTGAAACGTGACCTGCAATTGTCAGTCTCTTTATATATTCATGATCGTCAGTATTGCATCAAATCTTACATGGAATACTAGCTACATATATATAGAAATTATAGCAGTTTTCTTTCATTTTATATGGTAGCACCAAAATTTAGTGCGTGGGATGCTCGGTGGGATGATTAAAAGAAATCACCTGAAACTGAACTGCTCGGTCTTTAGTAATGTACAGCTGGTGAAACAGCTTTAAATGAATAGCAAATACATGTACAGTATTGCCTTGTTCTTCAATAGTAACTCACGGTGCACTTTGTTACTAGGGCCACACCCACCCACACACGCACCCACAATTTAACTTCCTGGAAGGCATGACCCTGGTTTCATTGATCTAAAATATACAATATACAATGCATTTACAATAATGATTTACAAAATATCCCAGTGCATGTGATAGCTACCTATAATCAATTTCCTATCCATGCATGCATACTCGTCAATGCTAATGTTTCTTTCGCAATCTCTTACAAGCCTGCCCAATTGATACCAAACACTCCTTCCATTTATCTTCAAATTCCGCTCGGTTGAGCAATGGAAACAGTTGAACCAGAAATAGCTTTAGATTATACAACTGTGCCTCTGGTAAACTCGAATGCTCCCTTTGACCAGATACAGTGCATCTGATCAGCGTCTCATCTCCAAAAAACGACTCCCTTGCTAGCTTTACAGATAATTTTGCCATGGTCGAGGGGTTTTTCAATTTTATGTATTTTGTAACTACTTCATCAGGAGGTGACAGCCTCTGTGACCTAGTAAGTAATCTGGTTGTATGCCTTGCAGTTGTGGTTGGTGATAAACCCCAGTTGTATAGGCTGCCTGTTGTGTCAGAACTGCTTGAGGTATCCAATTCTTCATCAAAACTATCATCAAAATTTGAACCAGACCAGGTTGCCATTGATTCCACACTTAAAGGTGTAACCGGAGGGTATACATATGCTAAAGGTATAATAACTTAAATCCAGTACTTTTGCAATGACAAGTATGGCATGTATTTACATGTGTGTATTTGTTTATGTGCCACACATACTTACCTCCTGAAACATTATCTGCTGGTAATACTGGTGGCAATCCACTGAAGGCTGTGAGGGAATAAATTTATGTAAAACTTATAACAGTGAGTTACCAGATCAGACCTCTCATTAAAGGGCCATATAGGTAAGATGTGCAGTGCTCAGTGGATAAACAACCTGAAGAAGAAAGCACACAATAATAATCACCAAGGTGGAGCCAAGGTGATTATTGAGTCATTCCTGAAGGTTGTTTATCCACTGAAGTATCCAAGCAATGCATGTCATTTAGACAATGGCTTGGGTGTCTTACCAGTAAGACCTGTTTACAGGTATCTTCTACTAATAAAAAAATCTGAATACCTCTCAAACACATAAGGCATCTATTGATTAGTTAACACCTTGTCAATTATACCATCAAAGGAAAAGTTTTGCTACTTGTGCATATTAGGCTAGGCTGACACTGACACTACTGTTTTTTGCTTACCAACAGAAAGATTATTAGCTTGTGACATCATTCCAGAATTGTTATCAGGAGTTGTTCCTAAGATAAAATAATAAAACCCTCACATCTGATTCCCTTTACTATATACTTACCAATTGGAGCCTGTGACATCATTCCAGCATTGTTACCAGGGGTTGTTCCTAAGATAAAATAATAAAATCCTCATATCTGATTCCCCTTTACTATACTTACCAACTGGATCCGGAGCCTGTGACATCATTCCAGCATTGTTACCAGGGGTTGTTCCTAAGATGAAATAAACATCATTCCAGCATTGTTACCAGGGGTTGTTCCTAAGATAAAATAATAAAATCCTCATATCTGATTCCCCTTTACTATACTTACCAACTGGATCCGGAGCCTGTGACATCATTCCAGCATTGTTACCAGGGGTTGTTCCTAAGATGAAATAATAAAATCCTCATATCTGATTCCCCTTTACTATACTTACCAACTGGATCCGGAA